>OX402569.1:13843513-14268513 GCA_948098915.1 Lampropteryx suffumata
TACTACTTATATACTTTTTTTTTTGTAAATACATACATATTATACATAGAAACACCCAGACCCGAGACAAATACTTGCAGATCATATAAACATTTGTCCCGCAGCAGGAATCTCAGAAGGTCTCAGCCGGACCTAAGCCCAATAAAATAAAAATAAAATAAAAATACATTACATGTAGAGGAGAGGAGGTAACCCTAAAAATCCTTTTTGACGTGATAACGTCTTATAAATCAATGAACGCTAGCTGCACGCGCGAAAATTCATGACTCATTGTCACGTTCCGCCTGAGTCGAGTGTTTGCGAGAGCGCGGAACAAGCGATACAAAGGCACGATCGGCCTAATCGTTCGGCTTATGACGCCGGTTTGTGACGTTATCACGTGAAATTCTCGTCCGTAAACCGACTTTACAGCCGACCATTTTTAGCAAGAGCAGGATTAAGGGCAAACAGACGACAGACATTGTGAAACTATAAAGGATTCTTATTGACTTCCGTACCCTAAAAAGACGGCACTATTAAATTAAAACATGTTGTATTCAACACAACCCCAAGGATGACTTTGAAACGTCTTATATACTAGGTGAACCTATGTGCCAATTCCTTCTAACTTTTATTTGAAACAATGATTAACTTTTGACCGAAGTTGACAGACGTTTCTAAGTAAAGATTTATGTGCTACACATGCGCGTCTAATTTATTCCCACACACCAAACCGCACTATAAGTACGTGACGACTCACGAATTCAAACCACGTACGGTTCCGTCGCGGTTAAAACCCCCTGGTTTAAACAAAGGCCTATTGTGGCACAACGTCCCCCAAACGGCACATAACTTTACGCGTGTTGGGTCCGGCGCTGCCGCGTGCCCGTTATGGAATTACAAGGAATACTATTGTTTCGGGACTAATGATTTATGGACGTAATTTACTAATTATACTCAAAATCAGATATCATTGAACCAACGTAGGTTCAAGTTAAGTACGAATATGAACACCATCTACATGTAGTTAGTAATATAAAATAATCGAGCAAGCCTTACAGTAGCCGCATATGATGCCACATCTGACATCTCACCTTGGTAATAAGCAACATTAACATTATATGCTGAATTAGTTTATATAACACACTTTATACACAACACTGTAGGTGAAGCGCACAGCTGATGCGTTCTCCTGCTCTATTTCCCTTTCTCTTTCTCGTAACACACACGCACACTGTTGGCTGACAGTACCAACCTGAAGAAAAATGGGTTGGTACCATCTGGCGGCCAACTCTACATCATTGGTTATTTTTTGTACTACTTGACTGGACTGTTAATTACGACCACTTCAAAGTTTAATCCAACATTAATTTGGAATCGAAGACTGTTTAAGAATCATTTTAATGAAAAAACTATACAACGTCTGAACATAAATATCATTAAAACATACATATTACCATGTAAAGTCATATCACCATAGTACTTATAGCCAGCAAGAAAGAGCTCTGATAAGAAAAGGACAGACATACTAACAAAGCCGGAACCCTAAAAAACCTAGGTCCGACACGAGTTTCTCTCTCTTAGTATCGAATGTGAATCCGACAATGAAAAGAATTTGCCAAGAAATCAGAAACAATAATAATCAATAATAAAGATACTTCCCAGGTCCCATTTAAATTTTATCCTAATCGGTCGAGTTTTTAAACTATCATCATAATTCCAAAAAAATTATACATCGATGATATTTTCGTTACATGCATTGCAGAGCAGTGCGTTTAGTTGGCCTACCCATATTATAATATAAACAAAATACATCTACTTTGCACTAAAAATTTCAAAACAAAATAATTTTATGATCTCAAATTGTATCCAATGAAGTCGGTTGTCATTTTAGTATTGAAAACGTAATTATTGTCCCAGCAAATGTTGTGAATTAACACTTTCTATCTTAATATCTCATTTACATATATCTTTTCACTCCACTACTGGTTTGAAATGATAAGACACGATAAAATAATAATTACGTTTTAAAAACTAAAAAGACAACCGACTTCATATATATACACGAGATAGCTACTGTAAAACGTTTAAGAGTTCCCTTGACTATCCTTCGTCTTCATCATCAGACCCCTAATGACAGTCACAACCCGTCTTGGTTTAAAGTTCTCATCAATACAAATTGTTCTAGCCCAAACACCAGGTAATTGCTGTAAATCGTGGAGTTCCCTCGACTGTCTATGGCTCCATCATCAGATCGACTCCAGACCTTCATTAAATAGTAGTGCATTAAAATACTTTCATAAAAAATAAACAAATGCACTAGTCGCCACTACGATTTTCGAAAGTTCCCGTCGATTTCTCTGGGATGCCATCATCATATCCTGGTTTTCTTATCATGGTACCACCCTTGGGATAACTCCTTTAGAACAAAAAAATAATTATTAAAATCGGTTCATAAACGACGAAGTTATCAGCGAACACACATAAAAAAAATATATGAATCGAATTGAGTAACCTCCTGTTTTAGAAGGTTTTTAGGTTAAGAATATACATAAAATGTAAACTTAAACGAATCTAATACGAACCTAAGATTACATCCATTTTATGCCGTCGACCACTTCCTATCGAAGGTTGCGAATGGCCGGATGGGACATACGAGTAATGGTCCTTCGAGTCAGCATTCATCGATATGTAAATCCAATGGAATACAGTGTAAAGAAAGTTCTCTTCAAACGCAAAAATAAATAATAAATAATGCCGGACCTTTTACACAGCATCATCTAGTCCTAAACTAAGCATAGCTTGTATTACGGTGACCAGATGACTAATTGAATACTTATATATTTTTAAATACATCTATGATACTTTATAACAATTAATAAAATTACATTAATCTTAGAGAGCATTAGAAAGACAAGGAGCATACTTTAACGCCACATAATCAAATTATGTAATGACGATCCGTAACGTTTTTAGTTGAGAATACAAATTTATAGAACTAAAAAATCCTTAACATTTAGTGCAAACATTTTGTTCTACGACAAAAATTGACTATGTTATGACGAAATTACTAGCGAAGTTCACAGAGAGTTTGCCGCGCTAGCTGTGACGTCACAGGGACGGTCGCCGCCAGTTATCGTATCGTGAAGTAAGATGGCTCCGTCCCAGTGCCCATTGACGTCACCCAAGTACATTGATTTTACCGGCAGGAACGGCATAATGTTTATTACTTAATATCTTCGTAAGCAATCGTCCGATTTAGGTAATTCAAAAAGATATATAACTCTTATGTCATTAAGAATAACGTGGATAGTTCTATTGAATTTGCTATAATTTTACTGATCCTCATTACGAAATAGATGGTTATTCGTTCCTTAATAATCTAAAATCGAAACTAAATGTTGTTAATGTTGGATGGGTGACCGCTAGAGATATTTAATATTATAATAATACATTTATTTTGCGCCACATAAAGTTAAACTTAGGTTACAAAATAATTATTATTAAGCGACAGCAAAAAATGACACCACTCAGCAAAATTTCACAGTGGCGTATACGCCACTGCGATGCTGATCTTCCGTGACGCCTGAGTGTGTGGCGGCAGCAACTGTGGTACATAACGTTTACCATTTCAATCAATTACATGTAAAATTAAATCATGTAGTTATTTACTATTAATACAAAAAGAAAAAAAAACATTTTTCTTTAAAACAATAAAATTTGAATTTCTATTTAAATGAACACTAGACAACAACCAATTAATAAGTACATTTATTACTGTACCTAATATTAATTACATATTTTAACAAAATTAAACTATTTACTTAACCTAAACAAAATATAGAGGTCCAGAACGACTACCTATGTGCAATGCTTTCTGGGAGTTCAATAGGAATATTTTTAATGATCTTTTAAAAGACCAAATGGACTATATATAAATGGACTAGATAATGCAGTTAGAGTCGCTGGATATGACGTAGATATAAGTAGTCCCTGAAGTTACCGCAGTATTATATTTACACCCTGTACCTATTTTGCGAGCGTTCGAATATTCTGCATAAATGCAGATTCGCTCGCGTTGAGTTATTTTCTTAAGAATTGTACCAATCTCTAGTGCACCGGATAGTTTGGATGGATGCTATTTGATTTTTTTGAGCTGGCAGGCCAGGCATAAGTAGACCTATATCTAGGACATTTTAATAAGTCTACATATACAAGAGAATCTAGGTCATTGTATATCGAATATTATAATAGTTTCTTGTTAATTCTCGGACTTGGGTTAGATTTACCTTGTATGTAAGACGTTTCATTGATCCTTGTGATTGTATTCAATAAAATAAAAATGCATGAGTGTCGGAACCGATCATCATGAAACTATGTACACATATTCTTGGAGGTATTAGAAGTAACATAGGATACTTTTTATGAAAAAAACTATGTAGGTACCACGCGCGAAGCCGCGGGCAGCAGCTAGTTATTATTATAATTATAAGCTTTCCAATCCATTTAATAGTTTTAAGTTTTAAGTCCATTTTATCAAAAAAATCTTGCTGTAGTAACGTTGAAAACGTTCCCCTAGCAAAATCTGTTTTTTGTTCATAACTTTTTTTCCTGTGGACGCACAATTATGAAATTACACGACACAATGCTATAATTATCTGCATACTCAAAACCGCTAAACTTAAAGACGCCCGTCTACACTTAAAGAAAGAGTCGTGACGAAAAAACTTAGACATTTTTCGCCCATCCGCAAGTTCTTACCGTGCGAAAAGGAACTTCGCTCCAAAAACATATTAGAGTCTGGGTGGATTGTCTACAGACTACATATGTATACGATATCCTCGAAGTTAGACCGCTATGATTGATATAGACGGCCCATCAGTCATTCTCTCGGCAATATTGGTAGCAATTCGGTTGACACATTTCTAAAATTAGGAATTGTCTAAAATATATTTAGTTAGCCATATCATTTGTAAAACCTATTCGGTTGGTACCATCTAACTAAATTAGGAACGCTTAATTAAGTTAGATAACATTAAATTACGATAAGTTGGTAGCAGCAGAACACCAAAGGTTAATTTGACAGTTCAAAACCTAATTTTAGCTAAAATTAGTTAGGTTGGTGCCAACAGAATTGAGGCCATTGCCTGACGTGTAGGAAGGGAACATCCAAATAATTCAGAGGTGCCTATTTTATCAGAGAAGTATACTTAGAAGAATGTACTTATTTTTTACGTTCGACGTTAATAGAACCATAAGTAGGTTGTCCTTTTCTTTCAATCTTTTTCTTCGCGCACATGCCATTAACGTGCCAAAATGTCAAGTAAATATTGTTAAAAGTAAGTTACGAAGTAGGATTATTTTTGGTCGGTTTGTAAAGCAAGCATTGCGCTCTTATATCCTTACTTAATATTATAAACGCGAAAGTTTGTATGTATGTTTGTTACTCTTTCACGCAAAAACTACTGAATGAATTTTAATGAAACTTTACAATAATATAGCTTATACATCAGAATAACACATAGGCTATAATTTATATAATTTCTGAAATAACCAAAATATAAAGATAAGTGTCAAGTAAGTAGGAATAATTCTGCCGTCTGCGAGCTATTCTGGCGTGCGCTGCAAAAACCGTTAGAATTACACGAAGAACTAATCCTGTGCAGACGAAGTCGCGGGCACCAGCCAGCTATGTATATGAGCTATTTCGGGTTTTATTTGTACTATTGGTGATTTTCTTCTAATATTCTAATAAAGCTAAAGTTAGACTCGGGTCTTTGAGTAATCGATGAATATATTTAAAAAAAGATTACAACGAATTTAGAACCTCCTCCTTTTTTGAAGTCGGTTAGAAATAACAAACAACGAACGACAACATACAACTTTGTGACATACACTTTGTAACACTTGACGTGTTAAGAGTGTTTTTAGTATGATGTTATTAGTATTGATTGGCAAAATTGTCATCATATGTCACATGCCGTTAACGAAAAAAATAAATTACTAAGTCGTAGGTTGTCATCATATGTCACATGCCGTTAACGAAAAAAATAAATTACTAAGTCGTAGGTTGTCATCATATGTCACATGCCGTTAACGAAAAAAATAAATTACTAAGTCGTAGGTTGTCATCATATGTCACATGCCGTTAACGAAAAAAATAAATTACTAAGTCGTAGGTTGTCATCATATGTCACATGCCGTTAACGAAAAAAATAAATTACTAAGTCGTAGGTTGTCGTACGTCAATTATTATTTACTAGTTGCTTCGGCTTCGCACGCGTGGTACCTACATAAAAAGTAGCCCATGTCCTTCTCCAAGGTCCCTTCTATCTCTATACTATATTCATCAAAATCAATTCAGCTGTTTAGGCGTGAAAACGTGACAGACAGACAGACAGATAGAGTTACTTTCAAATTTATAATATTACTAGCTGTTGCCCGCGACTTCGTCCGCACTTCGTTTATTTTTTTTGTCATAAAAAGTATTCTATGTTACTTCTAATACTTCCAATAATATGTGTACAAACTTTCATGATGATCGGTTAAGTAGTTTTCGCGTGAAAGCGTAACAAACAAACTTACATTCACATTTATAATATTAGTAGGATATATATAGTAAGGAAGTAAGGATTAGCAAATAAAGTAAGATCTTTTCTATTTTAGAGATATTTGGCCAGTCTAGCTAAACTACTGGACAAGCGGTGGCAATCACGAAATGGCGGTTTTACAGGCGTTACAATATTTATATTGCTATCTGGTATTGTCACAATAAACTCACCTGGGTAGCTTAGACGTAACTACCTACCTAAGGCCTAGCACTCACTGCGGCAAATTTTTTGCGCTTTTCTGTGGAACATGTCAGAGCTAACACGCACTAGCGAAAATATCCGCGACTCTGCTGCTTTGCAAATTCATCATCATTGCGTGCGCGCTACCAAGAATTCGCCGCTAAATACTCGTATTCTCTGCGGAATAAACTGCAGTACCTACGCGTTAAGGTGACTCCCTGATTAAATGATCTTCTCGGCGCTCAAATCTGTTTTTTAAAAAAACATTATAACAATGATTTCTAAAAAAATTGACGGGTAATTTTTTTTTTTATTAATTAATTATTAATTAGAACGGCACAACCAATTACTCTAATTAATCACATAGATAACAAATGATAAAAAAATCAAATTAAATGTCACAGTAATAAATAGTAAAATCAGAATAAAATAATTCGAAAATGTTGTATACATGACAATATTAATAATATAATGTCAGATTCAAATCATCCGTCAATCTCACTATACTTCAAGCGCAACAACACTAGTCTCTTCCATTCATCCGCAAACACATCACATTCTGGGTTGGCAGCTAGTAGCTCATTGAGGGCGATGAGCGTGCGAGGCAGAGGTGAGCTAGAACGCGCGACAGTACGGGCACGAGGGACACCAAAAAGATCATGTCTCCTGCCTCTAAGATATCTATCCGGGACGTAGAGGCGAAGTGACTCGCTAAACAAATCTGGTGCGTCTATTGTGTTGCGGAACACCTAGCATATAGTTGTAATGTTTTAATTAGCTTATTTGAAGCCTTCGAGTTAGCTGCAAGTGAAAACGATGTTAACTTTATGAGATGATGGTTAGTGAATATTTAAGACATTATTTCATGGTTCAATTATAAAAAGTTAGTTCAAAAACAATTTGAAACGAGGAAGTACTTACATGGCAAACTATTGAAAATACATACTATATTTCTTACTTTATAATTATTACTTTAATCAAAGAGCAGAAAGACACTAAAAAGCGGTAAAAAAACACCATACAATAGATAAAATAAATAAATAAATAATGCCGGACATTTCCACACACAGGACCACACAGCATCATCTGGCCCCAAAGTAAGCAGAGCTTGTGTTATGGGTACCACATGACTGATATACTACTTATATACTTTTTTTGTTTAAATACATACATATTATACATAGAAACACCCAGACCCGGGACAAATACTTGCAGATCATACAAACATTTGTTCTGCGTTTTTAGCCGTACCTTAGCCTATTGCGCCACAGAGGTCGTCAGATAATTTGATAATTTTCGTCCTAAGCTTAAATATAGAAGTAGGTTTATGGCTGATCTCCAGCTACGTTGGGAACAGGTAACTCTGACATCTACGTTGTTCTGGTTTCTGACAGCTAACTGACAGATTTGCAATGTCTACTATCTACAACTCCCTTGCGATTTTTCGTTTTGTTTTTTTTAATTTTTCCTAATATTAAAACAATACATATATTATATTATAATTATATAATAAGGAGATTCCCAACATATAAAGAGGCACGCGGGCTCACGACGTTAATTTGCTGTGATAGATGTTTCATTTTTAAAAAAGGAGGAGGTTTTCAATTCGACTGTTTTTTTTCTTTTTTTTATGTTTGTTACCTCATAACTCCGTCATTTATGAACCGATTAAAAAAAATCAGCTTTTATGTGAAAGTATATACTTCCCGATTGAATCCCGAACCGATTTTTATGAAATTGATATGGAACCACCATATCAATTTCATAAAAATCGGTTCAGTAGTTATGTTTTTAAATCAAAAAAACTGAAAAAAATATGTCATCCACTTGGATGAAACGAAAATTAAATATTTTGCTTTTTTATACATGAAGTCGATTGTCTTTTTAGTTTTTAAAACGTAATTATTATTTAGATCAAACTAGCGGTAACTATGTAGTAATGTTATGTAAATTGTTTATTAGGGTCTGGGTGTGTTTATGTATAATATGTATGAATTTACAAAAAAAAAAGGATATAAGTTGTATATCAGTCATGTGGTACCCATAACACAAGCTCTGCTTACTTTGGGGCCAAATTATGCTGTGTGAAATGTCTGAGATTATTTATTTATTTATTTATTTATTGCTGTACTCTGAATTTTTTAGAGATTCTTTTATTTCTTTCGAGTCATTTTGGGTTTAATTAGTAATTTTGGTAATATTATTTTATATAAAGCTAGAATTAATTGACTTACTTAACACTGTAACGGTTATAATAACGTTTTAAAAACTAAAAAGACAACCGACTTCATGTATATAAAAAATATCATCGATGTACCTACACAACTTTTTGATTTTTGTTGATATTTAAATTGATAACGATTTCGATAAAATTTAAATGGGACCACCTGGGAAGTTTATCCTTTAAAACAAATAAATAACTTTCCAAATCGGTTCAGGCGTCTTTGGTGAACATACACAAAAAACCGACGAATTGAGAACCTCCTCTTTTTTTGAAGTCGGTTAAAAATGTTCTATTCAGCCCGCTGTAGTGGAAATCTCCGGATGCCGGAATGAACAGATTACGTACAAATTGCACAGGATTACCTATTTAGTGCGGAAATTGTGAGGTTAATCTACTTAACTTCTAGTCCAGATTATTTAGAATCGCTTATGTAAATACTTTAAATGATCGCTGTTGACGTAGTTGTAGCTTGCCCACCTGCCCACCGAGCCTAAGTGGTTGAATACCTCAAGCTCAGTTTTCCCTCACGGTAACAAGTGCGGAGATATCAAATATGGAAATGACAGTAGCTGTCACGCATCAGTTTCCTTATTCTTCGTTAATGACATGTGTCAATTTTGCAGTGTCAAGTGATTATTTTGCTCTAGTATAGTCACAAAGTCGTAGTGGATCGTGATTTGGCTATTTAAATGTCATCGCGGAATGGCCGTCTAAAACTTTCTCAGGATTCCTCGTTCAAATCACATTGGAACATAATACATTAATAATTAAATTGTCCATACTAGAGCCGAAATCGCAATTTATTAAATAAAATATTAAGATTGCTGAATAAAACGTGCGAGAAAAATAATTAATTTAGAAGTGTTACTTCAAGAAATGATAAATGAAGAATCCGTTTCAGTCTTATCAGACTTATCACATGTTAGTGTCTAATTCAAATTTGTTCCATCCGCGCGTCACGTCATCATCATCATTGACCTTCGTTCATCTGTTGAAGATGATTTAGGTGGCGTCAATAAAGTTACAGAGCAGTTAATTGTAATTGAAAACTTTCGTTCATGGATCACTCCAGCAAGCTGAGGTGGGTAAAGTTCCTCTCCACTGACGTCACTCTGCCTGGGATCCTGTTTGATAGCGCAAGCCTTCCCGGGTACCCACACTAACCTGTTTCGCTTTCCGACAGGACCCTCAGGAAAGACGAATCATTACATGCGGTGTCGGTTCGGTTGCAGCATAACGACTGGCACCGAGCCGGGCTTGTTTCAAGTTTTCCTTCTCTATAGCCAGCTCTTCTGTTAGTCAGCAGGGGGACTAATCCCCAATAATTTGAAGACTATTGCTGTCGTCTCCATCATCAGTCTCAGTTTACGTCAACCGAATGTGAAACTTGTGTATGTCGTGCACCAATGGATTCCTTTCGAAAAATATAGCAGTCAGTGCTAAAGGTGATGGAAAACATCGTGAAGAGAAATCACACCCTAGAACGAAGAGTTCGAAGATGTTATTTATTTAAAATACGACAAGAATTCAATAAATGAAATGTGACCCCAAAAAAATACAACCGATTTTAGAACCTCCTTTTTTTGAAGTCGATAAAAAAAGAGGTTTTTTTATGCGCTCCAATTTCATTTAATAATGTATTTATTTATTCAGATAACAATATAGTCCATCGTGTTAGGATGCACTTAAAACTAGGTTAGTATTTAAAAACTACCAGTGATTTAGTCATCTTTACGAGTTTCCAGAAGACAATTATAATTATTAGCATCGCGATCAGGATGCTGTTGCTGCGCGCGTGATGCCAGCTCAGCAGTGACGCAGTCTTTTTGCGCCAGATGGCGTCGCAGGTGTCGGTACGTGCCTACACAAACATTGCCGAAGCACTGCAGTAACGCGGAAGCCGCAACAGCGCTTTAAACGCGTTGTTATATTGGACCCGCAAAGCGTTGTAAGCCTTTTGGGTATAGCTGAACCACAGACTCCCAGAACACTGTACAGAGATGTACAGTACGCTTTGAATAAGGTAACTTTCACAGCGTCTGTGAAAATCGGTTTTATTTTTTGTTTTTAAAACGTAATTACACTCGAGAGCAATGAATGCGGGTCACATAAAGAAACTTATAAATCTCGGAAACTAAGTATGCTAGCCTAATGAAATAAATTGTGTTTCATATACATTAAATACACCTTAAATTAAAGTAATAAAATTCATAAGTCACTACATTTTATTTACTAAAAATTACATAAAGAAAAAAACTGCTGATCTCGCCATAAAACAAATATAAGAATAATTACATTTTTGAACAACATATTCTTGATGTATATTCTTGAACTTTGTATTGCCTCCTCGTGCTTCCAATACTGCGCTTACGCGGTTTGGCTTGCTGTACACCAAGTTCCTTAAATACTCTCCCATTTCTCTGTGAGAGCAATTTTGATCTCACGAAGCGTGATTGGGGGAGGGTTTCGTTGTTTTACGCATCTCCCTAGCTAGATCCAAGCATGCTCGATCGGGTTGATATCCGGACTGCGTGCTGGCCACTCCATACGTTAGGTAATGTTTATCTCTTGAAGGTCATTCACAATCAAACCTGTATGAGGTTGGGCATTGTCATGCATAATAATAGCATCCTCATATTGTCCATAACAGGCCCAACGTATTAAGGATTTCTTCCACATATCTAACGCAAGTTAAAGAGCCGTGTTCTATGAACACCAGTTCTGTGCGACTCAGATGAAATTCCAGCCCACACAAGTACAGACCCACCACCGTAGGTTACTTTTTCTTCGATGCACGCTTGCTTGAATCCTCCCCTGGTCTTCTATACACTCTATGTCTTTCATCGTGCTGGTAGAGCATAAACTTTGATTCGTCGGAAAATATAACTTTTGACCAATCTTTAATAGATCACACTAAGTGATTCTGGGCATATCTTAGTTTTAAAAAACGATTCCCACGCTCCAATTTAGGGCCGTTTGCAGGTCTAAGTGGTTTCAAGTTAGCTTCAGCAAGTCGTCGTCTTACTGTCCATGCGCTTGGGTTACTTCCTCCGAGGCGTCGAAACAGATTTTTAAGTTCAGTTCTTGTGGGAAAGCGATTACGAAGCATGGTGTTCACCAAGTATCGATGTTCTCATGCTGTGGTGCACATGGTTCTGCCTGTTCCTGGTCTGCGTAGGTTAGAGCCAGTTTCCTTGTAACGTCGGAGAACTTTTTGTACTGTTGTCAGCAAAACACCGTCCTGGCTGTATCGCACTGACTCCGGCCGGTTTCCAGCATTGTGAGAATTCTGATGCATTCTTCAAGTGTAAGCGACATGATTACAGCTTGAATATTAAATATTTAACACTATCAATATGATTTATATACCCACTTAAATGAAAGATTAGAAAACAAAAGCTATATCAAATGCAGTAAATTTACGATTCAAATGAATTTAAGTTCCATCTTCGAAAGTCTCCATTTTTCAAATTTGTTTTTTATGACATAACTTGACAATAACTAAGAAGTTTTAATACCTTAATTTAAGGAGTATTTAATTGTCTATTAAACACAATTTATTTTATTAAGCTAGCATTCTTAGTTTCCGAGAATTATAGGTTTCTTTAAGTGACCCGGATTCATTGCTCTCCAGTGTATGTTTAAACTAAAGTCCAAATTAGAGTAACGAGTAGGAGGTTCTCAATTACATTGTATTTTTTTTTATGTTTGTTACATTATAACTTTTATACTGATTGACCTCATACAGTTTTATCTATCCAATAGAGTCCAGAAAGTAGACGTGGGTGTTGAGAGGTCTTTGGGATCAATTATTGATATAGGGGTACCTCAGGGATCGATACTAGGCCCTTTTTTATTCCTAGTATACGCTAACGATTTACCTTTTTTTGTAAAAAAGATTTGTGATATAGTTTTATTTGCAGACGATACGTCTTTAATTTTTAAAGTTGATAGAGGTAAAACCAGTATTTGCGATAACGTAAATGAATCCTTATCGTTAGTTCTTAACTGGTTCACTGTAAATAATCTATTGCTTAATTCCAAAAAAACTAAATGTATCAAATTCACTTTGCCAAATGTTATTCATAGCCCGTCCAACATTGAAATAAATGGAGAGGCATTGAATCTTGTAAATTCCACGATCTTCCTAGGTCTTAATATTGATGCAAAACTACAGCGGGGACCACAAATTGAAACGCTTGCTGGTAGGCTTAGTTCCGCTGCATATGCAGTTCGTGCGATACGGTGGCTTACTGATGAAGCTACAGCTAGACTAGTTTATTTCAGTTACTTCCATAGTGTTATGTCATACGGCATCATTCTCTGGGGGAAAGCAGCTGATATTGGTAAAATATTTGTAATTCAATAAAGAGCAATACGTGCCATTTATAAAATGAAACCACGAGAACCTTTGAGAGAAATATTCAAAGAAATTAATATTCTCACAATAGCTTCACAATATATATATGAAAATGTGTTATATACACATAAAAATAGAGATGGGATTCAGCAAAATAGTGACCTTCATAAAATCAACACTAGGAATAAACATAAATTATACGTTGATCAAACGTTGCGGGATCGCGTTATTTTTGACAGTGCTTTCAAACGAACGTTTTTGATTTAGTACATCCTAGTAGTCTGTGAATAGAGTAATACTAGCTAGTTCTATGTATAAATTTGTTCGATTGGTAAAAATCAACGAATAAATCGATCATAAAGAATCATCATACCAGGCTTTAGGAAGTCCACTGCTGGACATAGGCCTCCCCAATTGATTTCCAGAAAGAACGATTTTGAGCCCTCTCCATCCACCGACTTCCTGCGATCATCACAATGTCGTTAGTCCATCGGGTGAGGGGTCGTCCTACGCTTCGTTTTCCTGTCCTTGGTCGCCATTCGAGAACTTTTATTCCCATTGGTTATCAGTTCTGCGAGCTATATGGCATGCCCATTGCCACTTCAACTTGCAAATTTTGAGTGCTATGTCGGTGAATTTGGCTCTTCTACGGATTTCCTCGTTGCGGATTTTATCACGTAGTGAAACACCCAACATAGCTCTCGCCATAGCACGCTGCGCAACTCTGAGCTTGTGTATGAGGCCAATAGTTAGCGACCAAGTCTCAGTTCCATATGTCATCACTGGCAACACGCACTGATTATAGACTTTCGTCTTGAGGCTCTGTGGTATCTGTGACGTGAAGATGTGCCGTAATTGCCCGAACGCTGCCCATCCAAGTTGGATTAGTCGGCTGACCTCTTTGTCGAAGTTGGACTTGCCTAGTTGAATCGTCTGACCCAAATAGACATAATGGTCTACAACTTCGATTATATCGCTCCCAATATATACTGGTAAGGGTGCAACATGAGCATTTGACATGATTTTTGTCTTGCTCATGTTCATTTTAAAACCCACCTGTTGGGAGACGATATTAAGGTCGCTGAGCATTGTGCCAAGGTCTTCCAGCGATTCTGCCATGAGGACTATACCGTCGGCAAATAGAAGGTGAGTTATGTGTTCGCCATTAATGTTGATACCATGTCTATGCCAGTACAAGAGCTTAAAAATATCCTCTAATGCTAAGGTGAACAGTGAACAGAGTCGGAGAATTAACATCTCCCTGTCTCGCCCCTTTATGCAATGGGATTGGATGCGTGCTCCGGTCCTAGAGTCGGATAGACACGGCGGCGTTACTGTACAGACATTTCAACACTTCGATATACCGATAGTCAATTTGGCACCGCTGGAGTGACCGCAACACGGCCCAGGTTTCGACAGAATCAAAGGCTTTCTCATAGTCCACAAACGCTAAACAAGCAGTGGCAAGTTATACTCTTCGGTCTTCTGTATAACCTGCCGGAGCGTATGGATGTGGTCTGTGGGGCTAAAGCCTTTTCGGAACCCGGCTTGTTCGGGAGGCTGGAAGTCGTCAAACCTACGAGCGAGACGATTAGTAACTACTCTCGAAAACAGCTTATAGACATGGCTCAACAGCGAGATGGGCCTGTAATTCTTTAAGAGGGTGTTATCCCCTTTCTTAAAGAACATTACCACCACGCTCCTGTTCCACGCCTCTGGCGTAGTTCCCTCGAGGATGACAGAGTTGAACAGCTTCTGTAGGACCTTAAGTACCGGTGTTCCACCCGCTCTCAGAAGCTCTGTCGTCATTCCCTCTTCCCCCGGTGCCTTGTTGTTCTTAAGCAGCTTGAGAGCCGTTCGGATCTCGTATAAGCTGACGTCCGGAATGTCTTCAGTGTAGTGTCGGGCTACGCGGGCTCTTGCATCGCTAGTCGTGCTTGTAGCACTAAAAATCGAACACGTCGCTTGGGACCTTGTTATAGAAGCGTACACATTGCCCTTTAAAATACTTATTAACTTTAGCAAGCCTAACAGTAGAAACAGCGAGTTTATCTTTATTTCTAGTGTTAATACTATTATTATCTTTTTTAATAATATTATTATTATTATAATAAATGAACATTTTTGTGCACATACATTAAATTTTAGTATATATACTGACAAGGCATAATATTAATTTCTTAAAACTTATTTCTAAATGATTCTCTAGGGCCCATGTTATAAATTGCACGAACAGCCAGAGGGCTGTTGCAGAAGAGTCTGCAACACAAATATGGTGTTAATATCAGCAGCACTCCCCCACAACAGAATGCCATACGACATAATGCTATGAAAGTTGCTGAAGTAAATGAGTCTAGCGGTATCTACGTCGGTAAAATGACGGATCTTTTTAACAGCGTATGCCGCAGAGCTGAGTCTCTTCGACAATTTATCTATGTGCGGGCCCCATTGCAGCTTATTATCTAAAGTAATGCCTAAGAACACTGTGGTGTCGACGAGATCTATCTTTTCGGTTTTAATTTTTATATTAGCTTTCACCTGTTTAACGTTGGGCAGTATAAAACGAATGCATTTAGTTTTTTTCTCGTTAAGTAATAAGTTGTTTACATTAAACCATGTTTAATGTAAACAACTTATTACTTTAGAGATTGCATTGTTTACATCGTCAAGATTAGTAAGTCGTCGCTTTAATTTAAATAAAAGTGACGTGTCATTAGCAAACAGTACAATCTCGTGATCATCCTTTACAAGTTTATGTAGATCATTTATATAAATTAAAAACAAGAATGGTCCGAGTATTGATCCTTGTGGTACACCCATTTTTACCATTGAACCCGGAGAACGCTTTCCATTTACATCTACTCGTTGTGTTCAGTCACTTAAGTAGGATGTAAGAAGCTTAAGTGAAACACCATACTGATGTAGTTTGCTGATTAGAGTTTCATGTTGAACGCAATCAAAAGCTTTCGACAGATCACAAAAAATACCTAAGGCATCGTGTGATTCCTCCCAGATATCAAAACTTTGTGATATTAACCGGCATCAGTCTTTGAGCGTCCCTTTGTAAATCCGAATTGTTTACTGTCAAGCAAATTGTTGGTATTAAAATGCCGTTGTAATTGGTTTAGCATAAGTTTTTCAAATATTTTACTAAATGTAGGAAGTACTGATATAGGTCTAAAGTTACTGGGATCGGAATGACTATCTGAGGTATGATCTTGCTATGTTTCATTAAATCAGGAAATACTCCACTGTCAATACATTGATTAAATATAAAAGCTAGATCTGCTGCAATAATGTCAATTAGTGGTTTAATAACACTGACAGAAATGCCCCAGAGATCAGTGGTCTTTTTTACATTAATCATTTTGAATGATAATATCGTTATTGTCCACATGTTCAAAGTAAAATTGTGTGACACATTCAGGTAAACTATCTTTTAACAATGATTCTGCTATTACATGATTTTTAGAGTTTAAATACTTTGTAGTGGAGACTGGAATATCAGTAAAAAAAGTTTCAAATGCCTTTGCTACATCTATATCTTGCTTAGTGATATTATTGTTGATATTTAAATTTATTACACTTTTATGAGTTTTGGATTTTCCGGTCTCACTATTAATTATTTTCCAAGTTTCTTTTATTTTATCTTGACTGTTTTTAATTTTTGAACTTAAATACTGAGATTTAGCAAAGTGACAAACATTTTTAAAGATTTTTGAGTAATTTTTTACTTATTTTTTAAACTGGATTTCGACATGTCCACTGAAGCCTGCAGTTTCATTTCGCTACGTTCTGCCATGAGTTTTAGAGATTTCTCAGAGAGTTTTTGGGTTCTACCTTTGCGCTGAGTCTTACAGAACTTTGACCCAACGGCATGGACAATTTCCACCAGCCCGTCATTTATTTCGTCCACGGATTCGCATTCGGCGAGGCATTGGAAGCGATCTTGAAGTTCCAACTGAAAGCTCTCGGGGTTTTGTATTTGGGCAGGACTTGGGCGAAGAGTAGATTTCATCAGACGGGACCTTTCTAGCTTTACGTTAAGATTTAATGAGCCTCTAACCATTCGGTGATCACTGCCGGTTTTGACCCTGTTGATCACTGAGACATCATTAAATATTTCCTTTTTTGTTGTCATGATGAAATCTATCTATATCTAATCTAATCTATATAGATTAAAAAACGTCCATTTCCTGGACGACCGCTTCTTGAAAAAGGAGTTCATCATAAAGAGTCCCTCTTTTTCCATGAAGTCGGCCAATCGCTGACCCCGTTGGTTCCGCTGTCCAAATTCAAATTGCCCCACTCTCAGTTCATCGCCATTCCTCACACCTAGCCGCGCGTTGAAGTCCCCCATTACAACCGTAAAGTGTGTTTTCGAGGCTTGCATGGCATTTGAAATGTCATCATACATAGCCTCCACTTCATCGTCTGGACGTATCGAGTGAGGTGCGTACACCTGTATGACCTTAAGCGAATACCGTTTGGTTATTCTGAGTATAAAGTATACCACCCTGCTCGACACGCTTTCGATCTTCACAATGTTGTTAACGAGGGATTTGTGGACGAGAAACCCAACACCGTGCTGAGATAGTTGATCGCCTTCCCGGTAGTAGAATAAGTTGCCGGAATTCAGGATTATCGTGTCCTTTCCCAATCTTCGGACTTCTGATAACCCTATAATATCCCAGTGCAACTTATTTACTACTTTTTCCAGCTCTATCAACTTCTCGTCGGTCCTCAGTGTGCGTGCATTGTAAGTTGCCAGGGCCAGGGGTCGTTGGGATTGGTAGCTGGACCTCTGCCGGAGATTCTTCGCACCCCCTGTTTCGCCGTTACCGTAGCCGCCATCTATGCCAGGAATAGTGGAACTGCCGGGAACTGGGGGCCGTCTTCTATTTGTGTACATTATTTTGGAGGTTTTGCCATAGTCACCAGGCTTGGCAGGCGGATTGGTGACCGCAGATTTTGTGTTAAGTACTCGGGAGGTACCTACTGCTGCCCAATCCCCCGGTGTGTGTTCCCTTAGTCGCCTTTTCCGACACCCACGGGAGGAGATGGAGGCGTCCTATTTTATGCCGGAACCACCACGATGCGATTTATTTATGAAGCATAGCGCGATACTATTTGACATTTAGATTTTACATATCCAAACATTTGCCAAAACCAATCCGTTCAATGACAATTGCAACTAGCGTTGACAAATAGCGCGATCGCCCTACTGGTCTCCCACAATACAGGCTTGCCCCACTAGTGCGGGTTCCATCAGTCATTTTTAAAAATACTATATTTTATTATTTTTGTTTTTCTTGGTAAATAAATGAATTTGTATATGTATTCATAACGTCATTCTTCATTCTTGTCATTACTGACATCGGAAGCCTTCGATGCCTTAACCATAAAGCGCCTGGCCTATTTATATTTACTATTTACTTAGAAGTCTCCGAAAGATGGGAAGGGGCCAGGGTGTCGACGCAATCGTCGACATTCGTCGTCATCCAAGTACCAAACATTGAGTTTAGATTGGAGACATAGAATAATCGGATGGATGGCAAGGCTGAAAATGGCTGGACCAAGGGGGTCGCTTTGCGGACAGCCAACGGCTGACGAAATGATATTAATAATAATATATCCTTATTTCAGACACGAGATCCATTTTTTCAAACAATAATCAATAAAATACAGTTACTTAAATAAAAATAAAAATAAAATTAAAATAAGAATCAAGTAAAATAAAATAATGTAGGTATATTTTATACCTCAGGATAATAGTTGCACCCAGGGTTTATAGGTGCCTGTCAGGCATAACCCGTCCGACAGACCCGCCAACCCTAGACATAAATTTACCTATTCTTAGCCTTTGGATGGCATTAAAGGAATTGACTCGCGCCTCCAGGAACATACCGGAGGCGCTACAGTCTCGATCAAAGCCCATGAGTTGCCTAAAGATATTGTTGTAGGCAACTTGAATGCCGTCATGCGCTTTCATTGTGTAGTTCGTCCAGAGTTGGCAAGTGTAAAAATATTGTCCTGATAGATTAATTTAGAAGGTGAAATTACACTTATATTAACTACTAGCTGTACCCGGCATGCGTTGCTATGCCACAAATTTTCTCAACGTTTAAACCTTCCCTGGACTACGACAAACATTTCAACACCAAAATCAGCTAAATCAGTCCAGCCGTTCTCGAGTTTTAGCGAGACTAACGAACAGCAATTGATTTTTATTATATAGATAAGTGTAATTTCATACTCCTCCGCAATTTTCGTAAAAAGGTGTACAAAGTTTTTGCTTCACGTATCAATATATAGCTACGCCCCATTGGCTTCATTACACGTCCGGGCTATGGTCCCCAGGGTAGGTAGAGTTTCCATAACTTAAGCGGGTAGTGAAGGGCTCGGTCGCCATCGCCTCTCACGGGAACAATTAACTTTATCGAAAGACGATAAAAGTTATCCTAGTGCCTTTTTACATGTATTTAGGAAAAGTACTTTTTCAATGGTGGTGATTCCTATTTTAAAATTATTATAAAATATATTATCCTACTAATATTATAAACGCGAAAGTTTGTATGTATGTTTGTTACTCTTTCACGCAAAAACTACTGAATGGATTTTAATGAAACTTTACAATAATATAGGTTATACATCAGAATAACACATCACTACATAGTATAAAACAAAGTCGCTTCCCGCTGTCTGTATGTCCCTATGTATGCTTAGATCTTTAAAACTACGCCACGGATTTTGATGCAGTTTTTTTAATAGATAGAGTGATTCAAGAGGAAGGTTTATATGTATAATACAAGCTTAATATAGTAGAGAGCTACTAATAATTTTGGAGTTTTCTGATCACATTAGACATTCTGTAGTATATTTAGTATTAGCATTGCACCCGTGCGAAGCCGGGGCGGGTCGCTAGTTATCTTATATATCATGTTTATATTTTAAATCCAAAGCTCAAACTTCGTAAAAACTATTACTCATACGTTAATATTTATTGATTTTACGAAATTTAAGCGTCCGAAGAATCCTCAGACTAATAGCTTTGTAAATAACACATATTTTTTTGTAATATGTAAAATTAAAAATGGTTACTGTGGGCTACTGTGGGTTACTCCTTAGGAGATAAATATAAGCCATCGCTGATTTTTTATCGTACTTTTTAAGATATACAATTCCGTAGTTAATTTACATTAATAAAATAATTTGATGTATCTCGTAAGGTTTAGTTAGCGTTTGCGATTTAAATGCACAAAAATATGTTTGTTACGAGATTACAATACAATACAATACAATACAATACAATACAATACAAATCAATATCAATATCAATATCAATATCAATATCAATATCAATATCAATATCAATATCAATATCAATATCAATATCAATATCAATATCAATATCAATATCAATATCAATATCAATATCAATATCAATATCAATATCAATATCAATATCAATATCAATATCAATATCAATATCAATATCAATATCAATATCAATATCAATATCAATATCAATATCAATATCAATATCAATATCAATATCAATATCAATATCAATATCAATATCAATATCAATATCAATATCAATATCAATATCAATATCAATATCAATATCAATATCAATATCAATATCAATATCAATATCAATATCAATATCAAGATTACAATACAATACAATACAATACAATACAAATCAATATTACAATACAATACAATACAAATCTTTGATTTTTTTTGTACCATAATATGTATGTATTATTCATATAAACCTATCTTTTGAATCACTCTAGCTATTGCTGAAAACTGCATTAAAATCAGTTGAGTAGTACAAAAGATCTAAGCTAACAGACAGCGGAAGCGGAAGCGGTAGCAGACTTAATTTTATACTATGTTAAGATGATAAGGACAACTCATTAGTACTTTAAAGCCACGTTAGCTAATTATGTGATTATAAGAAAGAGGATTAAACTTTATCTCTTCTTCTTCTTGTAATGACATCTGTCTTGGTGTAAGTTTGCCAATGTCAAGTTGTTTTTCTTTTGTTGTAATATGAAATCATTGTAATAAACATTTACGTTTTAAAAACTAAAAAGAAACCCAACTTCATTAAATATAAAAATAATACTACTGAATTGAGGACCTCCTCTTTTTTTGGATGTCGTTTACAAAAGTTTCGAAAGGAAAAAAAAGTTATTCTACGATTTTGAGTAGTTTATAATTTTTCGAAACCACTGGAACGTCACAGGAAAGCAAATTACGAAATTTCGTTTACTTCAATGATATATTTTATTCAGCTATTTTGATTTAAAATCAAACTTCTGAACCGATTTTGATGGAATTTCTATCGGACCGATCGGAAAGTATATTATTATCCTTTCACATAAAGTAATAATTTTTCATATCGTTTAATAAATGACAGAGTTATGAGGTAACATAACATAAGGTAAGGGGGGAAATATTTAAAACGATCGTAAGACCTGTCGTATTGTATGGATCTGAGTGTTGGGCAACAAAAGGTGCACTTGGCTGAGATGCGAATGCTGAGGTGGATGTGTGAAGTGACGCAAATGGACAGAGTAAGGAATGAGTACATAAGGAAGTGTGAAGGTGGCGCCATTGAATGAAAAAATGAGGAGCAACAGGCTAGCATGGTATGGGCATGTAATGAGAAGGGAAGAATGGCATCTAACTAGGAGAATGCTTGGTATGAATGTGGATGGATTTACGAGTAGAGGTAGGCAAAAGAAAAGATGGATGGATTGTGTGAAGGATGACATGAGTAAGAAAGGAGTGAGTGTTGAGATGACGGCTGATAGAGAAGAATGGAAGAAGAACACATGTTGTGCCGACCCCACGTAATGTGGGACAAGGGCAGGAAGATGAAGAGTTATGAGGTAACTAATATAAAAAACTAAAAAAATACAACCGAATTGGGAACCTCCTCCATTTTTTGAAGTCGGTTAAAAAAGTAATCTTTTCTCGCCGTGAACGCTCGCGGTGGACCGCGGATCAAACTCACCCTGATGAAGATTCTCTAGATGAATCGACACAGTGTCAGTGCCTCCATCGACCAAATAATCATCATCAGCCCGTGTCAGTCCACTGCTGGACATAGGCCTCTCCCATGGCACGCCATTTAGCTCGATCTTTAGCTCTCCTCCTCCAATCCTTGCTCGCTGCCTTACGAATATCATCGCCCCACCTAGCTACAGGGTCAGCGAGCTATGGAGAGAGCTATGCTCGGAGTTTCTCTTATGGATCGAATCCGAAACGAAAATATTAATCAGAGAACTAAGGTCACCGACATAGCTCTGCGAATTAGCAAGCGGAAGTGGCAGTGGGCAGGTCACATGTGCCGCAGAACCGATGGCCGTTGGGGCAGACTGGTTCTTGAGTGGAGGCCGCGTGTCGGCAAACGTAGTGTAGGGCGACCAAATTATTCGTGAGTAAAACCCGTGTTTATCAAAATGTATAGTACATCTCACGAATGTTTTCAAAGTGGAATATTCCAGTAGGTACTTAGGTAGCTATGGCAGGTTCAATACCAATACATAAGGAGTCCGAAAGGGTCACATCATTTATTCAGCGGCTCGCATTAAAGATCCGAGAAGAGGGACTATCAGGGAATTGTTATTTGAACAATATTTATTCAAACCCTAGTGGTGTAGGGATAGCGCTGTCTTCTGATCTGCTCTTAAGGTCAGGGGTTCGACGATTTGCACCAATTAATTTGTATCTTTTGTGTAAACCATAAATAAATGCAAGAAATTTGACACAGCATCATCTAGCCCCAAAGTAAGCAGAGCTTGTATTATGGGTACCACATGACTGATATACTACTTATGTGATTTTTTTGTAAAAACATACATATTATACATAGAAACATTCCCGGGACGGGAATCGAACCCGCAACCCTCTGCGTCTCAGTACAATAGGTTCAAAGAGATGAGAAGGATATTAAGAACATAATACTCGAAAAATAATCAATAATTCAACCCCCAAGTGTAGTACCCTTTAGTGTATTTTTAGACCCCTCTGCAGGAGATCAAAGTTTAATAATAATACATAAAGAGGACAATGCATACAACACCATCTAGCCCCGAACTAAGCATAAACATCGCGCTATCCAAGAGTTGGCTCCTATCAGGCCCATCGTATTAGTATTGCCATTCAATGTGCCAATGCCGCCAGTGTCTTTAGGACGCTGCCCTCTGGCAGTGATCTAGATCAGTTGAGCTATCTATAGTCAAAGATACTTTATTTAATACAATCTCAAGGACTTTGACACGTCTTACATACTGGGTGAATTTAGGTGCCAATTCATCCTAACCCAAGCCCGAGAAGAACTAGCAAGAAACTCGTCCTGGTCTACCTATACCTATAACCTGTAATTACCTATAATTGACGACCTCTGTGGCGCAGTGGGTAAAGGCCTGCCTGAGACACAGAAGGTTGCGTGTTCGATACCCGCCGCGGGACAAATGTTTGTATGATCTCAACTATTTGTCTCGGGTCTGGGTGTTTCTATGTATGTATTTAAAAGAAAGTATATAAGTAGTATATCAGTCATGTGGATGGTACCCATAACACAAGCTCTGCTTACTTTGGGGCTAGATGGTGATGTGTGAAATGTTCGGCATTATTTATTTATTCGGCATTTACCTACCTATAACTACCTTAACTGGATCGTTTTAAACGGTCCTTAGATAGCTCAACTGTTATTATTGTATATTATTCAGTATATTTCTGTAATTACGTTTGTAGCATAGCTTGAACAATAAGAATATACTAGTAAAGGTACATTATAACACCTGGACACAGAACATCTATGTTCTTCGCAAATGTTTGTCCTAGCAAGGAATCAAACCCTTAACCTACAGCTCAGAAGACAGAGCTACTATCGAATGAGCTGAGAGGCTAGTTCAGTATGTAAGTATTATAATAACATGCAAACTACGCCATGAGGGTTCTACCACAGTAAAGTATACATAGTATATTAATAACTAGTAGCACAAGACATTCTCGAATGATTGATTCATGTTATAATTAAGCAGGTACTTACATGTATTACATTTTCGTTACTCAATAATTAATGAGTTCCATTTCCCAAAGACAGATGTTTGCGTAAGTGGTTCAGAGACAGTGCCGCCATTTTGTATTTACTTTTGAAGCTCGACATTAAGGCAGGATATCAGTATTTTTGTTTCGAGTTGTTGTACGAATGTTGTACAAATATGTGTAGCCAAACAATGTTAAATGTTTTGTGCGGGGCAAGTGAAACTTCTTTGTCGCATCTTAGTAATAGCGGCCAATGGGACAAATTATGCTTTTTTGTCTCATTTGCCTTAATAATGGCGGCCAATGGGAGAAATTAAATTTTAATTGTCTTATTAGTCCCAGTGGTGACGGCCAATGGGACAAATGAGACTTGTTTAGTGTAAATTGGCCCTGTAATAACGGGACAAAATAAACTTTTACTGTCGCATTTGTCTTAGTAATGACAGCCAATGAGACGAATGATGGAATAAAATGAAATGGGACAAGCGGGAATAATTGGAATTTGCTTTTTTAATCAGTGTCTAAACATAGTAGTAAACTGCCGGAACTGTAGGCAGTCACTTGCGTGAGATTTCCCGCGCAAATTAATAACGTTTCGCAAACGCACGTCACTACAACTTCGATCATATTTCACTCCTGGCATAGTACACAACAGAAACAGATATATCGATATTTGTTAATATATATCGATATATTTACAATGTCGTAACATTGCATATAAATAAATAAACATTGGTGGACAAGACACACAACACCATTTAGCGCCAAACTAAGCATAGCTTGTATTATGGTGACTTATAGAATACTTATATATTTTTAAATACATCCATATGATACTTTATAACACCCAGACACAGAACTAACCCAATTCAACCCATAATCATAATCATCCAACTGTCCATCACACAAAAATGTTTGTCCTGTGAGGGAATCGAACCCAGAAGGTAGAGCTATTACGAATAGAGCTGTGAGGTCAGTAACATTGGCACGGCATGGCATAACATGGTAAAAATAATAAAATCATAACCAAAATTCATTAAAATCGGTTCAGCGGTTTAGGCGTGAAAACGTAACAAACAGACAGACAGACAGAGACACTTTCACATTTATAATATTAGTATATATTGGTATTGGTGTGGTATATTGTATGGATATGCTACTGTCATATCCATACAAATTGACGTCAAGAGAAAGTGGATCTTTGTATCATGAGAGAGAGCATCCATTATTAACCAATTAAAAAAAATTCAAAAGTCGAATTTATGAACGGATTTGAAAAACTCTTTTTTATGTGAAACTAGCTGACCCGGCCACGCGTTGCTGTAGCCTCAGTAGTTCTAATACGTTGAACCCATATACGCTAAGCTCTAAAATTATGAATGTTCCTCTACTATATTATGGATGTATTATACATCCTTCCTATGTATTATAATCACTCTATCTATTAAAAACCGCATCAAAACAGACAGACAGACAGCGGGAAGCGACTTTGTTTTATACTATGTAATGAAGATATACTCTCCGATTGGTTCCATAGAAATTTCATCAAAATAGATTCAGTAGTTTGGTTTTTGAATAAAAAAAGATGAAAAAATGTGTCATCAAAATAAACGAAATTTCGTATTTTGCTTTCCTGTGACTTTCCAGTGGTAAAAATTATAAAGTACTAAAAAGCGTAGAACAAAATCTATTTAAACCCAAAATTTCAAAAGGTTCTTAATTGGAAATTTGAGCCCATAAAAAGGCTCAAATTTCATTAAATGAAGTCAGATTTCGGATTTTATTTTTTAAACCGTAATTATCTGATAACGTTCACTCCAGCGAATAGATTAAATTGTATTGAAATTACATTAGCTCGTGATATGTCACGTGACTACCGTAAGGTTAATAGAGACCATACAAGATGTTGCAAAGGCGTGAGGAAAACTAAATATAAATAAATAAATAAATAATCCCGGACATTTCACACAGCACCATCTGGCCCCAAAGTAAACAGAGCTTGTGTTATGGGTACCACATAACTGATATACTACTTACAGACTTTTGTTTTTGTAAATACATACTAATTATTCATAGAAACACCCAGACCCGAGACAAATAGATGCAAATCATACAAACATTTGTCCCGTGGCGGGAATCGAACTTGCAACCTTCTGGATCTTAGCCAGGCCTTGGCCCACTGCGACACAGATATCTATGGCACAAACAAGGATTATTTTGAAACGGTCTACATACTAGGTTAATTTATGTTAATAAAATGACTAGGTGACTAGGTAGTTCCCTTACTGCTTCATGCCTGTACTATGTCCGACTCGCGCACATTAGTGGGCCTCCATTTATCAAGGAAATTCTTAGGCTAAATGTTGTTTACCGTGTACAACAACGAATACATGTTGTAAGTAGTTGTACTAGCTTTTGTATGTTGATTTACTCACATAGCTTGTATTGTAAGCGCAGTATATTTTATTTATACCTATAAAAGAGCTCAACCTGACTGACTGATTCATCATCACCGAGCCGAAAACGCTCAAGCTAGAAAGCTGAAATTTGAAAGGTAGTTTCATGTCACTAAGGCGGGATTTTTTAAAATTCATCCCCTAAGAGGGTGAAAAGAGTTGAAAATAATGTATGAAACTTTTTAATGCGTGGTGCGATTTGCTTAAAACTTGATTTGAATAATTAAAATGCAAAATAAATGGACACATGTTTTAAATTTTTTTAAAATAACCTTCACAACCCTATAAAATGGGGTGTCAAAGTTTGTATGGGAAATTTTTAACGAGTTGTGTGTTTGCTTAGAAACTTGGTTAGGATACTTAAAACGCAATATAAATGGAAACGTTTTTCATGATTTTTCAAAATAACCTTCATAAAGAAGGTGAAAAGAGGTGAAAACAAATGTATGAAACTTTTTAACGCGTGCTGCGATTTGCTTGAAACTTGATATATATAATAGTAACATAAACTCGATGGTTTCTTGCAATATATAAACGCGCGGGCGAAGTGGCGGGGGTTCCAGCTAGTTATTATTAAATAATAAAACATTGATGGACAATGCACACAACACAATCTAGCCCCATAGAATGGTTGTAGTTTTAAGTACTTATGATACTTTATATCACCCAGACACAGAACAAAATACCTCTGTGGCGCAGTGGTCTAAGGTCCGATTGAAACGAAGAAATTTGCGGGTTCGATTCCCGCCGCGGGACAAATGTTTGTATAATTTGCTAGTATTTGTTTCGGGTCTAGGTGGTTTTATGTATAATATGTATGGATTTACAAAAGAAAATTATATAAGTAGTATATCAGTCATGTGGTACCCATAACACAAGCTCTGCTTACTTTGGTTCTCGGGATTCGTCGTTCAAATCACATTGCGACATAATACACTTATAATTTAATTGTCCATATGAAGTCACAAATTATTGATTAAAATTCCGTTAAGATTGCTGAATAAAATATACAATAACAAAGAGAAAAAAATCCGTGAGTGTCGCGGAACACTCATTTGGAACGAAGTTGTTATCGTAGTATATTATTATTAATAGTATATTTTTATTGATAATTTACCTAATTTATTATTATTATATATATATATAGATAATATTATAAAGAGGAAGGATTTGATTGTTTGTTTGTTTGTATTGAATAGGCACCAAAACTACTGGACCGATTTGAAAAATTATTTTACCGTTGGAAAGCTACACTATCCCCTAGTGACATAGGCTACTTTTTATCCCGGGAAAAATCTTCAACGCAGGCGAAGCTGCGCGCGGACAGCTAGTATTATATATAAATTAATGAATTACTAGCGTCTGAGAGCAATTATATGAAATGCAGTTATAACTAATTAATTAAAGGAATGGTAGGAAATTTCGTAATTAATATATTTTTCATCCCATCTATTCGAAAAGGACGACTTGGTTCGCCTTTAAGTGCACCCAAAGGTGGTGTTTTCTAAATGAAACTATTAGCGGGCAGTAATGAGTTTTTAATCCTCTTTATAAGTGCGTCGCAATTATCTTTGCCGCGCACTTTTTGAATTTGGAACATCTTAGTGTTCAGCGCCTAAGAAATCGAACGCAAATATTGTTTGAATAAAGTGGCTGGTACGACGGCCCATAGTCGCGCCGCCAGCTGAATAAAAAAAGGAAGCCAAACACGCGTGAACTACAGCCCGCGTTTTCATCAATTTTGAGGGATTGTTAAAAAATCATGGTTTTGTTTTGAAAAATGAGTTCTTCAAGTGACAGTGAAAGTATATTTTAGTTGTTTTATTTTTAGATACTATTTAATTTCAATGTAGTTGTTACGCTATGTTTCATTAAATAATAATATAACAATAAAATATGAGGCGCCTTTTATTTCCTCATAGTGGGTGATGAAAATTAGAGTGTAGGTATCACTCGGGCGCAAAATATATTTTTGGCTCGGGCGACGTACTTTGAATCCCTCGCTATTTACAGGATTAAAGTGAGTGAGTGCCGTTTTTATCCGCTAGAGGATAGACTTAATTGAATTTAGAACATCGTGTGCACTAAGTTTGTGAATTAAAAAAAACATTAAACCTATTTACTTCTACCTCCATGGTGCCGAATTTATCATACAACCTTTTTTAATTTGTTAAAAACTCAGACTCAGAACCTTCTGGTGTACTTTTTATTTAATTTGCTTTGTGCGTGCCATTTTCTTTTCATCTTGTTAAAACCAGAGTTTTTTTTTTTATATCTTTTATTTTTCAAAGGACTTGGAGTCGCTTAGCGACTATGTCAGCCCTGTTACAGATTGAATTTTACTAACTACGACTTAATTAAGTTAAACACCATTGTAAAAAGTGTCTTAGCCGCCTCGGATAACGGGGCAGATAAAACACTTTGAAATGCGCCTACATCTAACAAATTCAGATCATACTGACTACTCATCAGCGATCTTAGAGACTGGCTCCGGCCCCATTCCACTAGCAGATGATGAACATCTTCTATAACTCCACAAGTAGAACAGTTGGGAGAGTCTGAAATTTTCTTAAGATGATTGAACTATGCCAGTGGAATATGCCCTGAGCGCAGCCTGTGAGCTGTTACAATCAGACATCTCTTAAGTTTACTGTTCGCAAACCAGGGCACACGAAAAGGTTCACATTGTATAATTCTATACCAAATTCCTTTAAACTCTGATATTGTCAAATAATGCATTTTCCATCTCTCAAAAATTGTGTATTTATATTTAATCAACACTTCTGTATATTCAGATACAATGTACGTTTCTACTCCTACTGATATTGCTTCCTTAGCCAACTTATCTACCTCTTCGTTGCCCTGAACACCAATGTGTGATGGAACCCATTGCAACCTCAAATCCATATCATTACTTCGCAAGAACATCACCTTCTTTAGTATACTATACGCTACAGACGCCCCTCGTGCACCGGAGGTGCACCTTGCAATGTGTTGTAAAGCACTTCGACTGTCTGTTAAAATAACGACTTTATTAGAATCTAGAGTCAACGCATATGATAACGCTTCTGAAATTGCAAAAAGCTCCACCGACATAACAGTGTTATTCTCCGATGTAACCTTGTACTTTTCCTTCACATTGCGACTGGGATCATAAAAGGCAGCTCCAGCACCACTACCTACTTTAGACCCGTCAGTAAACAATTTATGCCAGCTCCTATACTTTTCATTTAGCATTACTAGTGTAATGGATTTCAATACATTGTCATCATCAATCCCATCTACAATAGTCTCAATAAAATCCAAATTTATATTCGATACCCAAGTATTCAACGAAAACATATTTAATGGATTACTAGTCTTGATGATTTCTAATCTAGTTTCTTCATAAATTGAGATAAGTAACAGTTTCTTTCGCTGGCCTATGTTTAACAATTTATTAAATAAAGTGATGGTGATATTATTAGAGAACGACTGGACTTTAAGGCAATATTTAGTACCAAGGTATTGTCTTCTAAACTGCAATGGCTGTAAACACACCTCGCATTCTATAACATGTATAGGTGTGGTTCTTACGAATCCTCCAATAACTCTCATAGCCATATTCTGTATCTTATCTAATTTTGACAGGTGCGTCTTAGCAGCGGTATCGTAGACAAAGCACCCATAATCTATTCAATGTACAACCGGCGCAGATGTTTGGGATGCAAACCCCATGAGGCACCAGCTAAAACTTTTAGCAGACCTATCATCCTCATTGTTTTGTCGCGATTTTCATTTATATGTTTGCTCCACAATAAACATTTATCTAACCAAATGCCTAAGTATTTTATAATTGAAACTGCCGTAACATTATTATTATTAATAGAAAGGTTGACTCTATCAATTTTTCTTCCTCTCCTGAAACTACAGCATTGGGTTTTTGTTGGGGATACTTCTAAACCCAACTCTGCTAACTTTATAACAGCACTATTTACAGCTCTTTGAAGTTAAATCTCATTAAAATCAGAACTGTTATTTTGTGTGTAAAAACAAAGTCATCAGCGTACTGCAATACTTGAACGTTCTCATATTCTATGCAAATTTTATGAGTAGCAATATTAAATAAAAGAGGAGAGAGAGGATCACCTTGTGCCAAACCTCTGCCAGTCCATCTAGCCATGGGTTCAACATGATCATCATCTTTTATTTTCAAAAATCTATTGCTTAAAAAGGACCACAAATATTTACAAGTACGGGATCCAATATTTAGACTATCAAGCATAATAACAAGTTGGTCCGTCAAAATATTACTATAGGCACTTTCAACATCTAAGAAAACTGCAAGCGTAGGTATGTCCTTCGAAAAACCTATCTGTATTTGTGTAACCAAACGGACTAAGCAATCTATACATGATTGATATTTCAAATTTGATATTTTAAATCCACTCGTAACTGGAGCTAAAACTTTTTGTTTTTCTACAAACCATTCAATTCGTTAAGATAGCATTAAATGAAATAATTTACAAATATAGGATATTAGTGAAATAGGTCTAAACTTTAGGATTAAATTAGGATTAGGATTAGGTTTGGGTATAGGAACTACTTGAATACTACGCCATTGTTCTGGAACTTGAGAATGTATAAATATAAGATTAAATACTTGAGGCAAGTATGACTTAACTTCCAGAGGGAGATAATATACCATTGAGTACGTAATATTGTCTTCACCAGGGGCCGTATTTTTCTTTTTCAAACAATTTTGAAACTCTTGAATTGAAAACTCTTTGTCTAAATGAATGTTATTAGAAGTAAAAACCGGTAAACGAGGTTGAACAAAATCAGGAGTAAAACTACATAAAAGTTCTTCTTTCTTATCACTAGGAGCGTGTACGTAATTTGTGCGTAGAGCCTTTATCCAGCGCATACGGCGCCACATATCTGAGGCTGATGTGTTTTCATCTACCGTTCCGCAGAAACGTTGCCAACTTGCGGACTTAGCTCGCATAGGCGATTGCATAGGCACTCTTTGTGCTTCAGCTCTCTTTGATTTTAATTTCTCGAGATTATCGGGTGTAGGATTGCGTTTAAATGTTTTCAAGGCTAACCGACGTTGAGCAAGAGATAATATCGCTGGACACCAGTATGGTTTAGGCTGAAAAGATTGTACGGGATTTGTACAATTTTTAATCATAGGAATACTCTCTTTCGCTGCATTATTCACCTTTTCAATAAATAAATCATAACTTGATTGAATGTCAGTCTCGCATACTATGTCCCTAAAACTATATTTTAATATCTCCTGGTACAACTGCCAATCAGCTAGTTTATAGTTACGGCGCTCAACAAACCGACGCGAATCTTGGTACAAAAGAGAATATTTAATCACTAAATGATCACTACCTAAGTTCTCCCGTGTTACTATCCACTCAAAATAAACAGCTACATCGGAAGTGACGAATGTTATATCCGGTGCGGATTCCTGTAGCTGATCGTTAACTAATTTTACTCTGGTGTACTCCTCGCTGTTAAGTGATACATAATTATACTCTAAAGAAGAATCAAGTAATTGTAGTCCCCTAGTATCAGTTTTACAAGACCAATTAGTATGATGACCATTGAAATCCCCAGCCACTATCGATTTAGACAAAAATTTTGAAAAAATGCTATCCCAGTCGCATTGTGAAGTTCTTACATTTGAAGGGCAGTAAACCGATACAACATACACTAAATACTTACAGTAAAATTTTTAAAATTTCTAAACATAAAATCTCTATACCTCCGTTACTTATATTTACAGAACTTATATTTTGAGCTTTAATCGACCAATGAACCAATATAGCTACGCCTCCATATGAATCACATCTATCTTGTCTAAATACGCTATAATTTCTTATTCGCAAACTAGTATTAGAATCAAGCCACGTTTCGCTCAGTAAACAAATACCTATTTTTTCTTGACAGAGTAATAGCTCGAGTTCTTGTTTTTTAGGCATCAAGCTCTGCGAGTTCCATTGTGCAATATTTAAAAATTGCACAACGGAACCCACAGGGCCTGACGCCCTGGCCGCAGATACATTGGAAATGGTGTTATCCATCATAAAAGAGACCTAATAGTTTTGTTAGGATATCACCACGGCTCACCATCTGCATTATAAAAGACATTAATTCTTCAAAAAGTAACTTCAACACCTGACTAATTTTTTCTTCAAAACTTATGCTTGAAAACACAATGTCTTTTGCTTTTCTAAATATAATAGTAAAATCTATCTTTTTCTTTTTATCGCTACCTAAGCGTGACTTCTCACCTGACGGCGCAGCTGTCGATGGGCCCGGAAAGCCTTCAGCGGGGCACGATGATACTTTTTCATGTTTCTTTTCCTTCCTGTTTTTATTTTTTCTTCCGTTCTTAGGTCTCTTGCTGTTGTTGCTTACCCAAATTTCCACATTGCTATCTTTTGATTCTTCATCACTCAGCTGTCCTCCAACATTACTTCGTAAAAAGTCCAACTTGTCCAGGTGAATTGGAGCATCTCTTTGCGTCACTTTCGCACCAACACTTTGACTGTATGACATAGTTGGTCTAACGGGTTCATAACACGTTCGGGCATTTGATTCATTACCAAACCCAATTACAGGAGGACTGTTAAAAAAGTTATGAAACTTATGTGTCTTATTCTCTTTGTAGCTCGATAACGCAACTTTATATGTGCAGTTTTCTTGACACATAATAGACCTGACTTTTCTCTCTTTCAAATAAACAGGACATGACTTACTAAGTGACATGTGCTCGCCTTTGCAGTTGACGCATCGATACTCCGTCGTTTCACAGTTCGCATGTCCTGCACCGCATTTTGGACAAATACTCTTTTTGGTAGGACACTGTTTCGTTAAATGGCCGTACTTCTAGCATGAGGCGCACTGCGTCACCGGGAATTTGTAAGGATCTACCTTGAATCTGCAACCATATCCAAGTACATAGGAAGGCAATGTAGAGCCCTCGAAACCAAAACGCACGGTATCGCTACTGACCCATGCACCGTCCTCCAACATTCTCTTTAGACTTTTCACCGACACGATCTTGTATTCGCATTGCAATGACTCCATCAAATCTTCCTCTTTTACGTCGAGTTCCAGATATTTCACGACACCATAAGTAATGCTAACCTCGCTGGTCAAGTAGCATCTGTATCCATAAATGTTTTACATGAGACTAATTTATTTGCGTCCTCTTTATTTTCAAAATTTATAATCACTTTGTACGGACTCTTGTATTTTATTTTCGTTGCATTAGTTATTCCTTTAGCTTTTAGTAACATAGCAAGCCCAATTTGTTTTGGCAGCATATTGTATGACGAGATGCATACTTCAAAGCAGTTAATATTCAATTCATTGCTACCTTTCACAACCGACGCTTGAGATTTTCTAGCCGCACGACGAATCGACTTTTTTTCTATGCGAGTAAATTCTTCATTATCATCACATTCCAACCCATCACTTCTATTGTTGCTCCTCGCTCGTTTGGCCGCCGTGACAAATGATTTCTCACATTGTTGGTTTTAATCAAAAATTGCCTGCACTATTATTTATTCTTCACTCATAGAACTGTTTCTTCCGGACCGAGGCCTAGGGTCCACCTCGGTCGCGTCCATTTTTGGACCGCGCGCAACTACACCAAATAATTATTTACTGTACAGTCCGTAATTAATTACAGTTGTTTATCTCAAAACTGGGTCCAAAATATTACTTTAACAAGCAAAAATCTAATTATTCACAGGAAAACATTTCAAACCATCCCGCCGCAAAAATTTGAAATTCGAACTAAATAACTTTAGTTAAAAACAAGCAACTTGAAAACAAGTGAAAAACCTAAATGAGTAAATGAGCGACGAGGAAGTTTATTTAACGCCAACAGAATTGACTAAAACTGTTAAAAATGCGCAAATGTTATTTAATTGCATTTAGTCATTTCTTCGCTGAGGTGGGATGAAAAGTTACGTGTTGCACTCGAGTGCAAAGATTTTTTACCTCGTGCTCTTTTTTTGCAAGCAAATTGCACTCTTGTATAACAAATACTTATCTATTTTCGAGTTGTGAAAATAAACACATTATTGTAGATCATTCAATACATATAATTAATTCGTTCATCTAATTCATTCATTCGTGTCTCCCTATGGATAACCATCTACTCTAAAGAATGGGTCGTGGCGAAAATTCGTGGCGGAAAAATCTTACACTTTTTTCTGCCTAGCCCCCATCCGCCAAGTCCTTGCCGTGTGATAAGGAGCTTCGTTCCTAAAATAATTAATTTAGAAGTGCTATTATACTTTATAAAATGACAAACGAAGAATATTTTTTATTTAGGGCGGTTTTCTGTTGAAAAGGTCACCTTCAGGGGTTGTTAGTGACCAGAATATAGGAATGCAGGATAATATAGGTATTGAAAACTTAGCTGGTAACTTATTGAACGAAATTGGACAAGGAATAGTTAAAATTCACTATTAAAATTTCGTTTTAGCCTTGCTTTAGTAGAAGCTCTCATAACCTGCGGCACTTCAGTTTCTCATTAGCGGGGAGAGTCGCGAGTCGCGCGCAAACACTCCGTGTCCATATTGAAAAACTTCCATTTAACCGGAGCTCGGGGGGTTACAGTACCTACCCTCTCGTATGGGGGATGTCTAGGTACCTATATTATACCGCTGGCAGCGGTGATGGGCGCGAACGAAGCCGGAAAAGCAACACTTATAGGCGAGTTCACTCAAGGTAGGTAACACCTATACCCGAGACAAATAGGTAATTGCAGATCATACAAACATGCATTTGTCTCAAGGCGGTTATCGAACCCGCTACCTTCTGAGTATCAGCCGGGCCTTAGCCCAGTGCTCCACAGAGCCATGTGCTAAATGACTAAATAAATATTGGTGTACAATGCACACAACACCATCTGGACCCAAACTAAGCATAGCTTGTATTATAGTGACCAGATGACTGATAGAATACTTATATATATTTTAAAATACATACTTATGATACTTCATAACACATAGTCACAAAACAAACATCTACGTTCGTCACACAAATATGTGTCCTGGGAGGGAATCGAACCCTCAACCTATAGCGCAGAAGTTAGAGCTACTACCAACTGAGCTGATAGGTTAATCATAATAGATATAACTATCTTATTAGGGTCGACGACATGTGGCACATGCCGGTAACCTGACGATGTTTCAATGAAAAATTGGGGAATGAAATTTTGTGTTGGACTTTTATTTTATTTTTATTTAATGTATTTATGAAGAACTATAATAATCAAACAAACCACAGAAAAAATACTAATTGCTCATTTAAGATGCAATTTTTTTATTGGCTCAAATTATATTCAATGAAGTCGGTTTTCAATTTAGTTGTGGCTATTCAACGAGGTAACGTTGGCAGCCTTTTGGGCACTTTACCTGCGGTCAGTGAACTGAATTTTATTTATCTATAAGTAATTGTATATTATTCTGTACATTTCAGTTTTTCTATTATTATTTAGTTTTTAACACGTAATTGTACTAGTAGACTGTTTCATCCCGCAACGAGCAAGAAATACCGACCGTTTGTATAGAACGTAGTAAAACTACGTCCGATATAATCGGTTAGCGTTTCAGAAACAATCGTAAAGTATATTTCTTTAGATAGAATGCTAGGATGACATTATGACAACGACATAAGATACATATTGGATTGTCTCACGAGTCTATTCATATTGCCAAAGCGGTGGTAAGTTAGTCAAAGACATATTTAACCAAGTAAGACAGATCAAGTTTAATTTCAAAACTCTCGCCAAACCTCCGAGACGAGATGTGCAGATGAATATTGTGAAGAGAATTAGTTATTTCATCTAAGTTATCATAATAGTATTAGCCAGTATGGGATGAGTCCGACCATTAACATGAACAGATATGGGGGTGAAATTCATATTAATTTTCAAATTTCAATACAAAAAATTACATTTTAAACATTGATTGATGTATAAAATACAATTTTTTGTATGAAAATTGTCAATTGATGGATATTGTAGGCTCAAATGGAAAAAACCATTTAAGTTAGTGAAGCTTAACAATAGTGAAGTGGTATGGCTTCGCACGGGTGCAATGCTGATACTAAATTTACTATAGTATGTCTAATATCATTAGAAACCTCTAAAATTATCAGTTTCTCTATTAGAGAATGCTTATGCTTATATTTATGCATATATTATACGTATAAACTTGCCTCTTGAATCACTCTATCAATGAAAAAAACCGCATCAAAATCCGTTACGTAGTTTCAAAGATCTAAGCATACATAGGGACAGACAAATAGCGGGAAGCGACTTTGTTTTATGCTATGTAGTAAAAACTATGTCAAAGCAAAATTACTTATTAGCTTATTTGGCTAGATTGTAATATTATTTAGCGTATGATATTGTGCACTGAAATCAATTGACTTAGTTGATTCAGACGTGACTGTGGAAATATTAATTAAATATTGAGTACTATTCCGCCGATCTATTCCGAATTCTGAATTTTGATGTTGCATGTATGAATGGTGTGCGTTACCTCTGCACTAACGCTTAGCACGGTTTTTCAATTGCGAGCTGGAGGGAGGTGTATGCATCATGCCTCATTAGGAATGTTAGCATGTTATCTCCCTATATTTCTTCAATCAAAATCATCGAATGCACAAAAGTCGTAGTACATTTGTTGTTCTCGTGTCGAGGATCGTTCCGCCTCGGGATAACATACTAGTTCTAGGACACTCTGTATTTTATCCTTCCGAACAGATCAACGTTGAGCCTTCGGCGAGGTCAATCCTTGGATGCATGACCGCTGTGGCATTTTCATTGTGTGATTCTGTGCATGGAAGGGTATATTATGCTGTCGATCCCGGCTTTTCAAATGTTGTTGTGTTGTGATCGTGACTGGTCTTTGGGCTCCGTGATTAGAGTTAACTTAACTAAAGGCAAACTTATAAGACCTCCAAGTTTACGGACACCAAGTTTGTGATGTGATGGAGCCAAGTAACACACAAACTCTTTCATTCATAATATTAGTACCTACTACTTCACCCCAAACTGAAATCTCGCGCTGTCCGTATCGTGTCGTCATTAGAAAAATGTGTAGTAAGTCCAAGTACACATACAGTTAACTGACACATTTGAAATGTATAAACTCTCTTGTATTTCTCTCGCTCTCTCTCTCGTCTTTCGTCGTAAGGACGGGCTGAATAAAGTGAGCTTAAGCACGGTTATTTTCTCTATCCTTCTTTTTCTCTGTGATTTCTGTGTCATAATATATTTAAGAAAATGGCTAATACTATTAACATATATGTAGGTCAATAAACAAATAATCTGTAAACTAAAGTGATCAAATTTAATAACCAAATTGACTATAAAAAGTAAAAAAAAGTAACATAATTACGATTTTAAAGGCTAAAAAGAAAACTGACTAGATTGAATTAAGATTTGAACAGATATACAATCCGAGCCCATTAAAAATGTCATCTCCTATTTTTTCATCTTCAAGGGTAAGTTTTTATTTTAGAAATTCGTAAACACCACTGGAAAGTCACAGGAAATCAAATATATCGAAATTTCTTGGATGATATACTGGATTTAAAAACCAAACTAATAAACCGATTTAGATTAAACTTCAATGGAACCAATCGGAAATGATATCCTTTCATATATATATTTTTTTAATCGGTTAACAAATGACGGATTAAAAGTCAAAAAACATTTTTAAAAAAATACAACACACCTCCTTTTTTGAAGTCAGTTAAAACTGACTATAAAATGTTCGCGCTGAGATCTTCCCTCGCTCTGTCAATCAGTGTGATATTACAAAATAAACGGCGCTCTCTCGTCGACATTCAGTTCCAATTAGCTAAAGTTAGACGACAGCCAGCATTATGCAGTTGTATCTACCGCGGCCTGGCGCTCTCGCATCCAGCTGTGCCATTTCCTCCGTCTATTCACATCGTTATTCTCCAGATTGTGGTTCAGTAAAGTTAAGACTCTATCCAAGAACAAACTCAATTGGGATAGAGAAATAAGCATTGTTTTAAGAACTATGAAAATAGTTTATTTAAAAAACGTGTACAGTACTGTAAATGGTATAGACATTTTAATAAACACGGGCTATATCCACGTATTATATTACAACCCACGAAAGTTTTGAAAGTGAGACAATTTAAAATATATAAATAAATGAATTGATATGTGACGATGGTATGACTCTTGTCCCTTGGGAGATGGGTAGGCCATTGGTGTGGGATGCTACTTGCGTAGACACCCTGGCTGCATACCATCTGTCAGGGACTTCCGTTAGAGCTGGTGCGGCGGCTGAATTTGCCGAGGACCTCAATAAATTATAACTTTTTTTTTTTTTTTTTTTGACGAGGAGAAATCTGCAAACAGATTTCCAATGCACTGAGGGGTGCAAATGGAATATGTGAGGTTGGCTGTCTAAAAAACGACAGACGACTCACTAAAACTCCCCGGTGAACAGCCTCATTGCATGTCAAGGGGCTCCGGGATCTCCATAGGAACGCACCGGTGCCCCTCTCGCAAAGTGCTGCGGCCGCAGCCCATCCCAGGAGTGGCAAGCCACCCCCGCACACCCACCCGGTGCTTACGGCAGAACACGTCACACATGTTAACTGCCGCCTTCCCCGAGCCCGCGAACGGATAGCCGGGAGCCCTCACTCCGACTACCCACGGACCCAGTGCGCCGCTCAGTCCCACAAGAATCTAAAAGAAACTGCGAATACCTCGCGGCGAGACGTCGGCAAAGGAGATCCCATCTCATAAGCCTGCTGGGTGTAATAGCGACATTTACTCGCAGAATGCCGCCGCTGGTCAGAAGTAGGGGTAATGCGGGGTCCCCCGCCAACTTCACATACCAACACATACACGCCAAGCTCGTCCCCGCTTGAACCACTGCACCCTCATTGAAGAGACGCGCGGAGGAAGCCCCCATCCCTTCCGCCACTCGGTCCCACTAAGGTCTGGCGACCCAGCGAATACCGAGCGGCCGAACGCTGGCCAGGAGGAAAATCCCCCTTAGCCTACCTGGGTGCATGCGACGACACCTCCTCGCAAAGTGCCGTCACCCCTCCCAAGGGCCAATGACTTCGGACGCCCTAAATCCTACCATCAAAGGCCCCCAAGATCACTCGGCCCACGAGTCTCCCCGACCCAGTGTGGGGGATCTCCGAGCGGCCGCAAGTCAGAAAACGACATTGCGAGTGTCCCTTCCCGACAAGCGACTGGGAAATGCACACCAAGCACGTCCCCGCTTCGTTGCTTTCGGACGTGGCCCGCACAACTCTGTCTTGCAAAGCAGAGCGCCTTACAAGACAGAGCTCTGCGAGCCATGGCCACAAGCCCATCCCTGGACCGCAGATGCGGTCCTCTCCTCCTGCCTCGTCTCACTGTGCCCTCTGCTAATCAGAGGGACACGTGGAGAGATCCTCCGTGTCGGGTTATTGGCCACCGTGCGATACTTCTCCAGCGTACTACAGAAGTATCCCACGATGTTACCAGGGTGCACCACGAGGAGGTTACCCGACCTTGCACCCCCAATAAATTATAACTACCTCAAGGTGTTTCCGCAACATTAATTCTTAGTAGCACGCACGAACTTTTTTCCGACACCCATGGTTTTATCGAGTACTCGCGGTTTAACTGACGTGCGCTGTCATTTATTTCCGCCAATTCATTGCAGTTTAGGCCGCATTGCGAATTTATTTTGCGCTATTAGATAACATCAGACGTAAGCGCACGGATTAGCTGGAAAGTCCGCATTGAAAATGACATACATAATAGACTTCGAATAACTGCGGTAAATTGCATACCTGCCTACCGATATTTCCGATAGTTTTTTCGCCTATCTGTTTCCATGTTTTACAGAAAAGTGCGAATCAAATCACCGTGGATTAATCTGCAGTGCGTGCTAGGCCTTAGGTACGCGTTCATATACCGACCATCCTTATCCTTACTAATATTATAATCGCGAAAGTTTGTATGTATGTTAGTTACTCTTTCACGCAAAAACTACTGAATGGGTTTTAATAAAACTTTATAATAATATAGCTTATACATCAGAATAACACATAGGCTATAATTTGTAAAGATATTGTGTGAATTGTCCAAAATATAACGATAAGTGGCAAGTATGTAGGAAAAATCTGCCATCTGCGAGCTATTCTGGCGTGTGCTGCAAAAACTGTTAGAATTACACGAAGTATTAATCCTGCGCAGGCGAAGTCGCGGGCACCAGCTAGTTGTACATAATTTCTTAGTTATACTTGGTGGTCAGATTTTTTATTATGCACAATAAAGAATTTCTCTAAATGTTGCTCGTTTTCGTTTACTCCTGTAGTCCCAGGCTGTTGACCCTCCCTAATGACGTGTATAGACGATAAACCCTACGGAATAGAGTATTATATGATAGCTTGCGGCAAATTCTCGAATCATGTGATGTATCGTAATTTAACAAGATATTCAAGCATGTTTTAAATTTTCCTTACAAACGTAATACCAGCTAGGATAATCTCTGATATCCTACTATTGATTAAGCAATTTATCCAAATACATAAGTATACTAATGGATCTGTGAGCTGTAGACCTCGCGAGTCAGTCTTCGCATAGCTTGTTAATATTAATATGGGCGCTATCGCCGTTATATCAAAAGCTTCTTCAGTCCAAACAAAAACTATGGGGGTATGAGTAACAAACACCAAAAATTATAGTGATATTCCGAGAGCTGATGAAATTTGTTTTTTCAGTATTTTTCACCACCTACAAGAGGCCTTAAAATTTATCGGATAAAATAGTTGTTTGAACAAAAAAGTTGCGTCCTGAAGAGGTTAACAAAAAAGTTTTGTGACATTTTTGAAAATTTTGCGAAATTACTGAAATATAACTTTTTTTACTTTTTCAACCCCCCTATCTCCGCCATTTTGAAAAGTTTCCGAAAACTGAATCGACAAAAAAATATATAGTTATAGAACCTGCTCACAAAATTTCACGAGAATAGGTTGAGTAATGCGACCAGAATGCGAGAACATCTGGATTTTTGCCTAAGCTGAAACGGAGACTATTAGACTAACAAAATATTATACATTTTGATGAACACGGGTTTTACTCATGTATTATTTTGTCGAGGGAGGCACCGACACTGTTTATATATGATGATAATGCAAGTAGGTATAATTATCACCTAACAAGGCTTTACTTACTTGATTTCGAGTCATAGCCCAATTTGCAAAGATAAAAAAAACAGGTGCTTACCCACCGTCCACCTCCCTGAGACCATCTGGGTGAACCGTTGAAAGTTTTTTTTACAACGACTCACCTCTCAGATTAAACTTGAACGTGCCTAACTTTTAATTGGTGACGGCGGTACACCTCAGGAATTAATCAGGTCGAAACCAGTTGGTTAGGTTTTGTTAGGGTATAAAAAACACCGCGCAAGGCGAGCGAGCAAAGCGAGCGTGCCGCAGCAGCGGCCGCCGAAGCGCCAGAAGAATATAGTTCGTCTGTCTAGATAAATAACTCTTCCAGTTGCTAACCTGTAACCTAAATAATCTCTATGCACTTAAAATCTGAAGACTTTTGGTAACAAGATGGAAACGAAATATTTCCCAAGCATCACCCAGGTGAACAAAGGTGAGCCGTTGTAAAAAAACTTTCAACGGTTCACCCGGATGGTCTCAGGGAGGTGGACGGTGGGTTTGCACTCAAAAAAAGCTACAATTATTTTTGTTTTTCTTATATGATTGTATTCAATCGGCTTGAGACCTGACCACTAGTAATTCTTATCCATATTAACTTCGGAAGCGTGGCTGGTAACAGGCGCTTATCTAATTTATTTGATAATACATCTATTTAGATAATAGACACAAATTATACATCCCTAGGTTTCGACTAGAAAAAGTAAATAAGTCTTTTATGGGGAACACGGTGCGCTTCTATAATAAGCTTCCTGAAAATGCTACTAAACTACCTATTAAGAAATTTAAAGCATACATAAAAGGTAGTCTCTTGAAGAAAGCTTATTATAATTTAAATGACTATATTATTGATAAGAATGCATGGCCTCATGTCGCTCTGCCGTCAGACAGTTAACCGACACACTTGAAATTTATAAACTCTCTTGTATTAGTATTTCGTAGTTAAGGTAGTTATAAGATGGATCATGTTAAAAAGCGCTAGGACCAAGACGAGTTTCTTGCCAATTCTTCTCGGGCTTGGGTTAGGATAAATTGGCACCTAAATTCACCTAGTATGTAAGACGTTTCAAAGTGATCCTTGTGATTGTATTGAATAAAGTATCTTTTGACTTTGACTTTAAATCAATACCTAATTCCCTTGATTTCACAAAATACTTATACGTAAAAATAGCACGAGTAAACCCAGGTCCATACCAAGTGCTACCTAAAGTAATGAGTCAACTCTGCCGAGACTCGGCTTATGGAATAACGTTTTACAAAGTAAGTAATTAATTAAACTAAAATGTTTAAATCGCTTGCAGCTGCGCCCTCGACTTGTTTACTCATATTATAATTAACGAAGCCGTACTCGAAGCGAAATGGGGAAATAACGAAGCCTAAATCTAAAACAATGTAACACAAACAATGTAAAGAAAACAATGTATTTCTTACTCACAAAGAAGTATTGTAACAGAAAAGATGGATCTTTCTCTTGGGTGTTAAGGCGACTCTATCGAATAATCTTGACAGATATTCGCGGCGCTCAAACCGCGATTTTTTTATCACAAAAAAATCAAATAAGGTATTCTGAAAAAAGTTTAACGGGTAATATTTCACTTTCAAAAGTGCGAACCGTGAACTCAAGCGGCAACGAGCGGCCCGCCGATCAAACTCACCCTGATGAAGATTCTCTACATGAATCGAAACAGTGTCGGTGCCTCCATCGACAAAATAATACGTGAGTAAGGGCCGTGTTTTATCAAAATGTTTAACGGGTAATGTTTTGAATAATATTCGCCTATTAGTGTAAGTTACAAGTTAAAACGATGATAACTTTACGAGGTTATAATTATTGAATATTTTAAACATTAATTTATAAATTTAGCAGTGATTTTAAAAACAATTTGAAACGGGGAAATTGGAGGCAAAATATTAAAAATACATACATACATCTTTTACAACTACATATTATTGCTTCAATTAAAAATAATATTTTGCTGAAGGCAGTCCTGACAGAAAGACTGTCAGGACTGCCACTTACCCGCCCAAGTGTTTCCAAGATTGACTGGTCTCAGCTCAGTAGCTCTGCCTTCTGCGCTGTAGGTTGAGGGTTCGATTATCCCTCCCAGGATAAACATTTGTGTAATGGGCATAGATGCTTGTTCTATGGCTGGGTTTTATAAAGTATCATAAGTATGTATTTAAAAATATATAAGTATTCTATCAGTCATCTGGTCACCATAATACAAGCTATGCTAAGTTTTGGGCTAGATGGTGTTGTGTGCATTGTCCAACAATATTTATTTATAATTTATTTGTTTATTCTTTTTAATTTAAACTATAATTTTCTTAGTTTAATAAAATCCTGATAAATCATACCCATTTATTTTAAAACAATGGTAAATTTACATTTAATATAAAACGTAATTACAGTAGTTTGTCACAATCATTTGTCATTGGCCATCGGCAAACAAGACCATACTTTATAACCAAAGTATGCTGTTCAAAAGTTACCTTTCAAATAGAACTGGATAATATATGAATGTATTAAATTTGAGCTCATATAAATAAAACCTCCTTTAGAACCTCCTCCTTTTTATGAAGTCGGTTAAAAAAGTTTTATTTTACATATTATAGTACCTTATCAGTTTTCGAAATTCATTGACACCACTGAAAAGCCACAGGAAAGCAAAATATCGAAATTCGAATTCGAATTCGTTTAGGTACATTTATGACATTTTTTTTTAGCTATTTTCATTTAAAAAGCAGACCACTGAACAGACTTTGATTAATTTATATTGAACCAATCGGAAAATATAACCTTTCACATGAAAAAGAATTCTCAAATCAGTTCATAAACTACGGAGTTATGAGCTAACAAACATTTAAAAAACTGAACAGCTGAAATCCGCCTTTTCTTGAGGTCGTTTAAAAATACATCATTGATCGAAAACGTAACATAAAATAACCATAAGAATTTATGATAAATATTGTTTCTGAACGTATCTATCCTATTAAATAGTATAATAATAATAATGCCGGAAATTTGACACAGCATCATCTGGTCCCAAAGTAAGCAGAGCTTGTGTTATGGGTACCACATGACTAATATACTACTTAAATACTTTTTTTTTGTAAACACAGACATATTATACATAGAAATACCCAGACCCGAGACAAATACATGCAGATCATACAAACATTTGTCCCATGGCGGGAATCGAACCCGCAACCTTCTACGTCTCAGCCAGACCTTAGCCCACTGCACCACAGAGGTCGTCTGTAAGTATAAATATATAAATAATCCCGGACATTTCACACAGCATCACCTGACCCTGACAAAGTAAGGAGAGCTTGTGTTATGGGAACCATATGACTTTTATACTACTTAGATACTTTTTTTGTGTAAATACATACATAGAAATTCTAACACTCTCATATACTTATTTATTTTATCAATTCTCGTCTCTCCGCACATCTCAATATTCGCATCTCCGCGAGAGACGGTTATGAGTTAGAAAGGTGTGAGTAATGGAATGCTGATAGGGGGAAATAGATCAGCATGCCATGTGTTTATGATAGCTGTTATAGGTTTCTTGATATGATCAATTCAATCAATCAATATCAGTGTCGATTATTTTTAGCCGTCTCGCGAAGCAAACATTGGCTTAAACTTTAGTAGTGCGTCGCACGAAAATGAAGGAAAAAAATGGGGGGTGGGATGCGGGGACCCCCCCTCCCCCCTGGTACCACCCCCATACTAGGTATTGCCCCGTTCTCGAGATATTTGAATAATTGTAACCTAACCTCAAAAAAAAATATTATAGTTTAAATTACCAGTCCAGATGTTACATACCAGTCCAGATGTCCAGTAGATCAGCAAAGGTCAATCGTGAAGGCAGAAAATCGGTGTCCAGTGTATAAGCGTAGGTCAATCGAGCAGGTAAACAAACAAGGTCCAGAAGATAAGATAAACCAAACAACCAAAGTCGTCGAAAGAAGCCATATGTCAAAGACATCGGTTTTTTACGTATGGCGCGATTTGGCGCGGTTACAGTGACACATGACAGGTTTTTTACGTTTCGTTCGCATCAATTTTGCCTTGTATTATTTTCTGGCGCTGCGGCGGCCGCTGCCGCGGCACGCTCGCTACGCTCGCTCGCCTTGCGCGTTTTTTTCTATACTCCAACATAACCTACCTAGTGATAGGTGATAAGTAACCAAGTGAGATATACTGTGACCTTGTATTATTTCCTGGCGCTGCGGCGGCCGCTGCCGCGGCACGCTCGCTGACCAGATGTGAGTCTTTTCACCCTCCAATTCGTGCGACGCACTACTAAAGTCAAGCCTTACAGTTCAAAAATAAATTCCTCCTATCATCATCTGTCATCTGGAATCTGTCTTGTCAACAATTTTGCTAGTGTCAGTGTCTTAGTCGATCGTCATTTGTTAGAAGAAAGTTCTAAACGGTCAATTGCCGTTTAGAACTTTCTCGGGATTTCTCGTCGTTCAAATTACATTGCAACATAATACACTTATAATTCAATTTTACACATTTGTACTATGAAGTCGCAATTTATTCAATAAAATTCCGCTAAGATTACTGAATAAAATATGCAATAGCAGTTTGCTATGTTACTTCATGAAACTACAAACAAAGAATCCGAAAATAAGTTAAAATTGACATTGAATACCTATAATGAATTGATTTTTATTAGATTTTCCGCAGTTTTAATCAACACTTCTTTACATGATGTCTAAAATGTTAGAAACCTTCCGTAATACTATATAATAATATTCAATATGAAAATAATCCGCAAAGCATTGTTGCGACTCGAGCAGATTTTACGCGGCAATCTTATTTGTTTGGTAAAATTGTGTTAGATTTGACTTAGCGCCATCTGTCTTGAATTTGAAACATTAATTCCGCGGCATTTATTTAGCGTTCAGTGGTTGACCAATTCATCAAACGATGACTGTGACAAAATTCCTTGGATTGTAATATAGCTCATACTATTAAATATAGATGGCGCTGTTCCTAAAATTTTAATAACCTTGTGATTTTGAGGTGTTTATAATTTTTCAGAAATCATTTTAATTCTATTCTCACCTGGCTGAGGGTTGAATCTTCTCTGAATGTAGTCCATGATTTTTTCGGTGAAGCCGCGGTGTCTTTTGACTGCTTTCTTCTCAGCATTCTGCAAGTTGAAATTATTAAGCTCCTTTCTGCCCGATGCAGCGTCATTCTTCTTCTTCTCTTCCTACTGGCTCTCAGCTCTGCCTTTTCCGCTGTAGATTAAGAGTTCGATTCCCTCCCAGGACAAACATTTTGTGTGATGACATAGATGTTTGTTCTGTGTCTGGGTGTTATAAAGTATCATAGTATGTATTTTAAAATATTTAAGTATTCTATCAGTCATCTGGTCACCATATTTTGACGACCTCTGTGGCGCAGTGGGCTTAGGTCCGGCTGAGACGCAGAAGGTTGCGGGTCGATTCCCGGCGCGGGACAAATGAAAGAAGAAAAATCGAAGAAAATGTTTTTATTTGAACCAGCATCTAATGCACTTACATAGTATTAAAAAAAAACAAAATATATATACCTAATAGGTAATAAAAAAAACTAAGTAGGTACCAAGATTGTTTTGTGGGGCAAATAGATCCCCGTCTCAGCATAATTCTGTACCGAACCAATAGAAATATTTGTATGATCGGCAAGTATTTGAAACAGGTCTGCGTGTTTCTATGTATATTATTATGTACTTAGGTATGTATTTACAAATAAGGTATATAAGTAGATAGTATGTCAGTCATGTGGTACCCATAACACAAGCTCTGATTACTTTAGGGTCAGATGACGCTGTATGACCGGCATTATTATTATTATTATTATTATTTCTAATACCTTTAATCGAGCAATTCTTGTATATTTAAATAAATAAAGGGGTTTCCGGGGCGATAAATCGATCTAGCTAGGTTTCATTTTTAGAAAACGTGGTTTTATCCGTGTTTTATACCGAGCAAAGCTCCGGCATCCAGTTACTTAATTTATAATACAAGCTATTGTTTGAGGTTATATGGTGTTGTGTGCATTGTCTACCAAAATATAGTTATAAATATATAACTATTACCAGAACTTGTAAAAAAATATTTTCCTTTTTTTACTTGTACTCTTTTATGATAATAGAAGGCAAACTAAGACAATTTTTTCTTCTTAGCGTACGTATTAGACGCCTTTAATATTAGATTTAGCAATCTCACCGCGCGACATCTTGCTCTAAAGTTTAACTCCTCCATCTATTATAGCTGGCTTCCGCATGCGACTTCCTAAGTGAAGTTTCAGTAATTATACTCTCGACGACATCTGTGGCGCAGTGGGCTTAGGTCCAGCTGAAACGCAAAAGGTTGCGGGTACGATTCCAGCTGAGTCTTCAGCTGAGTTGGTAGCTCTGCCTTCTGCGTTATAGGTGGTGCGTTCAATTCCCAGGACAAACATATGTTACTTAAAGTATCATAAGTACTTATATATGTTACCTACTTATATAAGTATTTAATAAGTATTATTTATAATAAATGGAGCACAGCTTGTGTTACGGTGATCAGATGGATCACCGTAATGTGAATATGACCGCATATGTGACTAGTTTATGTTGTGCAGATTATTCCACCAATTATGTTTATATACCTACTACTAGCGATATACCCCGGCTTCGCACGGGTGCAATGCTGATACTTAATATACTAATAAATGTTTAATGTGATTAGAAACCTCTAAAATGATCAGTGTTTCTCTACTATGTTATGCATGTATTATACATACAAACCTTCGTCTTGAATCACTCTATCTATTATAAAAACTGCATCAAAATCCGTTGCGTAGTTTTAAAGATGTAAGCATACATAGGGACAGACAGACAGCGGGAAGCGACTTTGTCTTATACTATGTAATGACAAGCAAAAAAGAAAAAATATAAAAATCACAAGGACCATTTTGAATCTTCTTATACTAGGTGAATCTAGGTGCCTTTCAACCCCAGTTCAAGAAGAATCCGGCAAGAAACTCGTCTGGTCTTAACGTTTTTATTCACGGGTGAATTATACACCTAAACTTTCCACATTAATCATACCGCCCAATGGTGATATCCCAATAAAATTCCTTCGGTAGTTTTTGAGTTTATCGCATTTAGACAGACCACAGGGGAATTTGTTTTATAATATGTAGTACCTAGTGGTAAGGTATGTAGCTAGGAGGACTGCTGGTTTGAAATGGGAGTGGGCAGGACATCTGACTCGAATGCATCCAGACACGTCAGACCCAGGAAAAGATGACGAGACGATCTGGATGCATTCGAGCCAAACTGGCAAACTGTGGGCTTGAAGTGTAAAGAGTGGAAGATTAAGGGGGAGATCTTTGCCCAGCAGAGGGACACGAAATAATAAATATATAAACAATTACGGACATTTCACACAACATTATCTGGCCCCAAAGTAGATCTTGTGTTATGGGTACCTACCACATGACTACGAATATATTTTTTGTAAATACATACTTATACATAGAAACAACCAGACTCAAGACAAATACTTGCAGATCATACAAACATTTGTCCCGCGGCGGGATCCAATCCGCATCCTTTTGCGTCTCAGGCGGGCTCGCCGGTTCGCAGGTTCTCCTATTGCGGCACAGAGGTCTTGACACAGAGGTAAGGAAAGGAAAGTGTTAAGGACAAATAAAAGTGGTATGTTTAATACGAGTCTTTCATATAATAGGTACCTACTTGTAGGTAGGTATTTATCTGCACTGGTTAACTCGTTCAGCCTACACAACATTCATACTCGTTCAGCCTACATAGTACAGCCTTACTATGTAAATACACGAAATCAAACTATATTTCAGTCGGGCAATCGGCGCGGCCGGTATCAAGCGTCGCTTGTGGCCGTCGAGCATAAATCGAGCACAAAGGATTTATAGACCCACTGCGCCATCGTTCTAAAGTCTTCGACCGACTACCGGGCCATTTGGATTGCATCCCAACAGGAATGGCGGCGATAGGGCTCACCGTCATTCCCAATTCTGCCTGCGATGAGACATGGTGGGATGTACCAAATAAATATTATTTTCATTTTACGACACGTTGCATTAAGACTGAAATTAGGAGCTAAAATGTTTATAGTTTAATAAAAGCGACCCGTTTCTTCAAACCATTATCAAACTACCGGTGAATGCTCTCTCCGTGGACGTGGACGAGAGAAGCCGATGCCGGACCTGCCGACAGTTATACTCGTGCATGGCTTGAAGCGGTTGGGATCGAATAGTGAGACCAACTTCAAGTCGAACGTGCTCCTGGTAGCTGCCATGTACAAGGACGTATTCCTCGCGCCCGACTTCTGGTCAGCAGGAGTTGTTTACCGATGATATAGGGAAACACCGTTTATAAAGAAAAAAAACAAATCAGTTCATAAATGACAGAGTTATAAGGCAACAAACAAAACAAAACAAAATATACAACTGACTTGAGAACCTCTTCCTTTTCTTGAAGTCGGTTAATAACATTAATTCTTGGATTAAAACGCCTCTGCCTTAACCGCATCATCAGAGGTACCGCCTCGGGAAGCCATCCGAATGGTCGTATCGTCAGAAACCGGCTTTATACACCCTGCGGATTATTTTTACGCAGTTCATCGTTTGTTTCAGCATTGTGAATGCCACTGTGATGCACTGCGAATTAAAATGCTAACAAATTTTACTATCAAAATAACAATTGAAAACGGGCGCCATTTTGATATCTTCTTATTAACTTTACCTAGTATAATAAACAGTCTATTCCCACTAGTTCAGTTGTCCAGTTCAGTTGACTGAACTAGTGAGATTTCTTTTCTCGTTTGTTCAATTGAAAATAAGACTAGCTTTTGCACCTTGTTACATTTATTATTATTAATAAAAGAAATAGAAACCAGTTGGTTAGGTTATGTTAGAGTATAGAAAACAACGCGCAAGGCGAGCGAGCGAAGCGAGCGTGGCGCGGCAGCGGCCGCCGAAGCGCCAGAAAATATATTTTTTTATTTCTGAACTGAACGAACGAGAAAATAAATCTCACTAGTTCAGTCAACTGAATTGGACAACTGAACTAGTGGGAATAGACGTAATAAACTACACCAAAGTAGCGCTATCTAACCTGCAACCACACGTTCAAGTTTGTCCTTAAATGTATGTAAAAACCTATCTATATATATATATATATTTTGACTTGCCTGTCAGCTCAGTTGGTAGTAGCTCTGCTTTCTGTGCTGTAGGTTGAGGGTTCCATTCCCTCTCAGGATAAACATTTGTGTAATGAACATAGGTGCTTGTTGTGACTGGGTGTTATAAAGTATCATAAGTATGTATTTAAAAGTATATAAGTTCAATCATCTGGTCACCATAATACAAGCTATGCTTAGTTTGGGGCTAGACGGTGTTATCAATTCAATTTCATTTATTTCAGCCTTCATAAGTATATGTACAAATTTGAGCCATATTTTATCATAATAATAATTTAAAACATAAGAACATAAAAAAAACAAAGAAATTAAAATATAGACTGCATGCACCACATCATTACATCACCGGTGCGAATGGTGCACCTCTGTGCAGTGCTTCATGAAGATGCAGTCAGTATCCAGCCTTCCTGCTATAAGTTGCAGGTATCTGTTGGTGCTGTCCCTCACGTGACGCATCAGGGACGACGTTCTCTTGCGGATGATCGCATAAAAGTCATCAACGCGTGCGTTCGCGAACATCCCCGATGCGCTACAGAAGTATGGCAGCCTCAACAGCACCCTGAAGCTATTATTGTACTGGACTTGAAGTGCATTCCAGCAGCACTTAGTAAAGTTAACCCATAGACTGCACGTGTAAAAAGACTGGCAGTACGCCTTAAACAAACTTGTTTTTACAGCCGTACTGCACAGTGCAAATCTACGGGCCAACATGATGGCTTTGACTGATAATGCCCTTCGCTCCCTATCAATATCGGTGTTATCTGGGAGAGTCTCATGTTATGTGCATTATCCACCAATACTGATTTATTTATTTATATAAAAGGCGATGTGTGTATGTATGTTCCCTATAGACTCCGAAAAGGCTTGACCGATTTTGATGTAATTTTTAGGAAATTTTCAGATTGGCCTAGCGGGTAATCCTGTAAAGTTTGGCAGCGATCGGATCAACAGAACTTTTTTTTGCATCATACAAATTTGGTATGGATATAGATAGTACATAGGCTACTTTTTAAGTATGTACTATGCGTGTGAAGCTGCGGGCAGAAGCTGGTAAATAATAACAATTAATTATAAAAATGGATATTTCACACAGCATCATCAAGCCCCAAAGTGCCCAGAGCTTGTGTTAGGGGTACCACATTACTGATACTTAAATACCTTGTTTGTAAATACATACATATTATACATAGAAAAACACTCAGAGCGCCAGCATTAAGAGCGCTTAATTTCCTAAATGGATTCGTACACGAGTTCCAACATAATTGACTTGTTTGAAGACAGCCTTTATAATAGATATTTATATATAGGTATATAAAAGAAAGCCGTGTTAGTTCAACCACTTTTAACTTGAGAATCGCTGGACCGATTAGGATGAAACTTAAAATAAATATAGTTAGTAACTTTGATTAGGATATAGGTTATTTTTATCCCGGAAAAACAACGGGAACGGGAACGGGGCGGGCGAAGCCGTGGGTGGCCATCTATCAATATTTTTTCGTAACTTAATCATTACATAGTATAAATCAAAGTCGCCTCCCGCTGTCTGTCTGTCTGTCCCGATGTATGCTTAGATCTTTAAAACTATGCAACGGAATCTGATGCGGTTTTTTTTATTGATAGAGTGATTCAAGAGGAAGGTTTATATGTATAATACATGTATAATGTAGTAGAGAAATACTGATAATTTTGAGGTTACTAATCACATTAGACATTCTGTAGTACATTTAGTATCAGGATTCACCTGTGCGAAGCCGGGGCGGGTAGCTAGTTAAAACAAAAAAAAAAACTTATTATACCCACTTCGTCGGGCGGTTACAACTTCACAAAAAATATTAAAGTACTAATATCGCTGTTATTAAAAGATAGCTTTTCAAATTATTATAATAGCTAGCTGACCCGGCCACGCGTTGCTGTAGCTCAGTAGTTCTAATACGTTGAACCCATATACGCTAACCTCTAAAATTATCAGTGTTTCTCTACTATATTATGCATGTATTATACATATAAACCTTCCTCTTGAATCACTCTATCTATTTACAAAAAACCGCATCAAAATCCGTAGCGTAGTTTTGAAGATCTAAGCATACATAGAGACAGACAAACAGCGGGAAGCGACTTTGTTTTATACTATGTAACAATGAAGCCAGCTAGCGTTTTGGTGAATACTGTAAGCTTTCTGTTGATCTGCAATAAATAAATAGTTAGAATAATTCTAATTCAGACCTGATACAAATATTTACAGATCATACAAATATGAACTAGACCCGCAAACCCGAACCCCTTGTGGGTCTCAAGCGTGTCTTAGACCACTGTGCCACAGACGTACCTACATGAAAGAAAATGTTTAAGTATGTTTACGGCTGCAATCCCTCAACTCGGTAGATATCTCAGATCGCTAGTCATGTATCTCTTTGAGGATATCTAAAAGATTTTTTTTTTCCCGGACATTTCACACAACATCATCTGGCCCCAAAGTAAGCAGAGCTTGTGTTATGGGTACCACATGACTGATATACTACTTATATACTTCTTTTTTTTATTGTAAATACATAGGTACATAAATATATTACATAGAAAAACCCAGACCCGAAACAAATACTTGCAGATCATACAAACATTTGTCTCGCGGCGAGAATCGAACCCGCAACCTTCTGCGTCTCAGCCAGACCTTAGCCCACTGCACCACAGAGGTTTATAGACAGACAGCGGGAAGCGACTTTGTTTTATACTATGCAGTGATAATGCCGGACATTCACACAGCATCATCTGGCCCCAAAGTAAGCAGAGCTTGTGTTATGGGTACCACATGACTGATATACTTTTTTGTGAATATATTATACATTGATACATATATACATTGATAAACACCCGAGAAAATTATCTGCAGATCATACAAAGATTTTCCCCGCGGCGGGAATCGAAACCGCAACCCTCTGCGTCTCAGGCGAGTTTTCAGCCACTATATTCGGAGACACGACTTCATTGGTCGTGTCTCCGACTATATCCTTTCTGACTATGACTAGATCTTTCCGTGATCCGTTAGATCTTTAAATGAATGAATGAATTAATGAAAATTCTTTACCTTAAATATAACAATTTTATAACTAAATTTATTTACAAAAAATTATGTCCAATGGGCGGTCTTATTCTTACCTCATAAATCATAACTCATTTATGAACCGATTTGAAAGATATTTTTTTATGTGAAAGGATATACTTTCCGTTTTGTCCCATTGAAAATTCATCAAAATCGGTTCAGTATTTCACATTCATACCTATTATACAATATCCTCGAGTTAAATACAAAGTGTTAATTCAAATCGGTTTAATCGGCTACGCCTTATTACAAGAGACACAATTAATAATATACCTATGTCTATCTCTTTGATAACGTCAGCATTGCACCCGTGCGAAGCCGGGGCGGGTCACTAGTTATGTATAGGTATTATGTTAGTTTTATAATGTTTTTACCGCCGTATGCGGTCAAGAAAACAAGAGAGTAAATCTGTTCTCGGTGAACATCATCAATCCTGGTTATTCCGGCAAGCCCATAGCCCAAGCTATCGGCTCATTAGGTTATAAGTAGATAAGGGCTCGGCCTCACGCACGAACGCTTGCCAACTGTTTGCAACTAACTGAATATAAATTTTAATGTCTGCGATGTAATATGTTTGATGCGTGGTGTGACATTTTAAATCAACGATGCAGGTTATTATTAAAAGCAATGATCCATGACACTAATAAAACGACTAGCTTTTACTTTTTGAAAACCACTAAAATAAAACAATTGTTTTTCTATTTCTCTTGACACGATATTGTAACTCTCTTATTTTGGTTTTAAAACGTAAATATTTATTCGGCGCGTCGTATTTTATTTTTACTAAAAACATAGTGAAATTTTTGCAAATCTCCCACTTGTCAACCGACTTCAAAAAAGGAGGAGGTTCTCAATTCGACTGTATTTTTTAATGTTTGTTACCTCGTAACTCCGTCATTTATGAACCAATTTGAAAAAACTGATTTCATGTGAAAAGATATACTCCCCGTTTGCTCCCATATAAATTTCATAAAAATCGGTTCAGTAGTTAAGGGTTTTAATTCAACAATAACTTAAAAAATATGTCATCCACTTGGAACGAAATTTTGAATATTTTTCTTTTTTATTCATGAAGTCTGTTGTCTTTTTAGTTTCTAAAACGTAATTATTGTGAGCTCTTTTCTCGCAATGGTAACCCTGGCTGCAAATCGTTTGCGTAATGAGGCCGTGCCTTTACAAGTAAGTACTGTGGACGCGTGCGTTTAACGACCGGACAAGGATCGAGGGTACTGTGTGCTTTCAGTTAAAGCGGCCGTTTGTTTTCAAGATATTACCAACTTTAGTCGAGCGGTCTTGTGAAGTCGAGCGCCGGAATTACATGCCTTTTCTTTACCTTTCATTATATCAAATATACCTTCCTTCCTCAGGCATGAAGCGCTGTATTGACGAGTCTACGTTACATTAGTGACGTGATCATGACGGAGCCAGGATGGAAGAAACGGCAACTTTTAAATGTCTTAATTCGTATTTTTTTTTAAATAAAACTAGCTTCTGTCCGCGTTTTCGCATGCGGGTACTTACATTAAACTAAATAGAAAGTAGTGTCTGTCCGTCCCCCGGATAAATAATAAAACAAATAAATAAATAATGCCGAACATTTCACACAGTATCATCTAGCCCCAAAGTAAGCAGAGCTTGTGTTATGGGAACCACATGACTGATATGTTCTGACCACATGTATTTTTTTGTAAAAATTATACAAACATTTGTCCCGCGGCGGAATTCGAACCCGCCACCTTCTGCGTCTCAGGCGTGCCTTCACCCACTGCGTCGCAGAGGTTGTGAAGATAGACAATGTACTTACATAACACCATCTAGCCCCAAATTAAGCATAGCCTGTATTATAGTGACCATATGACTGAAAAATACTTATATTTAAATACACGGATACTCTATTACGTAATTTCATCAAGATCCGTTCAGCCTTGAAAAGGCTACAAATAAACAAGCTGAGAGCTTGGGCAGAGACAATCTCCAATTAATAATATAATTACAGAAATTTACAAAATAATATTCAATAATAAATAATAAATAAATAATCCCGGACATTTGACACAGCATCATCTGGCCTCAAAGTAAGCAGAGCTTGTGTTATGGGTACCACATGACTGATATACTACTTAAATATTTGTTTTGTAAATACATACATATTATACATAGAAACATCCAGACCCGAGACAAATACGTGCAGATCATACAAACATTTGTCCCGCGGCGGGAATCGAACCCGCAACCTTCTGCGTCGCAGCCGGACCTTAGCCCACTGCGCTACAGAGGTCGTCAATAATATAAAATATGTGAAACAGTTTAGCTATCTACGGACCGTTTATAACGATTAATAGATAGCTCATCTGATCTAGACCACTAGCCGAGGGCAGCCTTTCCTAGACACTGGCGGCGCATTGCCACGTTGAATGGCAATGCTAATACGCTGAGCCAGGTAGGAGCCAGCTCTTGAGTCACGCAATGTATCATAATTAAAATAGTAGTCTAAAATTAATACGGTAGGTTAGATACAAAATAACCTATCCAAAAAGTATAATATGGTACCTAGCTTATCTACTTACCTAGTGTAAAATCCGTGGGTAGTTTTAATACATTTTTAATTAAGAAGAGGCATTTATTGGATAGTTGCCAGCGAATAAGGACGCATTATGGCCACATCTGGCAGAAATTGCGTTTGTTAAGTTGGCACTATGGAGGGAGAATCAAACGGCGTAGAAAATTTTTCGAACATTACAATTTTTGTACCCACAGTGTTGTTATTAAGTATGTAGCTACCGATCTAATTTAATTATATTTTTTATTTCTTTGTTACCTATAAATAGTCCTTGCTTGGTATATATTGATTGTTTGCCTGCTTGATTCGCCTTGCTAGATTCGCCGATCGTACCCAAAAAGGTTTTCATTCTTATTTTGAAACTTCATTCGAAAAAGTATTTTTCTTCGTTAATGGCATGTGTCATAGGTATATGATGACAATTTTGCCAATGTCAAGTGTTTTGATTGTTTGTAGTAAGACGTCGATTTTTTCTTCGTTTGTCATTTCATGAAGTAGGTAACATAGCACTTCTAAATTAATATTTTTTTCTCGTTTTATTTTATGTTTTATTCAGTTATCTATCATCGCGGAAATTTAATGTACTTACTTACCTATAAACTGTGACTACGTAGAACAAGTATGGACAATTGAATTATAAGTATATTATGGTGACCAGATGACTGATAGAATACCTAAATATATTTTAAAATACATACTTAAGGTAGGTACTTTATAACACCAAGACACAGAAAAACACCGACTTATAATCACATACATTTTTGTTCTGGAAGGGATCGAACCCAAAACCTACAGCGCAGAAGGCAGAGCTACTACCAACCAACTGAGCTGACGGGCTAGTTAAAAAAATAAAATGTATTATCATAATAAAATAAGTATTTTTATATAAGGATTATTTATGCACGAATCACAAAGAAATTGAAAGCTTTTCGTTCCAATTATTCGCACCGAGTCAATAACTCTAGAATTATAAAAAAAACACCAAAATTCCAGACAAAACCCGATATAAGTCGTAAAAAATAAGTAATGGAGCGCAGTGTTTGCTTCGCCAGATGGTCAAATCAATCCTTTTTTTTAATAAAACCGAATAAAAGTTTTAAGTCAACGTTTAAAACTATCTGGCCATTTATCGATATAGATCGAAAAAGATATCTTTGTTTATTTTTTAATTAAAAAGGAGATTTATCTTTCCAATGCGGCGCTCGGCCTCCTTTCATATTTGAAATGGAAAACAACACAAAACCCCAGGGAATACAAAAGCAGGGATATGTCGCAGCATTCCGTTCGTTACAAGGACAATACGTTTCGACAGTAAAATTTTACATTTAAATCTTCCCTTGCGTCGAAGCATTAGTTTTTACTGCGTTTGTTAATTAGAGAAAAAGTTAGAGGTTAAATTAGAACGTAACTTGTGAAAATGTATGATACTAGCTGTTACCCGCGACTTCGTACGCGTTAGATTGCTTTCACGTACCTCCTACATAGTGCAGTAAGTAATTTTTGATGTGTAACATCTTTTACGCTATAACTGCAATCAGTTGGAGTGATTACGCGAAAAGGGACGGAAGTGTGTAACAAGAAGCCGGGTATGTGCGCGCTATTTGATTTTAGCAATGTGGTAGCTTGTGGTAGAGTTGGTCGTCAGATGGTATCACTCAATTTTCCTAGATATTGGTACTGTCAGCTAACAGTGCGTGTGTGTGACGAGCAAGAGAAAGGGTAATAGAGAAGGAGAACGCATCAGCTGTGCGCTTAACCTGCAGTGTTGTGTATAAAGTGTGCTGTTATATAAACTAATTCAGGATAATGTTAATGTTGATTATTACCAAGGTGATATGTCAGACGTTACACATCATATGTGACCACTGTAAGGCTCGCTCGCCTCTTTTTAAGAGTTAGTCAGTCGAATCACAAAGAAACACAAAACTTTTATTCCAAGATTTACACCCCAGTCTCTATTTAAATAACACCAAAATAACTAATAAAACTAATATAAATAATATAATTCATGTTTGGTCAAGAGAGAAATATTTTTGCTTTGCAAGACGGCCAGTCTTATAAGAAGAGGTTTAGCTTGTGAGTTTTATATCATTTGTATTTTTAAAGATAGAACCTGAACCCTTTGACCTCACTCCGAACACAATGACCACAGATACAAATGTTACCCTATTTAATAAAACATTTTCAGTTTTTTCACACTGTATTATAAAATATTCGTCAGTTCGTAGAAGTTTCAAGTTTACAGCTCCTAAGGGATGCTCCCCAATGGAAGATAAAGACGCAGTTGACCTGATTACGAAACTGATAAAACTAGAGGTTAACTTGATTAATATTAACGTCAAGAAACAATCTTGAGAGATAGGGATAACCTACATAATATTGGGTAGGTAAGGCACCTAGGAAGAAGTCAGAAATAAATTAAAAAAAATTGGATGTCTGTAATGTCGGTATACGGACGATAATTTTACGTGATAACGTCATGAGAAAACAGTGATAAAAAATTGCGAACATTTAACGTATAGCCCGATCGTGGCTCTCTATCGCTTGTTCCGCGCTCTCGCTTGTACTTTGGGCTCAGGCGGAACGTGACAATTTTTCGTGCGTGCAGCCGGCGTTTATCGATTTATAAGACGTTATCACGTCAAAAAAAACGTAGCTGTAAAAAGTCAACCATTCTACTTAGACTATTTTTACTAAGCGAAAAAATAAAAAAAAAAGCATATCCATAAATCCTTAAAAATTTAAATTTTTATATGATGAGTAACATCTGGCATCTCACCTTGGTAATAAGCAACATTGACATATCCTGAATTAGTTTATATTACAGCACACTTTATACTCAACACTGTATGTTAAGCGCACAAATGATGTTTTTTCCTTCTCTATACCCCTTTCTCTTTCTCGTCACACACACGCACACCACTTTTGACTAACAGTACCAACCTCTAGGAAAATGGGTTGATACCATCTGACTGCCAACTCTACCACCATGCGCGCTCATTGGTCAAATTCACGAAATCACTGCCACAGATTGCAGGAAAGCGTGAAGAGAGATGTTACACATAAAAAAGAAAAAACTTAATGCTGAACCGAAAAATCTCTATGCTTATAAAAATATCAAACTTAAAACAGTATCTCTTGAGGGCGCCACAGCATAACATTAACAATACTGTAGATGAAAGTTAAAAAGTTTCAATGCATTTATACTGTGAAGCCACAGTGCTGTGCTAACTAAAACTATTTAATGTGCTTCATTTTAACGGGTTCTAGCGGTTTTGATCCTTGGTTTTATTTCATTTGCATTGTTTCATTTGGCTTCGGGCTTATTACTATACCTACCACTCATGATTTCTTGCACTCATCTTGTATGTAATATTAGATAATATTGCGGCGCCTGAATGTACCGAGAACCTCAAAAGACGTAAATATTCCTACATTTTTAAGCCTTTTGGAGTCTTTACCCTGGGCCCGTCGAGAACAGGAGCCCACCGCGTTTCCAAATTTTTTCTCGGCGTCTGGAATATATCAGCATGACCCAAAAGCTGGCTCCTGTCTGGCTCAGCGTATTAGCGTTGCCATTCAACGTGGAAATGCTGCCAGTGTCTTAGGAACCCTGCCCTCTGACAGTGATTTGGATCAGTTGAATGAAAATCATAAATAAATTTTAGATAAGTACCTTATTAACTACAGTAAACAACCCTGTAGACACAAAAAATAACGCGTTGTGCAAAGAATAACACGAGGGCGTTGACAAGAGACGCGGTAAGCGTTCAGAGAGTCTGCAGAAAACTATTCTTAAGCCTAGTGCGCACTGCGGATTAATCCGCAGCCATTTTTTTCGCGCTTTTCTGTCCACACAACGTTCCAACATAGAATCATACGGCTCATCCACTAGTGGAAATTTCCACAGCTACCCGCTGGTAAGCATGCAAAAATCCGCGGTTGAAGTATTAAAAAGTGTGTGCTACAAAGAATTCGTCAGTGGCGAAAATATTTGCTGTGGAATAACGTGGAATAAAGTACGGGTTTAGCCTAAATTTAGTAATTATTATATTGTTTACCTGTTCCCGCGTCGGCGCCGGTGATGTCCTCGGCTTGCTCTGACTGCTGCTCTGCTTCTGGTTGTTACTCGGCGTCTGGCCGGCCATCACCCCGTACATTTTATACTATTTTTTGTTAGTTTATCTTATTCACACGCACACGTTTGACCACCAAGATGTTTAAAAAAAATATTGTAACAGAAACGCACCTATAAATAAAGAAAATAAAAAAAATATTTTTTTGTTAACTTTTTTACTTAAATAAAATGTTATCTATACTGCCAATCTAATTCTAAATATTTATAAATGAAATAAAAAAAATTACAAAATAAACTTGGTTTGTTTAGAGTCTAAGACTCTAAACCAATGACGATAAATCATTTTTTAAGAGTTCTATCAAAGTATCAAGACTGTTTGCTGAAGTTATTTGTGCTTAGCTACATAAAGAAAATAAAATAATATACTAAATTTTATAAAATATTATTTTCCCCACTTCACTTAGGTTCATTACGTACATATTGTACCTTATTGTAACTAACTAGCTTGTATATAAATGGATTAGTTTGACTGCCAAATAACATCTCGGTAAGATTCCAAATTCCACCACAAAGTTTTAGTAGGTAGATACATACCTACTTACATAATTACATTAGTCTCTACTGCAATATAATGGAGTTAATTAGGTAATATATATTAGGACTTGCCTCTGATTACTGCCTTCAAAGATCTAAGTACCTAACTTTTGTGTATAAAGCTAATTTCAGGTAATATCTAACCGTGCTGTATTTTCTATTGCTATTAATTTTGCATTAACATTTTTTATAAATTTTATAATAGTATTTTTGCTTAATTTTGTGATATTTTTTTTGTTAAATTACAAGCTGTCCCGTTAGCGACTTCGTCCACGCGTTTTAAAAAGAAAAAAAATGTAATTGTAAGTTTAGACCATTCTCGAATCTACTTGAACACAGACAAAAAAAATCATCAATAGCCGTTAAGCCTCCTAAACGGCTGGACCGATTTTGATGTTTTATTACAGTTTAATTACAAACACGCGCACAGAAGATTTATATACATAAAGATTTGGACTAATTCTTTGCATAAAATAGGATAAAATAGTTGACATTTCAAATCTAATTGTTTAGTGTAATTAATCCCAGTCCTAGACCGTTCTAAGTTAAGAATACTAATGTATTCTATACTAATATTATAAATGTGAAAGTATCTCTGTCTGTCTGTCTATTTGTTACATTTTTACGCATAAACCGCTGAACCGATTTTGATGAATTTAGGTATAGATACATAATGGGACTTTTGAGAAGGACATAGGCTACTATTTATGTAGGTACCACGCTTGCGAAGCCGCGGGCAGCAGCTAGTAATAAATAAATCAGCTGCGAGCATACTTCGTATCTCTAAAGTTTGCAAACTCCTCCTAACTACAAATGGGCATAATTAACGATTTTATCCTAACTTATTATGCCATTACATGATACCAAGAGTGTACATAAGCGCACACTAGCTAAAGAGTTGTTTAAATCTATTGACAATTGGCATCTCTATTCATTGACACTACAATGATAAGAACATGGTGGTTATTCTATAATACACTCTGTCATTGTCATTTTAATGTCAAAAAATTTAGATAGACAACATATTTAAACAATTAATTATCTAGCGTGTGTATTTAAAATAGATAGAAAATCTGGCATTGCGGTGTACCCAAGACGGACTTTTGCTATAGATACCTTTAGTATTTTTACCACTTGGTAAAAATTGTGGAGTAGGTAGGTACCTGAATTTTAAATCAACACTAGAAATACGCAAATCGGAACCCGCTGCCGCAATATTATTTGATTTACGGCAGTCGGCGATGTTTTGAGTTGGAAGCACCACCGAGAGTAGTTCATCAATGTTCTTTTGACACAATGACAAGTGAGTTGAGTTAGGTTGCGTCGGTTTTGTGCGACCGTGCTGAACAACTGCCCTAAAAGTATTTCATCATTTTTGATTTGTGTTGACGTTTATACCACTAGATCGGTAGGTACACAAAGTACGTAAATAATCTATAATAATAATGCTATGTAGGTATCAGTCTATCACCTAACATTAACTCATAAGTCTTAATAATGTTAGATACATTATGTCTTATATAGGTACCTAATTTTGTGCAAGTAGCTAAGTATTTCTTGTTTAGGAACGCATGAATTTATTTTATCACTTTTTTTAAATATTTTTAATAAGTATGTTTTATGTCTTTTGATAAAGTTCCTTGTAAGTAGGTACACTTATATGTTGAAATATTTTGATTAAGTAAAATCTACTGTAATTATTAATTAGCGAAACCTATTAAATTGGTTTACAGTTATATCTTTAGATTAAATCAGGACTGTTCGTTTTCTAATAAAAAAATAATAATTAAATATTATTCAACTTAGCGCTACTTGTTTTAAATGTAAATCACTTCGTAATGTTGCCGCGTTTTCCCGCGCTAACGCCGCATTGACGCTGCCGAGCCGAGACGCGTCCGTAAACAGTGTGGCGTGCCTGTGGGCTGTGGGTGGAGTGTGGAGCCTGCGTGTATTGTACCTACTGTACATTGCAGCATCCTGCGGACCAATATTACATTACACCCCATCAACACCCTTCACACGCGGAATTCATCCGTATTTTCATATAATTAAGATCTATCCTCGTGCTGTGAAATGTAATATAATTTTGTAGCATTTTACTCTGTTATCACGTACATTTGCGACTACCTAGTTTAAACTTTACGCGGTAATAAATAAGCGTAAGTATATACGTGAGCAGAGGTAAATTTTGCAGGACATTAAATTATATTTTGAACAAGAAGCATTTACTTACATATATATAAAACTATGTATTTACTTATCTATCTAGAGTATCTGTTTATACATACGTTTACGTTATACGTTTGAATACCCTTGGAACTAAAGCTTGGGCATTGCCTGGACTATGTAGGTACTTTTTGTACTTGGCTTAGGAGAAATTAGGATTTTGATTTTGTAGGTGGGGTAGGTACCTACCTACTACCTACATCACATGATAAGCTGCGAGGGTAGATCTTTAATGAGCCTAGGAACAGCTTACCAACGCTTAACGTATCTCCCTACTAGATGGCGCTGACTTAATAATAATAATACCGGACATTTCACACAGCATCATCTGGCCCCAAGGTAAGCAGAGCTTGTGTTATGGGTATCACATGACTGATTTACTACTTATATACTTTTTTTTGTAAATACATACATATTACCTATACATAGAAACAGCCAGACCCAAGACAAATACTCTCAGATCATACAAACATTTGTCCCGCGGCGGGAATCGAACCCGCAACCTTTTGTGTGTCAGCCGGACCTAAGCCCACTGCGCCACAGAGGTCGTCAATTAATATTTACCAACTAAAGTCTTGACTTTAGTTTCCCGTCGCACAAAATTGGAGGGTGAAAAGGCTCAAATCTGGTAGGGTTTTGCTTCCTGATAATATATTTACCACTCTTAACAGAAGGTAATCCTTAGTTTTCGAGAAAATAATGAAAACATTTCTAACCTCAAATCAGATAAAACGTCAAACGAAACGTAGAAATTGTCAGATAACACCAGATTTGTCGTATGTGTTGTCTGTGGTTTAACATGTTGTGCAAAATTGATGCAACCGGAACGTAAAAAACCTGTCATTTATGTCATTTGTGTCATGTGTCACTGTAATAATATAGAGTCAGTCATTCTCCTCGAATCTCGCGAATGTTCTCTCTGTGTCGGTGTTTTGTAGTGTTTTTGTTGTGGCTTCTTTCGACGACTTTGGCTTACCTTCTGGACTTTGAATGTTTGACTCCATAAAATCAGGTGCCCGAGATGAGTAGGTTAGGTTTGGTTTGTATATAAAAAAGGCGAACGAAGCGAGCCCATCCATAAAATCTGCTATAACAACAAAACTAAACCCTTGAATATCTCGAGAACGGGGCAATCCCTTTTCATGGGAGTGGTACCAGGGGCATGGGCTGGTCCCCCTCCCTACCCCCTATTATCCTTCATTTTCGTGCGACGAGAATCTAAAGTTTAACCCTATAAGCAATCAAAACACTTGACATTGGCAAATTGACATCACATGACACATGCCATTAACGAAGAAGAAGAAGAAAAGTCTTTGTTTTGTGTTGCTGTTCTTGGGAAATGTAAAACGAGGGAAAATTATTAGTTTTTCTTTGTTATAATATTATTTGTGATGAAAAATGGCTTTTCCGAAAATAGACGGTTACGTTGTGACTGAAAAGTTGGGTTCCGGGAGTTATTCCACTGTATACAAGGCTTACACAAAGGTATTAAAATATTGCAATGTAAACTACAATTTTCTTAAGATAATCGAAACTTTTCTAGATGTTAACTATTAATCTTATCTTTCAGCAGTATTGTCAATAATTTTGTATACTTTGCTGTGATGATACTAGCATAAAAACGCCAAACTAAAAACCTACTAAAGAACAAGTTAAAATTACCAAAATACGTTGAACCAAAGATAAAGATTAAAGACTTGATTATAATAAATAAATATGGTTTGATGACCTCTGTAGCGCAGTGGGCTTAGGTCCGGCTGAGACGCAGAAGGTTGCGGGTTCGATTCCCGCCGCGGGACAAATGTTTGTATGATCTGCAAGTATTTGTCTCGGGACTGGGTGTTTCTATGTATAATATGTATGTATTTACAAAAAATAATAATAATACAAGTAGTATACCCATCAGTCATGTGGTACCCATAACATAAGCTCTGCTTACGTTGGGGCCAGATGATGTTGTGTGAAATGTCCCGGATTATTTATTATTTTATTTAAATATAAATTTAAGTAGACAAATCTAGCCCCAAAAAGCTTAGCTTGTATTATGGTGACCAGAATGTCTTATAAAATACTTATTAATATATTTTTAAACACATACATTATATTATAATACTTTAAACCTATGTTCATCACATAGTCCTAGGAGGGAATCAAACCCTCAACCTACAGTGCTGAAGCCAGAGATTTCAAAATCAATGTACCTGGTCAAAATAAAAATAAATTTAATTAAAGCTGTACTATAGTTTCAGGGAAACCATAGTGTGTTTTTCTTCCGAAATATCTATAATTCCTGGGTATTTCTTTTCCAGGTGGGTGCACGTATGACGGTAGCAGTAAAGTGTGTAGACAAGTCCCGCATCAAGAACTCTGGAGCTGCAGTAGATAACCTTATCACAGAGATACGTCTGCTGAAGACGCTCACGCACCCTCACATTGTACACATGCATAACTTCACATGGGATGATCGGTGAGACATACTAGTTACTACCTACCACTGAGTAGTCGGCAATGGTACTGCGAATCGAACCTACAACCTTCTGTGTCTCAGGCATTCGCTTACTGTGCCACATTGTCAAAAAACATTATGAATATTTAATATTATTTATATTAATAAGATGAAATTTCGGATGATTGTGTGTATTTTTGTGGTTCAATCACAGTGCAAAGGCTGAACTTATTGGGATGAAATTTTAAATAGTCAGTTTCTGACCTAGAACACCATAAATAGCCTACTTTATGAAAAAAAGAATTTATTTTGATTACAAGAATGATGTATAAATTAGGGTTGGGAGTCTTGAGATCTTTTTTCTTATGGTGCAATAACCGGTTTGAAGTGGTTTTCTTTTCTGTGGTCTGTGAAAGTCAATTTTATAATAATACTAGCTGCTGCTCGCGGCTTCGCGCGCGTGGTACCTACATAAAAAGTAGCCTACATCCTTCTCCAAGGTCCCATCTATCTCTATACCAAAATTCATCAAAATGGATTCAGCGGTTTAGGAGTGAAAACATAACAAACAGACAAACAGAGTTACTTTCGCATTTATAATATTAGTAGGGATTTATTTGAATTTTATTCAGTAACAATTATTTACAAATCCTATTTAAATGTACATTATCTATGAATGAATTACAATTAACAAACAAAATTGTAAAAAAAATATTAATAAAATTCAATTTCAAATATTTTTATTTAATACAATCACAAGGTCTTACATAATAGGTGAATTTAGGTGCCAATTCCTCCTAACCCAAGCCCAAGAAGAACTGGCAAGAAACTTGTCCAGGTCCTAGAGCTTTTTTGTATAATCCATCTTATAACTAGCTTAACTACGAAAAACTGGTACAAGAAAGTTTATACATTACAAAATTACGTTTTATACTGCCCAACGTTAAACAGGTGAATGCTAATGTAAAAATTAAAACTGAAAAGATAGATCTCGTCGACACCAGTGTTCTTAGGCATTACTTTAGATAATAAGCTGCAATGGGGCCCGCACATAGATAAATTGTCGAAGAGACTCAGCTCTGCGGCATACGCTGTTAAAAAGATCCGTCATTTTAACGACGTAGATACCGCTAGACACTTTTACTTCAGCTACTTTAATAGCATTATGTCTTATGGTATTCTGTTGTGGGGGAGTGCTGCTGATATTAACACCATATTTGTGTTGCAGAAGAGGGCTGTTCGTGCAATTTATAACATGGGCCCCAGAGAATCACTTAGAGATAAGTTTAAAGAAGTTAATATTATGACAGTGCCTTGTCAGTATATATTCGAAAATTTAATGTATGTGCACAAAAATTTTCATTTATTCAAAAAAAATTGCGATAATCATAGTATTAACACTAGAAATAAAGATAAACTCGCTGTTCCCACTGTTAGGCTCGCTAAAGTTAATAAGTCTTTTATAGGGCAATGTGTACGCTTCTATAACAAGGTCCCAAGCGACGTGTTAGATTTGTCGATTGTAAAATTTTTAAACGTAATTAAACATAAACTGTCTATTAAAGCATATTATAAAATATCTGATTATTTAGATGACAAAAAAGCTTGGGATGAATCTGCTCCAACTCGACTCGGCATCCGTAACAAAATTGTCAAGGATCTTACAAAAAAGTGACCAGACAAGTTTCTTGCCGGATTCTTCTTGAACTGGGGTTAGGAGGAACCGGCACCTAGATTCACTAGCATGTAAGAAGACGATTCAAAGTGGTCCTTGTGATTGTAATGAATAAAGTTATTTTGAATTTTGAATTTTGAAAACTGTCAGTTAATTGTCGAGGGCAGAGCAACATGAGTCCATGCCATAATATAGTATTAAATCTACAAAATTACACAATAATATAAAATAATGATAATAATCAACAGATTAAATAGTTTCTTTCTTATAGAGATTACTTCTCACACAAGTGTTTTATTTTATTGTTTAAATACTATTAATATCTTTCATACTTTTAGTTAAGTATTCTTCTTAAAAATAAGGTTCCAGGCGGAAGCTAGTGTTACACACACATGCATACAAACACACACACACACTAACTCATAAACACACTAACTGACTCATACTGTTAGTTGGAACACCGAAATCTCTGTAAACGCATTGGTGTCTGCAACACAGTTTTTCTAACTTCTGCAGATACCATCGTTTTTCTAATTGTTTTATAAGCAAATGTTACTTGTTCCTAAATAAACATTTTGATGAAAATGTTATGTATTTCAGGAATATATACATTATAATGGAGTACTGCTGTGGAGGGGACCTGTCCAAGTACATCAGACGATACGGTCGCGTGCCGGAGACACAGGTATACACTGATTTGCTCAGTTGGTAGTAAGTCTGCCTTCTGCACTGTAAATTGTGTGTTCGATCCTCAGGGTAAACATTTGTGTCATGAACATTATTATTATAATTATTATTAAATGACAGGCTGCATGTTCCATGAGTTCTTGTTTTACTTTCTAGGTGCGGTATTTTCTACAGCAGTTGGCATCTGCGCTAAAGTTTTTAAGAGAAAAAGGTATGATGCCATTTTATGTGTTTTAGTTATGGTTTTAATGTGTACACCATATTTTTTTTTCTCATTGCACTGTTACAACGGTCCTGTTACGCCAATCGTGTTACCACAGTCTTTTTTTAATACTAATACTAAAATTGACCTGCCAATGTTCTCTGACATCACAAATTTATAACGTAAACTAGGAATAAAAAAGAGCCAAGTATTGAATCCTGTGGTACCCCTATATAAATTATTGATCCTGAAGACCTCTCACCACACACGTCATCTTTTTGAATAGATTGTATGAGGTCAATCGCCCTGTTTTGGATGTCATATTATACGAGTATTATTCTTGAGATTAGGTTTGCATGAGTCACACAGTCAAAGGCTTTATATAGATCACTGAATACACCGATTAGTTCCTGTGACTTCTCTCAGGCGTCAAATATATCCTTTAAGAGCGCTATACCTGCATCAGATGTCGATCTTTAGTAAATCCGTATTGATTACTATGTAGCAGGCCGTTAACGTTAAAGTGAGATAATAACTGATTTAGAGTGATTTTTTCAAAGATTTTACTTAACGCAGGTAATATTGATTAGCGAGGTTGCTTTCACTTGAGTAATTTTACTGTGTTTAAGATCTGGAAAAGGTCTCTCGTAGATACATTTATTAAAAATATAAGCTAAACATGGTGCAATATCTAAGATAATGACACCCAGCACCTTTGTAGACATTCCCCAAAGATCTGTTGTATATTTAATTTTAATCAACTTGAATGCTTTTACAATACTGGCCTCGTTGATATAACACAAACAAAACTCACTCTTCCATTTTGCAACACTAGATTCTAACAGCTCTGGAGGCACGGTTTTTTCCCTTAGCCGATCATGTCCCATTGCTGTTTGTCCCATTGAGAAAATACTAAAAACCTCAAAATTCAAACACTTTTCCACACCCTTAATATGCTATTAAAACCAGTTAACTACTATAAATTCTGATCGCGAAAGTTTCGGAAATACTTTTCCAGTACGATCCAACAATAGTTTAACAGAATAGTGTTCCAGGTGTCGTGCATATGGACTTGAAGCCTCACAACCTGCTTCTACACAAGGACACAGTCGGGAAGTACATCCTCAAGGTGGCAGACTTCGGGTTCGTTTTCTAGTGTTTTTTTACTACTGAGTTAGGAATCCAGCTGCTAATAATTTAATTCAATTTCTTTTATATCAGCCTTCATAAGTACAAATTAAAGCCATATTTATTATAATAATTTAAAACATACAGAACATAAATAAAACAAAGAAATTAAAATACAGACTGCATTCACCACGTCATTACATCACCACCGGTGTGAAGTGTGTGCAGTCTGTGCAGTGTTTCATGAAGATGCAGTCCGTGTCCAGCCTTCCTGCTATAAGTGATGACGTTACACTATTACTCATTATAAGCTCTACGCAACACCACATAAATATCACAGGGTCTATTGTCTGAAGGTTTTGGTAGAATATCTCATGCTACCCCAGTGGTAAGATATATTGCTGAGTCAAGGCGCAGCTGTTATTGTGCGTACATACATGCTCTTTGTATTCTATACTTTTATTTCTCCTGTATTCTTGTCTGTATTGTGTGTGTGTGCTTTAGTAAGTAATTCATATCTACGTCTACCAGCAGGTGTGATTTTAGATTTCGTATTAACGTGTAGAGTTTTCATTAAAAAAATTGCTTAATTATTTATGTCCTGTGTTTTCACGCCTGTTTCCCGATTTCACGGCATACATTACGGATTTTCACTTGTTGTGATCACACTTCTTTTGCTTCATTCTCATCACATTCCTCATCCATGAGGGTCGGTTTAGGGTACTCTTGCCCGGTTCTTTCTCTAACATATATCCAATATGATCTAAGTGCTTTGAGATCTTTCTCTTCCAGCTTCCCCATTCACGTTAATTTCACTTCTTTAGCAACAGAGTTGTCCACAATTAGAATGCACAAAATAGAATACCAAATGACGTACTGCTACCTCTGTCAATGCGTTTAAAAACAAGCTTAACAACTCGCTATGAACTAACAAATCAGTGCTCAAAAAGATTAACCAATAAATAAAGACTATTTAAATGTTTAAAATTTGCTTCGTTTCTTATGTACATTCCTCATACTTATCCTCGGGTCGGTTAAGGGTACTCTTGACCGGACCTTACTCTTAACACATCCCCAATTTAGTCTAAATGCTCTAAGGTTTTCCTCTTCCAGCTTCCCCATTCACACTCATCTCATGCATAAAAGCCAAAAGATAAAATCCATCTTATTAAGAAACTAATCTCCAATTCGGTCTAAGATCGCCAAGATGTTCCTCTTCCAGCTTCTTCACACACATCTCATGCACAACAGACCAAAGACAACTTTGAAAATCATCTTTCCTAAGAAATTATTCCCAATATGGTCTGAGTTCGCCGAGATGTTCCCCTTCCAGCTTCCCCATTCAAACTCGCCTCATCGTCAAGCACAAAGTCCAAAACTTGTTGAAAGAAAATTGATTCAGGCGTGACTTTGCTGAGATCCATTACAAAGCATTTAACAGATAGACAAATATTTAGTACTATTCCTTCCTCAAAAAGAAATTTAAAGAATCTCAGTCCAACGATCGGCGAAGCAACAAGTCTTCAGAGCAGTGTTTTTTCGTCAAGGTGCAACGCAAGTTAAGTGTTTCTGAGGATGCCTCGTGGAAGAGAAACAAGTGTCGAGTTTCTTTTTGAGGAAGGATTAGATAGGCGGAATATTACAAAATATTTGTCCATCCTGTTTACTGTTTAGTTATGTTGTATAAGTAAGATGCGGCACGTCGGCAGGTTCGCTCAGTACATGTCGACGGAGTGGGCGCGCAGTGTACGTGGCTCTCCGCTGTACATGGCGCCCGAGGTGATGGCTGGCGGCCAGTACGGACCCAGCGTCGACCTCTGGAGTGTGGGTATGACATGTCACTAGTCGACACTGTACTCGACGGTGAGAGTTTCACTACATTCAATCGTGGACACTGAATGTTTAGTTTGACTGGTGTTACTATATTGTTTAGTGTTAGTTTGACTAGATTCTTAGTCGACACTGTAAGTTTTTTTTGTGGAGTTTAAGTTTGACTGGTGTCACTATAGTATATGCAATGTGACTATGACTAGGTTCACTAGTTTTGAGTGTGAGGTTGACTGGTGTCACTATAGTTTGCAGTTGGAGTTTGACTAGGTTCACTAGTTTTCTATTGTATTTAATATCATTATAGTATATACAGTCATGTGGTTCCCATAACACAAGCTCTGCTTACTCTGGGTCCAGATGATGCTGTGTGATATATTCAGCATTATTATTATTAGTATATCCCCGCAGGAGTGATAATGTACGAGTGCCTGTTCGGTCGCGCGCCTTACTCTTCCAGCACATTCAAGGAGCTCCTCGACAAAGTGCAGCGGAGAGCTCCCATACAGGTATCTACAAAGCTTATAAAGGGTCTTTCATTAAGCGTGTCCTATCTTTAAATTTAAATAAAACAAAGTGTGTGTGATATATTATCGAAATTATTTATTTATTTGAAAGATGTAGTGATGCCATTATGTGTGGAATATGACATCATTCAAATGTCCGCCACGGCTTCTCTCGGTGGAGCGCATGCGAGATATCCAATTTTCCATGGCTTTTCCGCATAAATCAGGCTGAATTTGACTTATAGCATAGGTTATGTTCGTTTTGAGGGCCGCTGTGATTTGTGGTTTATTCACATAGACCTGCGACTTAAGAAAACCCCACAAGAAAAAGTCTAGCGGGGTTAAGTCGCAAGATCTCGGTGGCCAGTTCACATCAGCTCCACGTGAGATGACCATGCCCTCAAATCTCTCATGCAGAATATTCAATGTGGCATGAGCTGTGTGGCACGTAGCGCTGTCTTGTTGAAACCACATGTCGTTGGTGTTCAGATGATCCAGTTCATGCCAAAAAAAGTTGGTAATCATCACCTATAGCGCTCGCCGTTGACAGTGATGGCCTGGCCAATGTTGTTCTCAAAGAAATATGGCCCGATGACGCCGCCAGCCCAAAACCCACACCAAACTGTAACTTTTTCGGGATGCATTGGACGCTCTTGGATCTCATGTGGATTGGTATCGTCCCAAATTCGACAATTTTGTTTGTTTACGTACCCATTCATCCAGAAATGGGCCTCATCGCTGAAGATAATTTTTCTGTGAAAATTACGGTCAGTTGCTAACTGCTCCAGTGCCCATTCAGCGAACACACGTCGTTGTCTATGGTCGTTTACCTTCAATTCCTGGGTGAGTTGAATTTTATACGGGTGCAGGCCCAAGTCACGACGCAAAATTCGCCAAGTTGTGGTCTGTGAAAGGCCGAGTTCTTGTGAGCGACGCGAAATCGACTGCCTCGGATTCTCCTGCACACTCTCACGGACAGCGGCGATGTTTTCGGCAGACCTTGCGTTTCGTTGACATTTTTGAATTTGACAGATATAGCTTCAACAAGATGGCCGCTACCAACTGTCAAAGTTCGGACGTGCCTATTGGAAGACCCTATATTATATCTGCAACTATTTGTCTTTGGTCTGGGTGTTACTCTGTATAATATTTATTTACAATAAAAGTATATAAGTGGTAAATCAGTCATGGGGTACCCATAACACAAGCTGTGCATACTTTGGGGCCAGATGATGCTGTGTCAAATGTCCGGCATTATATATTTATTTATTACATAAAGCAATAAACGTTTGAACAAATTGAAAGTTGATCGGATTATTTAAATTGTATCGTCAGAATAGATAAATATTAGGTACTATTCCGACAATTTTTTCCACAAAAATAAATTGGACAAGCGTTTCGCCTTCACGAGGTATCCTCAGGAATAATTGACTCGCTCCGCACTCTAACGAAAAAACACCAAGACTGCTCTGTAGTCTTGTTGCTTCGCCGAGCGTGGGATTGAACTATCACTCGGCGATTGGTTTCAATCCAGCGCTCGGTTGTTGGTGTTATGTCCAAATATTTGTCTACTTGTTTTAAGTTTTGTAATGGATTACTGCAAAGTCTTGCCTGAATCAACTCAGTTCATAATCTTCCTGGTTTTATTACAAAGTTACGCTTATTACATTCTTCTGATAACTTAAACAAAATAAACACAAATATGCCATGACATGAGCTTAATATAACATTTAGACGTGCCTCTGACTACCTTCCTAAGACACACTCAAAAAACTAAGCAAAGTCGTGAGCATGTGTATTTTTATACTCCAGAAGTAGAACTCTTGAAAGCGATATCTTATTAGGTAGAGATAGCTAAGTCTACCATGCCCAGGGTATTCCTCTGTTGAAGAGATAGAAGTAGAAGATACGTCGTTTCCTCCAGATCCCAGCGAACTCGTCCATTCCCCCCGGCTGCGTGGACTTGCTAACCCGGCTGCTCCAACACGACCCGAACTGCCGGATCTCGTATGAGGAGTTCTTCCAGCACGAGTACTTGGACTTGGAACACATTCCCTCCAGAGAGAACTACGAAAAGGTATCTATAGCAGGAACCATATACATCAGCTTCTATTGTACGAGTTTGTGGCTTCTGGTGACGTTAATAAACCGTTCGAAAGCCTCCTTTGTGGCGGAACAACTTTAGGAAAGTCGGGATCGACGCTTAAATTGAACTCACCAATTATCAATTATCTTCACCTGTGGTGTAACTAAAGATCTTAGGTGTCTACTGAGCCAGAGGATTACGGTCGTACGTATGATATTCATATATTTCCCGCGTTAAGATTATCCAGTCGGCGTGGAATTAGATGAGCTCGTCTCTCCACCTGGTTCTCGGTCTCGACTTCGTCGTACCGTATCAGGGCTCCGTGGTTAGTTTGGGCACTTGTCTCCCGACATGCGGCAGTTATGGCATTTAATAATACCAGTTTAAATATTATGGTGGATTTAGAATCCAACGGGCTTAGTTTGTTTATGAACGACCGCACTGGCAACGATTCTTTCCTATCCTTTTCTCCTTCTTCTATATTGCCGTATTACTCTAACGGCCGATCGAGCGCGCTTGTTCGCTCGGCGCCGTTTATACTCGGCGCGGTCGCCAGTCTTCCGTCAGCCACCATGTAATATCAAGAAATGGCTGCGCAGGCTAATGGGCCTGTCCATCCATCAATATTGGCGTAATCCGCGCAAATTACTCCCTAATATATTATATTAATACTTATAAAACTTTTATTCCGTTGGGGAATAAAAGTTGTCGAATGGCAACCAAGGACAGGAAAACGAAGCGTAGGACGACCCCCCACCCGATGGACTGATGACATTTTAAAGATCGCAGGAAGAGAGAGGCCTATATCCAGCAGTGAACTTCATAAGGCTGTTATGATGATGATGATATTATTATATATCAATAGTGTAACTAACCGTGTGTAACTAACTAGCGTGTGCTAATTATTACGTACAAACGAGTGTCGCTCCAAACCATTGATCGTCACGCAGACCTGGGCTTTAACCCGGAGACTCATCGCTGTGGAGTTCTCGAAATCTACAGGTACGTGCATGCTCTTTTTAGCCGACTTCAAAAAAAAGAGGTTTCTCAATTCGACCGTATATTTTATTTTGATGTATGATCGCGGATAACTTTGTCGTTTATGAACCGATTTTAATGATTATTTTTTTGTTGGAATGGATATATCCCAAGGGTGGCAAGGAAACCAGGATCTGATGATGCCATCCCAGAGAAATGGATGGGACCTTCGAAAATAGGAGTGACGACTAGCGTGTTTGTTTTTTTTTTTTTCATTAAGTATACTAAAGTATATTATTATTATAATGAAGGTGGAAACATGAAGTCTGTTGTCTTTTTAGTTTTAAAACGTACGCCCTTTTAGTTTTGCATAAATACAGTCCACTACCAACTTCTCCTTTTAATCTATCGTAGAAACCCTTCGTGTGAACGTGAACAAGCCCCTATTGTAAAAGAGAATCCCAGTCTCTAGTATTTTCTACCATATTACATAAAAATAAACTACAAAACTTGTAATTAGTTTATTAATTTAAAAACTATAACAAATGGAAAATTTCATGACCTAAAAAGTTTTCTAAGTTCTATTGTCTTAACTCTGCGACACGTTGCTCTCGGTATAGCGTTGATTAGAGATGATGTTTCTGTTGAGCTGCCCCAAAGTGGCCGGATTATTCATTTCGAGTAAGGGTCCCTGTGAGACTCTCAATATCTCCCCTTTGCGAGATGAATTTCCGGGAACCATTCTTTTAACAAGGAAACAAAGTTTCAACACAGTTAAGGCCCATCCTGTATAAAATCGTTACATTGCATAACGTTGGCATATAAAAAAAACAGTCTGTTATAATACCCTAACCAAGGATTTAAGCTTAGAGCTAGTCGGGTAGTTGCTCAAAGTCAAAGACAAAGTTAATAATATATTATTCAATACAATCACAAGGATCACTTTGAAGCGTCTAACATCATCATCATCATAACAGCCTTTAAGAAGTCCAGGAAGTTCAGGAAGAACGATTTTGAGCCTTCTCCATCCACCGACTTCCTGCGATCTTTACAATGTCGTCAGTCCATCGGGTGGGGGGTCGTCCTACGCTTCGTTTTCCTGTCCTTGGTCGCCATTCGAGAACTTTTATTCCCTAACGGTTATCAGTTCTGCGAGCTATATGGGCTGCCCATTGCCACTTCAACTTGCAAATTGAGTGCTATGTCGGTGACTTTGGTTCTTCTACGGATTTCCTCGTTGCGGATTTATCACTTGGCTCATTTTATCACACCCAACATAGCTCTCTCCATAACACGTTGCGCGACTCTGAGCTTGTGTATGAGGCCAATAGTTAGCAACCAAGTCTCAATTCCATATGTCATCACTGGCAACACGCACCGATTATAGACTTTCGTCTTGAGGCTCTGCGGTATCTGTGACGAGAAGATGTGCTGTAATTTCCCGAACGCTGCCCATCCGAGTTGGATTCGTCGGCTGACCTCTTTGTCAAAGTTTATCATAGGTTTGAAGTCTTCAGTCTAAGGCTACTAGAATACGAGTAACAGCCTGATTTGTAAACCTTAAACAAAATCATGAAAGCCCCGCGGTATGTTCTTCTATCTCGCTGAGTGAATGGTGTTGAATTGGTTTGGGAACTCAGCACCGGTCATTCTTATCCCAGCTGACTACGGTAGCCTTCACCGGACGCACATGCGCTTTATTATTGTGTGTACCCGACAGGCGGTGACGTTAATAAAGCAAGCGGTGGAGTTGGACGGACGCGGGCTGCTCCCGGCCGCCCTCAGCGCCTACACGCGCAGTCTGCGTCTGTTGGTGCCTTGCGCCCGCGCCGAGCGGGACCCCGTGCGTCGCGCCGCACTCGGCGACAAGCTCACCCGGTACCTCACACACTCACCCGGTACCTCACACACTCACCCGGTACCTCACACACTCACCCGGTACATCACACACTCACCCGGTACATCACACACTCACCCGGTATATCACACACTCACCCGGTACCTCACACACTCACCCGGTACATCACACACTCACCCGGTACCTCACACACTCACCCCTACCACACACACTCACCCCTACCTTACACACTCTCCCCCATAATGCGTCTATTGGTCACTCACTTCATAATTCTTTGCTAAATACATTACTTCGCAAAGCTGTCATTTCATTCAACTGCATACATTTAGTTAATTTTGTTTTTCTGCTTATCATGTCGCTAGCTATTTCGAACTAGTGTGGTGAAAGGATTAAAGTGCGTCTCAAAGGAACCTTTCGTTATTATCTTGATTTTATGTCATCACTAACTACCTGCCCTTGTCCCACTAAGTGCGGTCGGCACAGCATGTTCTTATGTTCCACTCTCATCATCTCAGTAATCTCTCTTACAGATATCATCTTGTCTTAGGCCTACATCTACTCCTACATGCATCCACAATCAAATCCATCACCATCTTGTAACATGACTTTCTGCGTTCCGCATGATATATAATGATAATAATATTGTTACGAGCCGGGTACTGATAAATTATGAAACCAGTCGATTTTACCAAATAATAACTTTAATTTCAAAGTTACCACACACAACTAAATCCACTGATTCTACTAGTCAACTTCCTAATAGAACTCAATAAAAGTCACAACTCTACAACACAACTGATAACACTTCGAAACTATCGCACTTCTTTCACTTGTTAAGCCAACAATAGACTGACTGCATCCGTAAATTACCGCTGTATTTATATGAGCGCTGAGCGCGTCGCGTAAAACCTTGACGCTACTCGAACGTTATAGCTCGAGATATAGCTACTCTTATCTCGTTCGGTCTTATGCATTCGATACACGCACTTTGTAGTGTATCTACTCGATACCAGATGGCGTTGTGGCTGAATATTGAATGCGTTCGCCTGCCAACAGATGGAGCTATGTAGCTGGCGCAACAATATTAATATTATGTATTACTAGCGATCCGCGCCGGCTTCGTGTATATAAACCTTGGAAAATTATCTAACTGGTGGTGAAAGCACCATCAAAATCCATTGCTTGGTTTGAGAGTTAGCGGATATACAAACAGACGCGGAAACCGACTTTGTATTATATTGTTACTAGCAGACCCGACAGACGTTGTCCTGTCTTAACTATGAATATTGAATTTGAATTGGTTTAATCTATATCTGTCAAACACCATAAGGTTACATTAAAAAAGTTTATATTGTCAAAAAGGTTACATTAGAAAAGTTAATATCGTCGGTAAGTTTTCTTAAATGTTCTAATTATATATATATATATATATATAAATTTTATAACTTTGCAGGTATATGGAACGGGCCGAGGAGATCAAACAGTACTTGAAGGAAGGACCCGCGACAGTAGCCACTCCCGACCCCAAGCCTACACAATATGGTCAGTTTCATGTCCGCTAAACTAAATCCGTCCTAACTGAAGACCAACGCAGTTTGTGGACTCTGCAATCCGCATATGCTGAGTGAGGGTCAATTTTGCGGCAACCATTCATAATGTTCGTACTGTAACGAGCCGGGTACTGATAAATTACGAAACCAGTCGATTTTGCCAAATAATAACTTTAATTTCAAAGTTACCACACAGAACTTAATCCACTAATTCCACTTGTAAACTTTCCAATAGAACACAATAAGAGTCACAACACCACAACACAACCGATAACACTTCCAAACTATCGCACTTGTATCACTAGTTAAGCGGCGGTGGTTTGCGGACTGCATCCGCAAACCACCGCCGTATTTATACGAGCGTCGAGTTGCGTCGCGCAAAACCGCGACGCAACTCGAACGTTCGAGGACGAACCGGAACGCGCTCAAATGTTCGCTTGCAATAGAGAGATATTGCTATCTCGTTCACTCTTATGCATTCGATACGTGTACTTTGTAGTTTGCATCTACTCGATACCAAATGGCGTTGTAGGTGAATATTGAATGCGGCCGCCTGCCAACAGATTGAGCTATGTATCGGGCGCAACAGTATGTATAAATATGAAATGAAAATGAAAAATATTTATTTGACACAATTTTACGACAATTTTACGACACAACACAAAATTGACTTAAAGGTTAAGGTCGGTCGCATTCTTCGTCCCAGCTGAACAGTCGTTTCTCTTCGGTGAGTTTATACAAGGGCTTAGCAACATCTGCAAAGTTTCTCACAAACCGTCGGTAATAGGAACACAATCCTAGAAACGCTCGGACTTGTGTTTTATCCTTTGGGATCGGCCAATCCTTAACAGCGACGATTTTCTCCGGATCAGTTTGCACACCATCTTCTGAAATAACGTGCTCTAAGAAGCTTACTTGTCGTCTGAAAAATGAGCACTTCTTCGGACTCAATTTAAGATTGGCTGCACGAATTTTAGCTAGTACTCGTTCCAGATTTTGAAGTTGGTCTTCAAACGTACACCCCACTATAACAATGTCATCTAAGTAGACAAGGCAGACGTCTCCAATCAATCCAGCTAGTACCATTTCCATCAACCTTTCAAAAGTTGCAGGGGCATTGCACAACCCGAACGGCATTACATTAAATTGCCACAGACCCTTTTCCGTAGAAAAAGCCGTTTTCTCCTTATCTTTCGGGTCTATTTCAACCACTTGTGAACCATTTCAGTGGTTGTGAACCACTTCATCCCTGTCAATGTGTCCAGTGTGTCGTCAATCCTTGGAAGTGGATAACTATCTTTCTTCGTTACGTCATTAAGTCGACGATAATCCACACAAAAACGTAAGCTACCGTCTTTCTTCTTGACTAATACCACAGGAGAGCACCAGGGACTGGATGAAGGTTCTATCACTAGTCTTATTAAGTATTAGTAATTAGTACTTAGTAAGTATTTATCTATAATTTCAGATCCAACCGCGCACGGAGCGAGCTCAAGTGACAGGAGAGAGGTCAACGAACCCGCGGATCCAATGCTTATTGAGGTACCTTACAAGCCCCGACACAAATCACTTGTACGTGTGTATTTGTGTATCTGTCTGTGGTATTGTAGCTCTCAAACGTATAAACAGATTTTAAAAAAAATATATCTAAAATTAAACTCAAGTCAAAAGATACTTTATTCAATACAATCATAAGGATCAGTTTGAAACGTCTTACATACTAGGTGAATTTAGGTGCCAATTCTAACCTAAGCCCGAGAAGAACTGGCAAGAAACTCGTCTTGGTCCTAGCGCTTTTTTACATAATCCATCTTATAACTACCTTAACTACGAAATACTAATACAAGATAGTTTATACATTTTGAGGGCTGTTCCCTCTGTGTCTCTGAGGGCTGTTTTCTCTGTGTCTCTGAGGGCTGTTCCCTCTGTGACTCTGAGAGCTGTTTCCTCTGTGACTCTGAGGGCTGTTCTCTCTGTGTCTCCGAGGGCTGTTCCCTCTGTGTCTCTGAGGGCTGTTCCCTCTGTGACTTTGAGGGCTGTTCCCTCTGTGTCTCTGAGGGCTGTTCCCTCTGTGTCTCTGATGGCTGTTCCCTCTGTGACTCTGAGAGCTGTTTCCTCTGTGACTCCGAGGGCTGTTCCCTCTGTGTCTCTGAGGGCTGTTCCCTCTGTGACTTTGAGGGCTGTTCCCTCTGTGTCTCTGAGAGCTGTTTCCTCTGTGACTCTGAGGGCTGTTCCCTCTGTGTCTCTGAGGGCATTCCCTCTGTGACTTTGAGGGCTGTTCCCTCTGTGTCTCTGAGAGCTGTTTCCTCTGTGACTCTGAGGGCTGTTCCCTCTATGTCTCTGAGGGCTGTTCCCTCTGTGTCTCTCTGAGGGCTTTTCCCTCTGTGAGACCTTTGGGGGGTGTTCCCCCGGTGTGGCCTCCTATCTCCCCTATAGCCACCCCGAGCCTCGCTTACTGGTTTGGTTCTGATACCAACTGGTCAAACTGATTTCTAAATTTTGTATGGTAAAGTGGTTGCAAAATGCCACCGTATTTGCAGTAAGGGTCAACACTAAATACACATAGATCTGACAGTACATGCACAGTTATTTCAAAGCTCACTCACCGAACCTGCTCGCGCGGCGTCCGCTGGGCCAATGCGGGCAGGTCATGTCGCCATGGCGTCACCAAACGCTGTAGCTAGACCTATCTTTATATTTTATCTTCGCATTCGCGATATTACCAGCCTTATAAACATTAACATTGTTCAACTTGTGCTCTGCCGAAACACTGCATAAAATTCGCCCTGTCACTATTTTATCAGAAGGGATGGCGTTTTAAACAGTAAATTTAATTTACCTACAATTATAATTTAAATTACCTTTTGACAGAAGTTGAGACGTTTCTAAGAATTGTGTATGTATCCCTCTAATACATACACAATTCTTAGAAACCACTAAATCAATTCTACATAACACAATATATGTATTTATGTGCAGCAAAGTCTGTGGCAAATCATTATTAACCGATTTAATAAGAGGGGGCTCAAGTAGGTTGTATTTTTTTTTGTTTGTTACTTTATAACTCCGTCAGTTATTTGAAGAAATGTTTTTCATGTGAAAGGACATACCTCCCGTATGGTCCCATAAAAAAATTGTAATCAACTAAATTTCGATGTTTCGCTTTCCTCTGCTTTTCCAGTGTTTACTACAAAAAAGCGTAAAGTAATAACTTTTTAATCGTCTTAAAAAAAGGAGTAGGTTTTCAACTCGGTTGTATTTTATGGGCTCAAATTTAATTCAATGAAGTCTGTTTTATTTTTAGTTCTTAAAATGTATTAACGATTGTAATAGTCATTAATATATCTACGAATATCGTGAAACAAATCAATTTTTACATAAATATATAATATTAAGTAGGATTTGTGTTAAAAAGTGAGTATTAATTGCAGAATGAGGCGACTAGCGAGCATGTTCGCGAACATTCGCCGCCGAACGCGAACGTGCGCTCGCGGTTCGCGTTCAGACGACTGTTCGGGCGCCAGGGCTCGTTGCCGCTCATCGATGCCAAGGACTCCAGTATTGTGAGTCTATACCACTATCTGACCCGCCCCAGCCGCCCCATCGCACGGGTGCAATCAGCATACTAAATATACTACAGAATGTCTTTATATACGTTATCTAAGAGATAGACATATACCATTGCGGACTTTTGTGTAGACCTTTTTAAGGTGTACAATACTGTAGTACATTATTTTGATCTATCTCGTAGGGTTCAGCCAGCGTTTGCAATGTAAGCGCAAAAAAATGTGTTTATTTACGACATCACATTAGAAACCTCTAAAATTATCAGTGTTTCTCTACTATATTATGCATGTTCTATACATATAAACCTTTCTCTTGAATTACTCTATCTATAAAAAAAACCGCATCAAAATCCGTTGCCTAGTTTTAAAGATCTAAGCATACATCGGAACAGACAGACTGCGGAAGGCGACTTTGTTTTTTACTATGTAATGATTGTCATTACTCAGTCTTGCGTAGGTCTATAAAGTTTTTAAAAATGGCAAAAAGCTTTTGTTTTGTTAGCACCTTATAGAAGTAAGATTTTTTTTCTTCTAAACCCTTTTGTTTTTATTTTATTACACTTACCTACATGCACTTCGTTTTATTCTCCAGAAAAAAAAATGTATGTAGCAGAAACCTATTTATTCATGGAAATTTAAAAGATTTGTATTGCGTAACTTGCTAAATACATGTTTATGAATACATGTTTAGAATTTTCAAATGTCCGGTATTATTATTATTATTATTTATAACACGAAGACAGCAAACATGAACATCTGTGTTCTTCACTTGTTTATCCTGGGAGAGAATGACAGGCCAGTCATAAATGGTCAACATAACAAAACGACGAATGACTGAATGAATGACACACGAATATGTGACGTTACTTTAATCAAACTATTCACTTGATACTGGCAACATTGTATTTGAAAATAGATGCCAATTAAAATGGTGGCAATTCTGTTGGTTCATTTCTAAAATTAGGAATTGTCTAAAATATATTTAGTTAGCCATAGCATTTGTAAAACCTATTCGGTTGGCACCATCTTACTAAATTAGGAACGCTTAATTAAGTTAGATAACATTAAATTAGGATAAGTTGGTAGCAGCAGAATACCAAAGGTTAATTTGACAGTTCAAAACCTAATTTTAGCTAAAATTTGTTGTTGGTTGGTGCTAACTGAATTGAGGTCAATAAGAAGGTCATCATTTGTCTATTATAAACGTCATCGAGGAATGGCCGACTAGAATTTATTCTTTGTCGTACAAATCACAAAGCTACATATCACTACATAGTATAAAACAAAGTCGCTTCCCGCTGTCTCTCTGTCCCTATGTATGCTTAGATCTTGAAAACTACGAAACGGATTTTGATGCGGTTTTTTTTATAGATAGAGTGATTCAAGAGGAAGGTTTATATGTATAATACATACATAATATAGTAGAGAAACACTGATAATTTTAGAGGTTAGCGTATATGGGTTCAACGTATTAGAACTACTGAGCTACAGCAACGCGTGGCCGGGTCAGCTAGTACACTTTTATTTCAATTATTCCTGAGAAGTCACAGTTTATTGATTTACACTAAGATTACGTAATAAAACATTTATGAACTATTTTTAAGAGCTATGTTCCTTCATATAATGTTTGACACATGATGAAGTTACATTAACATGTCATAGACATAGAGTAGAGATATAGAGCATAAACATATACAGGGTGTCCCGGAACTAGTATGTTATCCTGAGGGGGGACATTTCTCGACACTTGGGAGAACAACAAATGATCCACAAATTTTATGAACTCAATAATTTTCATTAAAGAAATGTGCAGCAAAGTTTGCTTTTAAAATTGATAGAAGTATGTATTCATGCCTACCTATCTTAGTATACCAATAAATTTGCACTTGCACAAACTTATTTAGGCAGGTAACGTGCTTGGAAACACTGTAAACTAACGAGGGTTGTCAATATTAATAATTGTAGTATGGAAATTTTAAAATAGAAATTCAAAAAAAAAACACCCCCATATCTGTTTATTTACATGGTCAGAATGACCTCGTTCATGCTTAAAATACTAGTTCCGTGACCCCCGTATTATTTAATTTCTTTTCTAATTTTCAGACAAGTGATCCGACAGATGACAAATCTCAGAAACTTGAAAACGACACCTGTCGGATAACGTGAAGAACTAACACAAAAGCGGCGTAATAGACTATAAATAAATATACAACAACCCCTAAAGATGTACGCGCATCTGGCCGAACCGATCGAGCTTAATTTTGTTGTTCTATTGGAAAAGTTCGTGATGCAAATTCGTGAGGAAGGTTCGGCCAGATGCGCGGTCACCTTAAAACGCATGTTTGTGCATGTTGTACTGAATTGTTACTACTTGTTATATTTTACTTAAGTATATTATATTAGTTAGACATTTCTTTATGTTGTTAGAGGGCACCTCTAGTGACGTAGCGACGTATTGACGTAGTGACGTAGCGACGTCCAGAATGGTCGAACTGTTGTCACAGCCGTTGTAAATGCTACAGCTACGGTCACCCATCCACATATCTAATTTGTTGTTGCAAATGATCTCATTCTAATTTATTTTTAGTTATTTGATAACGTGCAATATATTTTTTAGAAATATTGGCGGTGATTATGTTGTTTTGTCTTAATAGCGAATGTTTCGTCAAATTCTCGATTGATCTTATTGTGTTTAAGTTAAATTTGACATATTGTTCTTTTATTTACAGACTTCAAAAAAGGAGGAGGTTCTCAATTCGGTTTTCTATTTTATGTTTGTTACCGTCTATTGTAATAACTCCGTCATTTATGAACCTATTTTGAAAAATACTTTTTTATGTAAAAGGATATACCTACTGATTGGTCCCATATAAATTTCATCAAAATTGGTATAGTTGTTTGGTTTTTAAATCAAAATAGCTGAAAAAAATATGTCATCCCAGTGACCGCAATTTAGTATTTTGCTTTCCTGTGACTAAGGCGTGTTCACAAATTTCGAAAAATTATTAAGTACATAAGTAAAAACTTTTTTGACTAAATGAAAAAGGAGTAGGTTTTCATTTCGGTTCTATTTTTATGAACTCAAATTTAATTAAATGAAGTCGGTTTTCTTTTTTGTTTATAAATTTATTTGTAAGTGATTCTCTGGGGCCCATGTTTTAAATTGCACGAAAAGCCCTCTTCTGCAACACAAATATGGTGTTAATATCTTCAGCAATCCCCTACAACATAATGCCGTAAGACGTAATGCTTATGGCGAATGAACAAACATAGATCGTTTGTAATATAGCTAATTAGGGAAAACAACAAAATCACCACCATTATCTAGTTACGAGTACCTTCACTATTTGTATATTCAATGTTTTAATATGCCAAAAGATAATGAATCAGAGCAAATGTTTTAAAAGCAGGATTTTTTTATTTTAAGAGCCTAATTATTATTGAATTGATTAAAAAGACATGTGCCTTGTATATAATAAGCTCCCAGACTCTTTCGCGTAGTTTTCTTACAAACTTTTTAGGATTTACCCCTAAGAGGAGGTATATCGAAACATCTATTACTAAACGCAATTTATTAACTAAATTACAGAACTCCAGGACTTACGGTTTATGGTGAATGCACATCTGTCCAAACCGACCGCGCCGTATAAACCGAACGAGTCTAACTCGCTGAAAGAATTTTCTTGTCAAACCTCTAGGCGTGGTCGTTGTGGCTAGAAGTCAATTCGCCTTTAGCACAAAACGGGGTCATTTTGTGCCTTTAATTATGCTGGGATTGTTATTACCAGTTAGTATCGTTGTTTTTTAAGGTTGTTGTTTTAGTCAATGTTGTCTTTGCTGCCATTTATTTATTATAATAATAAATATAATTTTAGTAAGATTCATCGTTTTATTCTTGCTTCTTTCAAAACGCATTGGATTGATATTTTAATATTTAAGTTTTGTTTGATTCCCCGTCTTATACTTCGACCTGGCCTACAAACTCTGTTGGTAGTAGCTCTGCTTTCTGTAGGTGTAGGTTTGAGCCACAGGACAAACATTTGTAATGAACATAGATTTTAATAAACACGGGCTTTACTCACGTATTATTTTGTAGATGGAGGCACCGACACTGTTTCGATTCATCTAGAGAAGTCATCGAATAATCGAGTTCACGGTAAGCACTGCGAACCGTGAACTCGATGCAAACGGTCGCGGCAACTGGACCGCGGATCAAACTCACCCTGGTGAAAATTCTCTAGATGAATCGAAACAGTGTCGGTGCCTCCATCGACAAAATAATACGTGAGTAAAGCCCGTGTTTATCTAAATGTATAATACCTACAACTCACGAAAGTTTTGAAAGTGAAATGAACATAGATTTTTGTTCTGTGCCTGGGTGTTTTAGAGTATCACTATGTACCTACTGAATTTAAAAATATATATTCTACCAAGCGTTCTAGTAAGTGCACGAAAAAGAGCCTATGAAGCATACTTTAATACTCTCACCACACTGGTTGAAAATAACAAATGGCACTATAAGAAGATCAGTCATCTGTTTCCCATAGTACAATCTTTTTCAATTTAGCGTTAGATGCTGTTGTGGAGTGTCCACGCATATTTATAGGTACTAGTGGCTCTGTGAGCTGTAGGCCTCGCGAGCATTTTTCGAAATGACTGAAAAATTACTTTTTTTACGTTTTCAACCCCATATCTCCGTCATTTTGAAAAATTTCTAAAACAGAATCTACAAAATAATTCAATAGAGAAAGAAATGAGATAAATGCAACCTGTAGAGGAGAACATCCGTTCCGGTCCGGTCAGACCCCAGCCGGACAGACATATGTTGACTCACGGACTTGGTACGCTACGAAACTGCTCTGTTTACTTATGTGTTAAAATACAGTTTAAGTGATTTTGCAAGCTCAAAAAGTTCTAAATTATATTAATAGTGATACAACAAAGCTGTAGTGAATATTATCTCACATTAATATCAAGTAGTTATTACGCATTTATCAATAAATATAATCAACAGACGAATATTGATTCCCTGAGTACCCTCAAATAATAAAGTGGTGATTAATTAATTTAACATACTAAGATGGCAAAGTGCGTTGCATGTGCAAAATTCATGTCAGTAAAAGATGGACTAACATGCCCGAATTGTTCCTCAAGCACCCATCGCGAATGCGTTGGCATACCAGTCGGAGCAGCCGTTAACGACAAATGGCGCTGCGGTGTCTGCCAGACCAAAAAGCCCAAGGGACGAGACCCAATTACTCCAGTCCGTGGTATGCAGGATACTACTATATACCCTACTGCTAGTGCGCAACGGAGCCCTGAGTGCGAGCTCTTTTCTCGTGATGCATTTACTGGGTTTGTCGTTGAGATGCGCGCTCAATTTGAAAACATGAAGTCTGAATTACTGTTGGAGTTTCAGTCTTTTAAAGAAGAATTACGGGAGGTACGTTCTGTCGTGAGTGAACTTAAATCAGACATAACTGCAATAACTAGAGATATTACTGTTAGCATGAGTCGAATCAGCGTCTTAGAAAATAATGTATTCGATTTAGAAAACTATTTAGGTAACTCAAGGAATACAGTAAGTGCTAGTGAGCTTGAGAAAACTGTTGTTGGCCTTAAGATGACACTTAACGATAATGAACAAGAGTTCTTATTATATGACTTGGAGATAGCAGGTCTTCCAGAGCAAACCGAAGAAAAACTGTCGGATCTAGTTCCACTTTTGGCCGATAAAATTGGTATTACAATAGAAGATCGTGAGGTGATTTCAATCGAACGATTGGGATCATCACAGCTGGAGCATAATAACACTGCACTGCCTGTCAAACCCAGAAGAGTAGTAATTCGGTTCTCTCGTCGCTTGACTCGAGACATCTGCCTACAGAGAGCGCGCGAGCGCCGTGGTCTCACGAGCACTGAGCTGGGACTGGAGGGGCCACCCGCACGATTGTTTTTCAACGAGCGGCTAACCAGATATAACCGGCAGCTGCTCGCAAAGTCCAGGGAACAATGTCGCCTCTATCACTGGAGATACTGCTGGACCAGAGGTGGACGTATTTACTTACGAAAAGAAGACGGGTCGGCGGCAGTTCGTATTCGCGTAGAAGAAGACCTATCACAGGTTTTTTTATGAATGTAGACACTAGACACTCCATTATATAGGTACATTTACTGCTTTGATTTCCTTAGGGTGTTCGTGTGTAGGTACTTACCAAAAATGTCGTTATACCTATACCTACCATCAATGGTTTTCTACTATTTAACTATGGGCGCGATTATTTATAATAATACCTACTCCCTACTACAAAATACGAGTATGTTTACATCGTTCATATTTTGTTGCCAAGTTTTGTTTAGTTGTTGTTTATAAATTAATATAAATAGCTTGGTAGTTATATTGAGTGTATTGTAAGTCAAATAATTAATAAATATGTTGATTAAGTGATTCGTGGAAATAGTAGTTAAAATTGGTAATATTACAAAATGTATCAACAAATCGATTTTAATTGTGTGCTAGTTTCGGTTAATATTTATACATTACCAATAACTTTGCTCGGGTATGTGTATTATAGGAATATTTTAACTTTTCATATATCTTAGGTTATAACTAACTGCTGTTTATAAATAACTGCTGTTTAACTCACCTTCTATTCTGTGTTCTATTTTTATGCATGAAATGCATTTACCAATTATCTTTAATATTGGGATGACAATGCTTACAGTGTACTTTTTATGTAGGTAACTATTTACTTACCAAACTTATAAATTACTTCTATCACCTTAATCATGTACATATTTTATTTATATAAAATCAGTTCATGTGTTGACTTGGGCAGGATCATAAATTTCTTTAATGTTTTATATTATTTCACCTAATTTGTTTTTACTTGTGTATCAGGTCCGTGCGTCAAACACGGTCTGTGTTGAAAACCAGCGTTGCAGTTTACTGCAGCATTAAGCTGAACACAGAACCCTTTTTGACTTGCTGTACACAGTCAGTGCTATTTATGTATGCAAACCTTGCTTATTGTCATATTTTAATCTGTGTATAGTTTGTCGAAATAAATTTTTTACTTACTTACTTACTTACTTATATGAAAGCATTTTTACCTAAGCTGAAACGGAGACACTCGCTCGGTTTATTATGATAAATTAACTATCTGTCATTTACGTAAAATATTGTGCACTGACCAATTTGTCGTAATTCATATCGGGCCGAAAATAACGAATCTAATTTCAAAATAATTTAAATGAATTGATGAAATCAAAGGAGTTCGGATCACTAAATTCGTTCGGCGCGGTCGATTCGGCAAGATGCGGATTCAGCCTGATTTGCTGCGCATATTTTGCTATTATTAATATTTTTGTGATCATTGAAGTTTACCCACAGAGCACAAATGATGGTCAGAGTAGCGTATGTATTCTCTTTGGTAATTTTGACATGATTTTGATTACACGTTCGTTTTTATCTTTGACTACAATACAAATCCAAAATTACGTAGTGTTTAAACCAAAATATTGAATATATTTAAATTGAGAAGTTTAGATCATTATATTAAATATGGACAACAATTTCAATAACATTGTTAATGTAGGGTAATAATAATAATTATATATTTATCTTCTCGCTATTTATGTCTCAATTAACTTTCAAACAAATATGAGATGTGTATCTACTTTAGGGATCACTTATTTTTATTGCGTTTTCACAAACACAACACTCATGTAACAAATAAACCTTAGGTAATGTAATAAATCCATAAATTCCTTCCTGTCCCATTGATCTTTGTTAGTTTGAAAATGGCGCGTATATTAGTGATGCCATACAATACAAGCACGCTAATCTACCATTTCGTAGGAAATACATTAGGCAAGGTTAGTGTTTCGCAATTGCACGTGCATAATTAATTGCTTTTAACACAATAATATAAATAAATCATGTAAACCTTACTCATACATGGTAAAGCTTTTTTAATTGTTGTTTTAAGTTAGTATATTCTGTCAATTTTAATATACAGAAATAAATCATTTACCAGAGACGGCTTAAAAAGTACCTAAATTTCAGTTACAATAAGTTAGAGACAGGTGAGTAATGGCGGTCATCTGACAAATACCAGTCACTATACGATCTATAAAAATATAATTTGTTTTATTTCCAAAAAAGTCTTTACAAGTTGTCATATGTAACTTATATCTAAATACAGACAATGAACATTTGTCGCCTTAACCTGTAAAGTCTTGACGTCGACTCCTCACTCTAACTAAGTATTATTTACTTGTGAATAGACATAAGGGATCTCTACTTCGGCTTTTTACAAAGTGTTAAGTTTCGTGTTTCTTTGATCAAATACCTGACATACATTTTCTTTGACTAAAAAGTATTTTTTTAAATATTACTCTCTCAGCATGTCGGTAGCTGGGAATAGGAGTAAAAGAGTGTAGGTGAAATGATGAAGAGGATTAGGGAAAAGAAATGAATAACAAGAGAAAAAAAATTGTGACAAAACTAAAGAAAAAGCAGTAAACAAGATATCTAAAAAGGCCCTTGAAATCAATGTCTGCAGGGTATATAGAAATAGACATGATTAATGTAGCTACCTAAGCGATGACGATGATCTGGAATATTAATGCGTGTTGTGATTATGATCTTTGGGCTGATAGTCATGTGGTAACTATAACATAAGCTCTGCTTACTTTGTTACTTTGGGGCCAAATGATGCTGTATGAAATGTCCGAAATTATTCATTATTCGAATATGAAATGACGAATTCCTCGAAAGCTAAGTATGTGATTTGTGCAGGTGTACAAATACCGTGTCAGCCTGACTGCTATTGACCATTGAGAATATTGAGAATAATCCCAATGTTTAAAAATATAATACCTACCTAAAGTTTCGTTTTTATTAGTTTCATGAATAAATAATATTTCTTTACAGTAGTATATGTTTTGCTTAGGTGACCGTCATTACCCGCTTCTACCCTACAACTATTGATATTGAAATAAACTTTGTAAGAATTAATCTACCTTTGTAATTTTTAACCAACCATGCCAAAACGTGGTGTTATTCTACGTATGAAACGTTTCTATCTCTGGCATCTAGCTAGGCCTCAAACGGATACATAGATTTCAAAACTCGTTCTTACGTAACAGTTAGTGTTTGCAATCTAGTTCAAAATTAACTTATTATTAATCTTTATTTACTGTTTCATAAGTTCTTCATGGGAAGGGAAGCGCAATTTTAATACAATGTTTCTGTTTTTTTTCTAGTGAAAATGAAATTTAAGTCGCGAGTAAATCGCTCTATCCTCGAACAGCGGCCGCTAAGCAACGTTAGTTCACGCAACATATTGGGCCAGAACACGCTCTGCTCTATTGCTGTCGTCGTCATTGTGGGCACGCTCTTTACTGTCCTCGTAGTGGTTATTGCATTTTTGAAAACAGATCAGATTATAGGAGTTGATAACAAAAAAAAGCTTGAAGGTATGTAAAAGTTATATAATTTCAATAGTCTATTAGTCAATAGTCGAACTAAAGTCCTGCGTGGCCTGCTTTACTTGCATGTCACCCCGCATATATTTTTTAATAAAAATGTGTCTTTTTAATAAGGGTGCTTTTTTTTTTTTTTTTTTATTAACCTATACTTTCCCACTGCTGGGCAAAGGTCTCCCCCAATTCCTTCCATTGGTCCCTGTCCTCGGCCATTTTCCACCAGCCTTTCTCGAAGGCATCGAGATCGTCACGGTGGTTTATACCAAATGTTTTTTTTTAGAAACACTTTGATAGATTTGAAAGTTTGAAAAAAACAGACATGAATTTAATGTAGCAAACTTTCTCTAATCAAAAATCACATTCAGTCTGCAAAATCACTTTATGCTAAATCAAATTACTTTTTGGCGCTCTAGTGCAAAGTTTGAAATCCAGCTTAAAAGTTTATTTAGCTTAAAAAACCTTAAAAAATGTTAACCACCCCGATTTATTGCGGTCTGTCACAATTTCAAACAAAAGCAAGTTTGAGCAAGTTTGCTTTAGCTCAAACTAAAGCATAAGCTGGGTTAAGGCACTATAGCGTCTTTAGGTACTTTCAATTGGCATTCGCTTTCGTTTCGTGCAGGTTATTTGTGACATGGAAAAACCTAACTCTCCACAAGGTCCAGCTTACCAAAATGCCTTCCGAGTGCGCTCTGAGCTCTACGGTCAAAACACGTGTCTCGGAAAGAACCACCACGTTATTTGGATAGTACTGTTCGTGTTATCATCCATTTCAATGATAGCTCTGGTAATAGTGGCCCTGGTGAAATATAATGGGGGTATGCGATGACTTTACTTTGTAGTTAGTAACCTACTTATAACAGTACCTACATATTGTGTGCTTGTAAAAAGTGACATGGTGTAGGTACATATTCAATTTTCAGTTTTTTATTTAATAATACCCTCAACTGTTTGTTGTGTGTCTGGTGTTTTATGTATTTAAAAATACATAAGTATTCTATCAGCCATCTGGTCACCATAATACAACTTCACTTTCAGAAGGTTCGTGAGTTGTACTATATACAACATAGTTTGTTTTAAGGTACATTTTAATTAACACAGGTTTTACTCACGTATTATTTTGTCGATGGAGGCACTAACACTGTTTAGTGCGAATCGTAAACCGCGAATTAAACTTACCCAGATGAAGATTCTCTAAAAAAATCGAACTAGTGTCGGTGCCTCCATTTACAATATAATACGTGAGTAAACCCATGTTTATCAAAATGTACCTTAATACAAGCTATGTTTAGTTTAAGGCTAAATGGCGTTGTTCACCAATAGTAATTTATTAATTTATCAATATTAATATTATATTTATAATATAATTATGACATTTTGACGACCTATGTGGCGCAGTGATTCAATTCGGTTCGATTCCCGCCGCGGCACAAATGTTTGTATGATCTGCAATATTATTTATATATATATTTTTTATTAATTATTATTATTAATACATTTCCAGTATCAACTAGTCCTAGAAATAATTAGAAGAAAAAATTAGTTAGAAGTCCTAGAAATGCTTCAGTAATTTTATAAATGTTTTCTAGCATTCTATTGTGATCGTCCTTTTTTATTTTATAATACTGTTTTTATTTCTGCAGGTTTTTAGACTTGACATGGAAAATTCAATACAGGACCGTCGCGTCGCCAGGACTTCACGGCTGTACGCTCTGAGGTGTACGGGGCTGACACGTGTATTGATAAGTACATAAACACTTTTTGAGTTGTAGAAATATTAAGCTCGTGCATTTCATTGACAGTTTTAATACTAATGACTGTTTTAAAATACCAAGGTGGTATGAAATTTTCTTGTTTCGATGTAGTAGTAAATGTTTAACAGTTATTGGTGCCATTAATCACCAGTAAAGTGAATAGATGTATATATTCTGTGACAGTGACGTATTATATTTTATTTAAAAGAAAATAATTGTACGTAGGTTTGAAATTTAACAATAAAAACAGCCTAAGCTGTTTTTAATAAATAAATATAGCCTAGAGCAAGACTGGTTTTCTTTTGGGGTTCGTTTGATGAGACTTAAAGTAGTTCATACCATCTACCTAGATAGGTGTATATCTATTATCTAATAGATACCTACTGATCTCAGTAGGCGGTGGCTTTACTGCTTTAGTAGAACATGAGTTCTGAAGATTGTGAGCTTAAGAATTATGTTGCTGAGACAAACAAGTAACATTTCACTAATCGAATAGAGGTTTGATTTGCAATGGAATGAAGCAATAACAGTACTGTAGTATAGACGCCTTGATACACTATACACCAATAAACGCGTAACCACACAAAAGGCAATACCACAATAAAATCTCGTCTAAAGTAAGCTCCCAACTGGTTGAGATATATATATTATGATGGGTGGTAGAAATATCATTTTGGCTGTTGGAAGCATTACCAATGTCAACAATGATTTGTAAAAAAAAACAAAATACAAAATGGCTGGCGTTTCCTTCGGGTGGTAGCGTCGCGTTCTTGATCACGCACGCTTCTCTTTCCTCTCCCTTACAAGAGTTGATGTTATTTCTCGATTTCTACTAATAGTGTTCTAGGAATCGATAAAAAAAACTGCGAACATAGTTTAATAATTAAATTTACTGTGTATGTAGTGAAATGTGGTTATATTTGTGAAAAACGTTTGGCGTGGCCATAAACGATGACGCAGTTTTTGCCACCTAATTTGCTGGCATTGTTTGCGGCGAGGGAACCCATCCCCTACCTTCCGCCAGCTGCGAAGCTTCCGCACGAGAAGAAACAGAAAGGATACGATGGAGTCAGCGCATTCCTCAATCTTTTTGAGGTTAGTTTTGCTGTGTTAGCTTTTAGTAATATGTGTTAATTTTCCAAAGGGCTCTTGATTTTTTACGCGTTATGGTTGTCGGGTACCTGGTCGTGAAATGTATGCGTTCCCGGGTAGCCGGTAACCTATATATACCGGAGCTTATAGCTTCATACATCTTACTCAACCCACATTCTACCCAGCAAAAAAGGTTAATTTTAATTAAAGATACGGATTTGGTTGCGCATTGTCTAAAGCTTAGCGAAACCTCTGATTAACCGATTAAGTAATTCCTATGTGTATCCTAATAAAATGAATTGGATATCAATCATATGGGGCCCACACACATGGACATAGAAGCCTATGTCCTTCCCCAAGATACTATTCTATCTCATTACCAAAATCCATTAAGATCAGATAAGCTGTTAAGTCAATGTTGACAATCGTGAGTAGCAATAAAACTAGTTTAGAATAAAAGTGAAATAATAATAATTCAATGTATTGTACAATTTGACATGCCGATGTTATGTTAATGTAACGAAATGGTTAAATAAACTAAACTAAACAATCATACAGAGACTAATATAAAACATTAGTTTTTATTTACAGTAAATAAATAATCCCGGACATTTCACACAGCATCATCTGGCCCCTAAGCAGAGCTTGTGTTATGAGTACCACAAGACTGATATACCACATATATACTTTTTTTGTAAATACATACATATATACATAGAAACACCCAGACCTGAGAGAAATACTTGCAGATTATACAAACATTTGTCCAGATGCGGAAATCAAACTCGCAACCTCTGCGCCTCAGTAGCGCTTTGGCCTACTGTGTCACAAACGTTATCGACAGTATTTGCTGCCAATGCCAATTCAATAGTTACGGAACAATTTGCTGAAGAGATAAACTGTATGACTGGATTACATCACAAGATGATAGGGATCTAGCGGGTTGCAATACACACAGCTCGAAACTGATCCATACATAACACTAAAAGCCCTGGCAATGTGTTTTTTTACCAGATTCCTATTAAATTAAATAATCTGTTACTTGGTTCATATAGAATGACTGGAACATATTTAAGTGATAAATTTAGAAATTTTTGCATAATTTAAGATCTAAATGACCTTTATGTGTTTTGACTGTAATTTAAACTGTATTTTAAATTACACTGTGTTTTAATTTAAACTTAAACTGTAATTTTTAACAGTCTTCAAAAAAAAGGAGAAGTTTCTCAATCTATGACGACCTCTGTAGCATAGTGGGCTAATGTCCGGCTGAGACACAGAAGGTTGTGGGTTCAATTCCCGCCGCGGGACAAATGTTTGTTTGATCTGCAAGTATTTGTCTCGGGTCTGGGTGTTTCTATGTATGTATTTACAAAAAAAAGTATATAAGTCATGTGGTACCCATCACACAAGCTCTGCTTACTTTGGGGCCAGATGATCCTGTGTGAAATGTATGGGATTATTTATTTATTTTATTTATAATTTGATTGTATTTTATTTTTATTATTCATAACTCCATCATTTACTTATGAACCGATTAAAAAAACTTTTTTTTATGTTGAAAGTACTTTCCGAAGTTAGGTTTTCTTTTTAGTTTTTAAAACTTATAACCAGGATAATTCAAATAAATCATTTATAATATTTAATAGAAAATATATATCTATATAATGAAAATTAATTGCTGTTTGTTAGTCTCTTGGTACTTACTTGTACTTGGTGCGTGGACTTGTTTCCGCAACTAGGCCGCAGGTGGGCCCTTTTTGCATGACGGGTGGGGTTGTTACTCCAACCACCCGATGTCCACCAGGAAGGCCAGCAGCTTGTTCACGTCGGCGCAGGCGTCCCTGGGTGTCCTCGGTGTTCCTAGGTGTTGAGCTTGTTGGGGTTGCACGCTGCTGCACTCTTTGAGTACATGTGCAGCTGTTTCCTCATCGCTCAAACACCCTCTGCATAATGGGCTGTCTGTAACACTCAGTGTAAATAGATGTTTGTTTAGTGAGCAGTGACCTGTGACAATACCGACTATAAGTCGCAGTTTGTCACGTGTAAGACTGAGGAGTTTTCGGGAGTATCCGGGATTTAGCTCCGGGAAAGACTCCTTCGACTGCCTGCAGCCTTCCGTACTTGCCCAGTAGTTGTTATGCAGCTTGGTTGTTTGTTGGCGGATCCAGGAAAGTGCCTGGCTATAGGAGAGGGGGATTATTGGCTCCGGCCCTGCCGGTCGCAGGTCCGAGCCTCTTTTAGCCAGGACGTCGGCCTCGTCATTACCTCTGGATCCACTGTGTCCCTTGAACCATTGTAGAGTGACTTTGACTTAGACTTACTCACCTCCTGTAGGAGTTTGTGGCATTGTGAGGTTAGACCTGAGTTATGTTCGTACCTGTTAAGTGCATGTAGTACTGCAGCGCTATCAGAGAGGATTCTTATATTGAAATTTGTTACCTGTCTATTTAGCACCGCAGTCGCAGCTTGTATTATGCCAATACATTCAGCCTGACAAATGGAGCTGTGTAGTCCCAGGGGCGTGCATATATGCATGTTGAGGTCTTCCGAGAAGACCCCCGCCCCTGTACCTGTTTTCGTTTTTGAGCCGCCTGTGTAGATTCTTACTTCGCTTATCTTTGAGCTGTTACTCGGCTCTTCGAGTAATTGTATAGTGAAGTTTTTTGAATAAGAGTGCTTTTTGAGTTTCCGGTCGTAGAGTGATAGGAGCATGTGGTTTGCGCCCGCAGACTCTTTTATTATGTTCGTGTGCTGTGCCTGTGTTTCCTGTTCCCAGAGTTTTAAAGTCCACAGTCTGTGAGCTGCTGCAGCAGCTTATTGTTGCACGTGAAGGTGTAAAGGTGTTAGACCTATTAGTGCCTCAAGAGCTACCGTTGGGGCAGTTCTCATGCACCCTGTGACCGCCACACAGACTAATCTTTGGAACTTTTGTGGTTGTGGTTTGCTTTGTTCTGGGCCACCAGACTATAGCACCGTAGGCTAACGAGGGCCTAATTACGGTGTTGTACAGCCATAGGGTAATTTTTGGGGATAGACCCCAGGATTTACCTATCATTTTGCGGCATTGCCAGAATGATATGGTGGTTTTTTGTATTTTATTATCTAAGTGTTTAGCCCAGTTTAGTTTGCAGTCCATTGTTATGCCTAGGTATTTGACTTCGGAGGACAATTTTAGCTGGGTATCGAAAAGGACCGGAAGTCGGTAGGTTCCTAGGTTTCGTTTGTTGGTGAACATTACAAGTTCTGTCTTAGCTGGGTTTACTGTTAGCTCTTTGTCTGTACACCAAGACTCGACGACCTTTAGCGCATTGTTCATAATGTTGCACGCCACACTAGCGAAATGCCCTGATATTAGTATGTTAAGGTCGTCTGCATAGCCCACCGTATAGAAACGTTGGGCGTTCAGTTTGGTGATTAGATCATTTACAACCAGGTTCCATAGGAGCGGTGACAGGACTCCGCCCTGTGGGCATCCTCTAACCACCACCCCCCTGGTTTCCTCTTGTAGATCTATGCGTACTGCTCTATGTTTTAGCATGTTAAGAATCCAGTCAATTAGAGTTTGTTTTACGTTCTTGTTTTTTAAAGCAGCTTTTATACTGTTAAAGTTTGTCCTGTCGAAAGCACCTTCTATATCTATGAAGGCGGCTAGACATAGCGCTTTGTTAGTTATGTCGCGTTCTATTCTACTTACCACTCTGTGTAGAGCTGATTCAGTTGATTTGCCCGCGCTATATGCATGTTGTTGTCGATGTAAGGGAGCTGTTGTGAGTATGTTATCCCTAATGTGTCTATCACATAGTCTTTCCAAAGTTTTTAGTAGGAAAGACGTGAGGCTAATCGGTCTGTACGATTTTGCCTCTGTATAGTCACTTTTACCTGGCTTCGGTATGAAGATGACTTTGACCTCTCCATTGCAGTGGCACGTAGCGGAAAGCTAGGCAGGCCCTTAGAGTGTTTGTCAACACCTCGCCTAGGTATGGAAGAGGCCCCACTGTAAGAGGCCGGGGAAGATGTTATCTATGCCTGGTGACTTGTACGTTTGGAAGGTGTTGATGGCCCAGTTCACCTTTGATTTTGTTACTATCATCCTGGCGACAGCCCAGTCTGTCTCTGATGGTATAGGATCACAGGTTCTTGGCCAATTAGTATCTTTAATCAGTTTGGATCCTGGGAAGTGTGTTTGGATTAGGAGTTCATGTGTCTCCGTTGTTGATTTAGTGTAAGTGTTGTCCTGTCTTTTTAAAGAGCCTATCTCTCGCTTTGGTTCAGCGGCTAGGACTTTCCTGATTCTATTTGCTTTACAGTTTGATTCAATGTTTGTGCAGAACTTTTTCCAGCTATGACGACTATTGCGACGAATACGATTTTTGTATGTGGCTTGGGCCTTCTTGTATTCGTCCCAATCTACATCGACGTAGGTGTTTAAAGCTCTGTTGTATAGTTTACGTACCTTATGTTTCAGTCTTTCCTGCCGGCTTCGGCTTCACGGGCTATGGTGAGAGGGCAGGCGTCCTCGAAGCTTTTGGTTAGACTGGTGGTTATGTGTTGAATGCTGTCATCTATGTCAGTTATGTTTAATATGTTTATCCTAGTTTCACTTTTTCGAAGGTACTGCTTTAGGGAGTTTACGAACAAAGCTTTGTTCGTCCTTCGAGGGTTACGTGAAGGTGTTGGTATTAAAGTGTTTATCATTAGTTCATACCTGATCCATCTGTGGTCAGAGCAGGAAGTTTCGTCTGAAACCCTCCAGTTGTGTACCAGGTCGGAGCAGTTTCCTGTTACCAGAGTGAGATCTATGATGGTGCGATGCCGCTTCGTAACGTAAGTCGGTTTCGCACCGATGTTTGCTAAAGTGAGGGTGGTGGTAAACAGGATGTTTACCAGGTCTTCTCTTCTTGTGTTGGGTGTTGGCATGCCCCATATAGGGTGATGCGCATTTGTGTCAGCTGAAATTATAAGTTTAGATTTATTTGTTTCACAGTGTCTTACCAGATCCATAACGTCTTTTGTGGGAATGGCTTCGTCAGCAGGCATGTAGGCTGAGGCCAACGTTATGTCCTCGATCACCCCCCCGATCATGACTTGTAGTCTGACCGTTGCTCCCTGTAACAGAACTCGGTGAAGGGCACTGTCGTTATGTTATGTGGCACATAAATGCACGCACGTGGGTTTGCACAAGTAATGTCATACAGTAACTTACCGTTTAAGTTGTTAAGACCACATACACACCCCGCCCTGATCCACGGCTCCTGAATCAAGGCGATGGTCTTGTTGTTTTGGGCCTCCAGCATTCTGCGTAGGTTAGCCGTTGCAGTGAGGCTGTGCTGGAGGTTTGCTTGAACGATGTTACAGAGCGGGATTTGGGTCACCATCATCTAGGCTTCCCTCCTCCTCTGACTCCTCCAGGTCCAGCTTATTCTCCAGACTCACACACATCTCCTCCATCGGTTTGGAACACGACGGTCTGGGTGACGAGTGTGAGGACGGCGGCACGGTTAAGTGCTTGTCTAAGCCGTCATCGGGAGATAGCGGGACGTTGGGTTTCGGTTGTGTAGCGGCTTCCTCGTTACTGGCTACAGCCTGGGGTGGTACATCTTCCAAGGCTCCATCCTTGCCGTAGAAACGTACGTAGATGTTGCCCAAGTTGTGAGCCAGCCTGCGGTCTCTCTTCATTAGCTCTGGCACCAGATTCTCCGGGATACCCACAGCCACGAAAAGGATGTCGTCTTCCAAGTTGCTGTGGGTGTAGACTGTCCACGAAGGGATCTTCGCCCACCTGTTTTGGTCTGCCAAGACTAAGCTTGTGTCCTCCAGACTGTTGGTGCAATCTGGGATGAAGATGGCGGCACGTACCTTCCTCACCAGCTCGCTCTGTTTTACAACCCTGAGCTTTGGGGAGGATGTCGTTGGCAGTTGTTCAATAGCGTCAATTAGCCACTTTAGCGAAGGGGTATCTTCGCACCACAGCTTTAGGGCTCCCTCCGCCATAATCGGCCTGCCCATGAAGCGTGGCGAGAAGTCGATGTCCGGGTTCTTAACGTCCTCCAGAATCCAACGCTCGAGGTACCTCTTCACCAAGATGGTTTGTTCCTCCGTCAGTGCTTGGTTGTCGGCCCTAGCTACCGTGACTTGGAGGTTGCTTTGCGCAACTTCCGCATAGCTCGATAGGGCACGACGTGTGTTATCGAGCTTTTGCTTTTTGTGCTCCCCCCTTGGAGACGTTGTGTCGTCCTCCCGCGTCCTTTTACTCGGTTCGGTGTGGGCCGGGTCCTGTGCCTGTCGTGAGACTGCCAAGTTGGCGCGCCTCTGGCGGTTGTTTCGATTGCCATGTTTGGCCTTACCCTTACCTCTGCGACCAACGGGCACGACGGTCACTACAGGCGGGCCTGTAGATCTCGCCGCCGGGGCATGCGGTTCGGGTTCGGACCTGGCTCTGTTTCTTTGTTTGTAGAAGTGACTCGGTCCAGGGTATTTCGCCGGAGCGTCCTCTGGTCCGATGCCACCTCTCCTGTTGTCGAGCCTTTCCACGTTTTTGCCCCCCCGGGACGTTAGCCTCCACGGGGGCTCGAAGGCCGGAGGGTCCGGTCTGTGGCCTTTGCTCCTTTTTCCCGGCTCGCTTGTTCTGTTTTATGTTTTTGGTTTTACCCTTCGGGTTACAACCCTCCAGGCAGCAGTATTGGACTGCGGAACCGCGAAGGCCGCCTCCAGATCCTTTACCACCTGCCCTGTCAAGGGGGCGTCAGAGTGGTCAATTTTTTTGTAGGTTAGACATGTTAAAGGGTTTTTTGGTTCATCATTCCGGCTCCCCACCCACCACGGAGTCCACGCCCTGGGGGGTGTATATATGTGTATATATATTACACCAGGGCTACCAGTCCGATATAGAGGGGGTGGTCGCGTTGCCTACGAGCCTAAACGGCACCACCAATGTTGACGTTGACCACCACCGTCACCACCATGGGCGTGCACCGCCGACTGTAGACCCCATCGACCCCCCCCTCTCACCTCGGCAGCTGAAGGCCGACCGATATGCGTATTTGCCATGGTTGGTTAGACCGATGGCCCCCCGTTTTGGAGGAAATTCACACCGAAGTGGAGTGTTGCGGAAGAGACGTCTGTCCGCTCAGCCACCAGGTCAGTTGCATCCCCCCTCACGGGCCCCTACGCACAGCATCAAAAACGTAGGTGATTCACCCCCCAACTGCCATTAAAGGCAGGCCCACGAAGCTGAACCACAGGGCTCCGCAGCGGATTTGAAAAGGATGGGTGTGTTGGGCAGTGAGTGGTGATATTGGGGAGAGGGGCATAGGATGGGGTTTTGGAGATTTGGGGGTTTCGGGGTCCCTCACTCTTTATCCAGGCTTGGGACTGGCTCTGAGAGCGGTTTGCTGTTTGGGGCAGCTGCTAAAACTCCAACGTTTTTACAAACGGCTGCCCCCGACAGCCGACCGCCAACCGAGGCGAGTTTAAGTTTGTTAGTCTCGCTAAAACTCGAGAACGGCTGGACTGATTTGTCTAATTTTGGTATTGAATTATATCTGGAAGTCCAGGGAAGGTTTAAACGGTTAGAAAATTTGTGGCATTGCAATGCATGCCGAGTACAGCTAGTAAGTATGTATATTTAATAGCCCTGCTGTTTGGGGGTATCTGAAATGTTTTCAAAATTGTAGCATATAAGAAAATTATTAGGAGTATTAGGTATCATGGCTTCTTATTTTTCTAACCAAATGGTTTTGAATTGGTTAGGGATCTAATCACTAGTCATTTTTATCCTTACTGACCTTCCGAAGCCTTTACGTTGTGAGGTCAAATAAGCTTGGGTGCATCCCACTATTTCCATTAGGTATATCTATTGATAGAAATACTGTGACTGATTCTCCCACTGTTTCTATTACAGGCGGCGGCGGCAAAAAAAAAACTATGTAAATTCTTCTGGCGCTTCGGCGGCCGCTGCCGCGGCACGCTCGCCTTGCGCATTGTTTTCTATACTCTAACATAACCTAACCAACTGGTTCCGATCTGATTTTTTTTAAAAGGCATGGTTAAGTAAAATTGGAATTCATTGCGTTTTATTTCCGCAATAGAAATAATGGGATATAATTTGGAAAAATGCTAGTCCCACTTTTTCTATTTTGTATTTCCATGGAAATAGTGGGATACACCCAGGAGCTTGACCAAATTGTTTATTAACTAATAATGATTTGAATGTCGCAACAGTGTATAAATAATAAACTTCATGTGTCACACTTCCCAAGCACATACTCTCTTGTGTTGTGGCTGTTTTCAACCAACTTCCAAGAAGGTTTTCAGTTTGTTTGTAATTTTTTTTATATACATAATATTTTTAATTATACGTTATACTAACATACATACAAAATATACGTATGTATGTTACCTGATATTTCTGCCAATTTATTATGGTACATATCATACTGACATTAGTATAATATCCTTATAAGTTTGGTATTGATCTGATGATGGAAAGCATCATAGAATTTCAGAACTCTTAAACCATAAGAACAAATGCATTGCAAATTAGTCATTTGGATAATATAGTTAGGGAATATGTATTTGGTCAGCTTTCAGTGATTAACTAACTTTGGACTTTGAAGATACCCTACAGAACTACAAATAATTAATGTGTTGCAGTTAAAACACTGTATTGGGAATCTCAGGCAATGATTCAGTCAGTTGATCAGACTATGGGGTTTGATAATTACGTTTTAAAAACTAAAATGACAACAAACTTCATGTATAAAAAGTAAAATATTAAAATGTCGTTACATCCAAGTGGAAGACTTATTTTTTCAGTTTTTCAAATTTAAAAACCTTACTACTAAACTATAGCTTTGTAGACATTTGTCAGCTGATCAGACACTGGGCTTTGAATACCATTATATTCTAAAATTCTGGCCTAATTTGGCTAAATTCTAGACTTCTGACTGCCCTCAGTTGGTCAGCTTGCCTTCTATGTTGTAGGTTCGCTTGCCTTCCAGGACAAATATTTGTGTAATGTACATTATTGATATTGGTTCTGTCATAAAGTATTTCAAGTATTTCACTGTCAAAGCATTCGTGAGTTGTATACATTTTGTTAATGGGATTTCCTCACGTATTATTTAGTCGATGGAGGATACAGACACTGTTTCGATTCATCTGGAGAATCTTCATTTGACGAACTCTGTGGCGCAGTGGGCTAAGGTCCGGCCGAGACGCAGAACGTTGCGGGTTCGATTCCCGCCGTGGGACAAATGTTTTATGAACATTTATTACTTATTTTAATTGTTTGTATGATCTGCAAGTATTTGTCTCGGGTCTGGGTGTTTCTATGTATAATATGTATGTATTTACAAATAAAAAAGTATATAAGTAGTATATCGGTCATGTCGGTACCCATAATAGTCCATTGAAAAGTTACATTTGGGTATGCATTTGTCAGAGGACGCAATTTTATTTTTTTAATGTGTAGGGGGGGTCAGTAGAAGCTTAAGTTCAAGTTTGTGGGGTCGGCACCCTTGTCCCCCGGCCGCCATCTTGGAAAAGGGGGTGCAAAGGGTTTTCGCGCTGTATCTCGTAAACTAGTTACCTTACAGAAAATTTAATCAAACATAAAATGTAGCAAATTAAATTTCCTACAATTTTATTTCTATTACTTTTTATCGTCAAGTGACCAACAAAAAAGTTATAAACAAAAATAAATGAAAATTTTGTTTGTTTGTTCTAGGTTTTACAGCGCTCCAAACTTAAACGGATTCTCGAATGCTCATAGGGATGCAATAAAAACTAAAAATTAGGCTTACTTTTCTATCTATATTTTTTTTATTCATACAATTTATTATGATCTTAACATTCCTATGCTATTATTGAACTATGTTTGACCCTTTTACCCACCACCTATGAGGTATAACATGGGCAAAGTCAAATTTATAAAAATTTTGCAGAAGCATCCAGAGTTAGCAAGTGGAACTAAATTATTTATGAGTGAGAAAGTCGAGTCATCGTTACTCAGTGTTGTTGGCGAACGTTTTTTCGTCTTTTTATATGGCGGAAATAAAGACGATACTCTAGACACTCTGCGATACAAACGATTTGCTAAGACAGTGACAAAAAATGCATTAAAAAATGCATTAAATTTTTATAAATTTGACTTTGCCCATGTTATACCTCATAGGTGGTGGGTAAAAGGGTCAAACATAGTTCAATAATAGCATAGGAATGTTAAGATCATAATAAATTGTATGAATAAAAAAAAAATAGATAGAAAAGTAAGCCTAATTTTTAGTTTTTATTGCATCCCTATGAGCATTCGAGAATCCGTTTAAGTTTGGAGCGCTGTAAAACCTAGAACAAACAAACAAAATTTTCATTTATTTTTGTTTATAACTTTTTTGTTGGTCACTTGACGATAAAAAGTAATAGAAATAAAATTGTAGGAAATTTAATTTGCTACATTTTATGTTTGATTAAATTTTCTGTAAGGTAACTAGTTTACGAGATACAGCGCGAAAACCCTTTGCACCCCCTTTTCCAAGATGGCGGCCGGGGGACAAGGGTGCCGACCCCACAAACTTGAACTTAAGCTTCTACTGACCCCCCCTACACATTAAAAAAATAAAATTGCGTCCTCTGACAAATGCACACTAAGGCCTAAAAAATGTAACATTTTAATGGACTATAACACAAGCTCTGCTTACTTTGGGGCCAAATGATGGTGTTCGAAATGTCCGGGGTTATTTATTTATTTATTCTTTTGACTATATTTGGTTACAGCATCCGTCAGAGACGCCACCGCCTACTCGCGTGGAGACGCGAGAGGAGCGGCTCGAGCGTCGCCGCCGCGAGCGCGCCGAGCAGACTGCCTACAAACTGGAGCAGGAGATCGCGTTGTGGGACCCCTCCACCAATCCTCGCGCCACCACTGACCCCTTCAAGACGCTCTTTGTAGCCCGGGTTGTAAGTAATGATATACCACGGTTATAGCTGTAGCCCACAGATGTATGTGTAAGCTGCATTTGTTGGCAATTCAGCTATGGCCTGGGTTTTTAATAACCATAAACCACAATTGTAACCATAGCCCACAAATTCAACTGTAACCTGGGTTGTAAGTAACTAGGCCACGGTTGTGAGTGACTATAACCCACAAATTCAACTGTAACCCAGGTTGAGTATTTAAGCCACAGCTGTGAATGACTATAGATTACAAATGCAACTATAACCCGCGTTGTAAGTAACTAAAGACCACAGGTGTGAGCAAATATGGCCCAGTATGAAAGTATACAGTTAAAATTTTTAATAACTATAGCTCACAGATGCAACTGTATTCTGGGTTGTAAGTAACTATAACACACCGATTCAACTTTCTAAAGTCGATAACTAAAGGAAACAGTAATTTTCACTCAAAACGGGATATTTACCATGATATATAAGTTTTTCTGCTTCTCGATATTTCGGCACAGTTGCATGCGCCGTGATCACGAGATAAACTCGAGGAAAGTAAAGATAAGTCTGTTACCTTTATAACTTAAAAAAAAAAACAGACTTAAACAACATTTTAGTTTGTGTGTGATTATAAGATAGACCCATAGTCTACTGTTGTAAGTAACTATAACCCACAATTGTAAATATGGCTATATACATTATGTAACCACTGCACTGGTGGTCTAGTGGTAGCTAGCGGCCCCCGCCATCCGTTTGTGAGGTCGGGGTTTTTCTGTTGGAAAAAATCTATGTGCGCTATATATACCAGTACTCTCAAACGTTGCAGGAAAACATTGTGAGGAAACGCCAAGTGCACGCTTTTTGTGAGGCGCACTTTTATCCTTTAATCTAGTCCTCATGAAAAAATGCGACACGTGTTTCGCGTCCACGAGGCATCCTCAGGAACAATTGACTCGCTCCGCACTCAAAACTCCAAGATTGCTCTGCAGTATTGTTGCTTCCCAGAGCGCTGGAATGAAACTGAGTTTCAATCCAGCACTCGGAATAGTATTATTACTATTACGAGCGCTGGATTCGCATAGTCACTGATCTTAATCCTGAATCAGTTATCTATGAGTATTGCTAATTGTTATTATGTTTAAACTCAGTATGTCTACAGATATCCACAACACAGTGAATCCTACCTAGTGTAGGATCAGTGCGTGATGTTTAAAGTTAATTTATTTAATGTTGATTTCAGAACTATGACACATCTGAATCCAAGCTCAGAAGAGAGTTTGAAGGCTATGGACCTATTAAAAAGGTAAGAAACTTTGTAACATTGAAATTATCTTAAAGTTGAGTAAGTACTGCTTCAGTCGAATGAAGGTTCATGCGTCTCTGAATAATCGTTGAACATACCTAAAAAAAGAAGATCGAATTGAGAACCTCCTCTTTTTTGAAGTCTGTTCAAAAATATATGTACAATGAGCTGTCTTATAGCTAAGGGATCGATTTCTTCCAGACAACCTTTCGATGGAGAGGAGTCTAAAAGTTTATTGTTTGTCGTTAGATCCACATGGTATTCAACAAGGAGAGTGAGAAGCCCCGAGGGTATGCCTTCATTGAGTATGAACACGAACGGGACATGCACTGTGAGTATTCACACATTACACTCTCTTGCAATCACACGAGGACCAAATAGTTACCATTGTACATTATCATTACTCTGGCCTGTGTAGGAAAGTAGGGGTATTATACAAAATCATTGGTGAACGGTGTTTTAATAATTTTAGGTTATGTTCATGTGTTTGTGAATGATTAAAACGAGCGTGGCTTACAGTAGTGTCGCATATGATGTTTTTTTTTTTTTATTATCAATAAACCTACGTTTTACCACGATCTCGCCTGATGTTAAGCGACGATGTGGCCGACGATGCGGCACGCAGGTCTAGAAGACACCTATTTACTCGAGACTTGAAGAGACCTAGATTGTAGTTTTCAGGAAAGACAGACGACGGCAAAGCATTCCAATCCTGTAACATGTGTGTAACATCTGACATTTCACCTTGGTAATAAGCAACCACGCGCGCTCATTGGTCAAATCAAATTGGGTGCGCTTCTCCGCCTTTCTGTTACACACTTCCGAAATCACGAAATCATTACTTTAAATTGCAGGAAAATAGTTCTAATAGTACAGTAGTTCAGAGGATAGGAAAATATTGTGTTGATTTGTTTTCGTTATAGTACCTTCACAAATATATAGTACCACTATATATTTTCACAAACTATGGGTAGGTACGCAATTGATACCGATCGATCGATCGGTCGACTAGTTAATAAACCAATCAATGGTTAATCAATTTTTTTATTGTTATTAGGTCTTTGAATGACTTGCTGCTGGTTTTTTAGACAGATAATGTTAACTAAATTATGCTGTACTAGCTGATACCCGCGACTTCGTCTGCGCAGGTTTAGTAATTCGTGTAATTCTAACGGTTTTTGCAGCGCACGCAGATTTTTTTTTACTTGACACTTATTCTTAAATATTGGATAATTCGCAAAATATCTTTATATATTATAGCCTGTGTGTTATTCTGATGTATAAGCTATATTATTGTAAAGTTTCATTAAACTCTATTCAGTAGTTTTTGCGTGAAAGAGTAAACCAATATCTTTACATCCATACAAACAAACTTTCACATTTATAATATTAATTAGTAAGGATAATATGCATACTAAGCCTAACCTAACACAACCTAAGGTTCAAATTTGTAAAATAATATATCGTAATTATTCGGTCACCGAGTACAAACGAAGATATCATCGTCGACCTGCTTACTCTTTCATAGAATGAAAGAGCAAGAAAATTGAACTAATTCATTCGTAAACTATTAGTAGGTACTAAAGATCTATTAAAGATCGAGGATTAGTGTGTTCTAGTTCAATATTGGGAATTAATTTCTAATCATTCTTCGTACGTGAACTACACAAGACTACCGTTTGACGACCTCTTCTGACGCAGTGGACATTGCCCGTCTGAGACGCGTAAGGTTGCGAGTTCGATCCCCGCCGCGGGACAAATGTTTGTATGATCTGCAAGTATTTGTCTCGGGTCTGGGTGTTTCTGTGTATAATATGTATGTATTTAGGTACAGAAAGAAAGTATACAAGTAGTATATCAGAAACTAGCTGTTGCTCGCGACTTCCGTCGCATTTTTGAAAGGAATTGTAGCTTAAATCCTTGCCCAGGATGAAATTTATCTCCTCGCCAAATTTTATTGATAAGTTTCAAACCAATCACACCTCCTATTAAAAAGTTTCCATACAAACATTCACACCCTATTTTACTTCATTATGAGAGTTATTTAAAAAAATCCTGAAACACGTGTCCATTTATTTTGCATTTTAAGTATCCAAACCAAGTTTCTAAGAAATCACACCACCCTTTAAAAAAATCCCATACAAACTTTTACACCCCATTTTACCCCTGTGTTAAGGCTATTTTGAAAAATCCTGAAACACGTGTACAATTATTTTGCATTTTATTTATTCATATCAAACTTCAAGCAAATCGCACATAGTCGCAAATCCCGCCTTAAGAATAATCTATGCTTGTATCGGAATATTTTTTTAGTTTTCGTACTCTGTTTGTTATTTATTCACACCTAAAGTTGCGCTGAAATCAGTGATGAAAAACGATTTTTTTTTGAGTCTTGTATCTTTCAAACCCATATTATTTTTACAATTCTGTATTGATACAAGCATAGATTATGACAAGACAAATTTGTATCACTTTTAGTTTTGGTTATTTATCATCAGACGTTGGTGTGATCACCCTTCGACGTTTGTATGGAAAGATAATAATAGGTACGTACCTAGTTAAATATTGTTCCAATCTTAATATCTCTGTGCACATTTATAATTATTTATTTTATATATGTTAGTATCTGAAGTTACAAATAAATATCTTATTATTATGTATTTGCCGGCTCGATTGTCAGCTCAGTCTTTTCTTCTGGAGAAATGTCTCTATTCGCTGGATGAACTATGAACCGTTTTATAATTATTGATTGTCTTGATTGATCACATTAAAATGTTCTGATTATTATTGTTAGGTTAGGTTTTGACATTATAATATAGAATAGAATAGAAAATACTTTATTGCACACCACAAATACATTGGACTATTATAAGAAACTATGTTTAGCTACACGGTAGTACAATGGGCGGTCTTATCGCTAGAAAGCGATCTCTGCCAGACAACCTCAGGATGGATAGAAATCAATATAGATGAAAATGGTATATATTGCATGATTACCATAATTTATCAATATTAATTTTATGTTTTATAATTATACGCTTTATATTAGCTTCACTTGTATGTATGTATGTATGTTTGTATGTTTGTAACCAACTCATTAGGACGCGATTTTGACCCACTTTAAACGGCCAGATTTCATTCAAATTTTGCACACCGCACACACACACACATTTTGCAATAATTCGAATAAAAATTAAAATATCCGATTATCCTAAAACTAAAAATATGAGAAGGATTATCATTTCGATAATATCTTAAAAAGCACCCCACGCTTTTTTTTTTAATAAAACATTTTTTTCTTACTTACAATTTTTTATAAAAAAAAAAAAAACTATTTTTAGTTTGGTTTTCTATATAATGCGTGTTTTTTAGTTTTTTTAAACTATTATTTATTAATATTTCCGCATACAATGTAATTAGTCAATGGAATAAACAACTATGAACTAGTAGCTCTGACTTCTGCGCTGTAGGTTGAAGGTTCGATTCCCTCCGGGTATAAACATTTGTGTGATGAACATAGGTGTTTGTTGTGTCTGGGTGTTATAAAATATCATAAGTTTAAAAATATAAGCATTCTATTAGTGATTTGGATCCCATAATACCAGTTTTGCTTAGTTCGCGGCTAGATATGGTGTTGTGTGCAATGTTCTCTAATATTTATTTATACTCGCCTCGTGTGGTACATGACAAACTAACCATTACTTTTGTTTTTAGTGATAATCGTTAACCAAAATATTTTTCTTTACTTCTCTCACCATTGTTCTTTTATCAAATCGGGTGTCAATAACATTCTTGTAATGAATTTTGTGATAACTGTTTGGTCCTCAGTTTGTATATTATTAAATTGTATATCCTGTCATAATTACAGTAAACACCACAAATTCTTTATATAATTTTATCCGATACATATTCTAAATATTACACAGATATTTGAATTGAGGCCTTCTCGGAGAGTCATATATATAATGTTTATATAAAAATGTACTTTCATTATATTGTATCAAAAACTGACTATGTATCTTGGCCTATGTGAAGTTAATGGTTTGTATCAAGTAGTTAAGTTGCATAATGATTATGATAATGATAATGATTTTTGAGTTTAACTATACTATCTCTGCAAAAGTAAAAAAACGAGCAAGCCTTACAGTAGCCGCATATGATGTGTAACATGTGACATCTCACCTTGGTAATAAGCAACATTAACATTATATCCTGTATTAGTTAATATAACAGCACTCTTTATACACAACACTGCAGGTGAAGCGCACAGCTGATGCGTTATCCTGCTCTATTTCCCTTTCTCGTCACACACACGCATACTCTGTTGGCTGACAGTACCAATCCCTCGGAAAATGGGTTGGTACCATCTGACGGCTAACTCTACCACAAGCGCGCTCAATGCTCAAATAAAGCGCGCGCTTCCCCGGCTTTCTTATACATATTTCCGTCTCTATTCATGAAATCACTCGAACAAATTGCAGGAAAGAGGAAAGATGTTACACATCAATAGTGGAATATGGAAATTCATGGAAACACCATTTGATCATGGATTTGAAACGATGATGTTTGACTGATGTAACTCCCAACGTGCTAGATTTGTCGATTTGCACATTTAAAAACGTAATAAATCAGAAACTGTCTTATATAAAGTTTATTATAAAATGAAAGATAATTTAGATACAAAATAGCTTGAATGAATCTGCTCCAACTCGACGGCATCCGTAACAAAATTGGCAAGGATCATACATAAAAGTGTTAGACCAGACGAGTTTGTTGCCGGATTCTTCTTGAACTGGAGTTAGGAGGAACCGGCACCTAGATTCACCTAGTATATAAGAAGGATTCAAAGTGTTCCTTGTGATTTTATTGTTTTAACTTGATTTTGCCCATTGATTTCATTGCAGAGTTAGTGTGGCCAGATTGTAGTTACTTCATTAATGTATACAAATACACCGGTAATGTTAATATCACAAGGTATACAATATGTAACCGGAAATTTTGTTATTAAACTATTTAATGCAAAACTAATAAACAGTAATTTTTTATCATCTGTTTCAAATGACCGAATGTCTGTCACTTATTGTAGTGTCACTGGTTTATTGAAACCAGTGTTTGAAAGATTAAGTATTAAATAGAATCAGTTTATAACAAAACTGTAACTTCACGGCTAAGATATAGACAAAGTTTTTCTAGTTTTAGTTTATAAATAACATTATAAAAAGAGGTTGTAGAATAGAGTTGTGTAGGTTCGTAAGTCGCGCCTCCGAAAAGGTCCCAAGCTCCGCTCGGTCCGCCGCAATGATTTATTGCCTGTATTGAATTAATAAGGATTTTTTCTATTTCACACCACAGACCCAGCCGTAAAGACCGTACCTCATACCAGAATGGCCACGTATTAATAGGTTTGTATGTGGTAAGACGCCAACATACAATAATCAAAAAAAAACCGACTTCAAATCAAAAAGTTACATTCCGACATTCCTCCCCCGCTGCGGTAGGTTACATTTGGATAATTACTTTAAATCATAAGTATTTAGGTTTTATTAACTATATTTGGGGGGTTAAAATCTAAAAATGATCAGTTATCCGCGTGTCTGTTTAATGGTTTTTTGAAGTCGGTTGTAAAAATCACTAAAGAATGTAGTTGAATCTATGTATTTATTTATATTTAGTTTAAATGCGCTCTATGGAACGTAAGTAACAAGCGCACAGGTAAATACGCTATATGCGGCGTGGTCCGGAAATATAATGTGTAAGTAAATGGTCTTAACGGTAGGTAAATAACGGTGGGTATATATTATATACATATTTCTTCAATACACGTAACTTAAAGGCGTCTATCGGCTTGGTTGGTAGGTATCTCAAGTGGGTATACTTTTATAATTTCATATTTGTGTTGTTTTTACAGGTTTTTTTTACAGAAAAATTACTTCAACTTTGAATTCTTGTAAAAAAAAAACAAATCAAAATATATTTATAATTTGCAACTAACAAAACATGGAATAAATACATCAAAAACAATTAAATAACACAATCGTTGGCCTTTATTTGAAACGGTTTAGGTAATAGAAAAAATACAAGTAGACATGATCACAAGTAATAGAAATAAAAGTAACAATTAACAAAAATAGTGACACAAGATTTATAGAAAAAGTATTTTTTTATAAAAATAATAATAATGCCCATTATGTATCGTAGTCCTGAACAAAGTAATATGAAAGTACAAAAAATGCGTGTCTCCACGACACTCGGCTGGAAAAAAGTTCCGGTCGTAGTATAATGTTATTGATTAACAAATACAAATGAATGAATTACTAGCGTCTGAGAGCAATAAAATGAAACACAGAAATAACTTATGAATTGGATGAATTGAATCATGTCATGAATCATACAATAAAATGTTTATTTTCACAACTACAAAAATATATTAATTACGAAATTTCCTACAAAATACAAAATAGTTATTAATTGGTGGATAAAGAATCGTGTCACCCTATAGATAACCGTCTACATTAAAGAAAGGGTCGTGGCGGAAATTCGTGACGGAAAATTTTTACACTTTTTTTCGCCTAGTCCCCATCAGCTAAGACCGTACCGCGCGGTAAGGAAATTCGTTCCAATACTAACTATAATATATTTTTTATGACAAGATAAAATTGATTTGAATTGTCAAGCGATAGGTCCGCCACGAACGTCATCTATTGAAAGTAATCATGGCAATTCCCAATATGCAATTAACATTTTAAATATTTTCGATTTATAGGCTGTTCCTTTCGGGTTGTCTAAATATTTTTTCCTAAACTACCCCAGTATCGAAACGAACAAATCAAAATAAAAAAAAACATTCTAGCTATTTCAATATTATAAATTGATTGATGTAATTGTAAAAAAAGTATAAAAATGAATGGAAATCGTAGTGAAAATAAACATGTAACTTTCGAATTTGAAGTTCTTTTTCTGTGCATTTTGAATATTGGATTAATTATGTTTCACGTGGACTATTAAATTTCTGATTTAAATTATTGTTTTTCACACAGTATTTTAAATGTTATTATCAATTCAGTTGATAGTCCATGTATGTTATGCCTTGTACACCAACACTTCGCTGGGCATATGAACAAACTATAATAATTTCAGTTTAAACATTTATCGACCAGTATACAACCGTAAGTGTTCGTGGACGGGGTATTATTATCGAAAGTCTTTTGTGCCAGTCCTTAAATAAACTTCCTTTTGATAAACATCTCTAATTTTATAACCTGCGGGCTTAGACAAAATCTACTTTCTGTCGACGTTCACGAGCGGAGATATCTAATTCTATGTATATGACACTAGCTAGCTTCAAGCGTGACAGCTACTGTCATTTCACACGATTTGATATTTCGCGTTAGCGTTAACGAAAACTAAGCGTGGGGTATTTGTCTAGACTTCCAGGGTGGTCCACTAAATAAGAATGGAGAGATTCGCGACTATTGATAGAGCACGATCGCACAGAGATAGCTAGATAGGCAAAAAGCTAGTTGTCTCGGTCAGCGGCATCATTCGAACCATCCTACTGTGTTTTAAAACGTTTAATGCAGCAATATTTGCGAATTTATCGAAGTTAGTCAGTTGCCACATTGTAGTTGACGTATGTCTTTGACTTTAAAAACATTAAAACATTGAGTTATTGACTCAGGTGTTAATGTAAATAATTGGAGTAAAAGTATAGAAACACAATTCTTTGAGATTCATTAAAAAAATATTTTATGAAAGGGGTACCATTTTTTAAAATAAAAAATTATGAACAACATACAATGAAGCTCTATTTAAACAAAAATTACTAAAAAAAAACTGAAAATTACTCTAGAAAAATAAATAAAAGAAGAGATCATTGTTTGCTTCGCAAGACGACCATAAAAAATCAACGTCCTACTAATAAAAGACCTAAATACTTGACATTGGCAAAATTTACTTTATTATGACACATGCCATTATCAAAGAACCTGACAAACCTTTGACAACCTCTGTGGCGCAGTGGGCTAAGGTCTGGCTGAGACGCAGAAGGTTGAGGTTTCGATTACCGCCGCGGGACAAATGTTTGTATGATCTGCAAGTATTTGTCTCGGGGTCTGGGTGGTTCTATGTATAATATGTATGTATATACAAAAAGTACATAAGTAGTATATCGGTCATGTGGTACCCATAACACAAGCTCTGCTTACTTTGGGGCCAGATGATGCTGTGTCAAATGTCCGGCATTATTTATTTATTAAAGAAGATAATAAAAACACTAGGACGTATTATTTTGTCGAAAGAGGCACCGTTCGAATAATGAGGAATGCTATGAAAGTTAAATAAATGTCATGATTTGTTTTTTTGCGATAAGGTTAAAACTTAAAAAAACACTTTGATGATTGATGCCGCTCATTTCGATACCCAGCTCCACCTAGCTACCTAGACATCTAAGTGCGTTTGTGCGTCTGTTCTCTTGAATTGAACATCTCCGGACCAGGCTAGACCTTTACCAAAAGGAGTTTCTGCTGGTGCGAGAGATCGGCCTGGCACTGAGGCAGTGTGTTGGTGAGTGGTACATTGTGTGGTACATTGCAGCCGCGTACAAACACGCCGATGGTAAGAAGATAGACGGGAAGCGCGTTTTGGTCGACGTCGAGCGAGCTCGCACTGTCAAGGGCTGGCTGCCGAGACGACTGGGTGAGTTTAGTTCCGAAATAACTTTAGTCTCAAGCACCAACTATCTTTTGTTGATCTCTGCGGTGCAGTGATCCGGCTGAAACGCAGAAGATTGCGGGTTCAAAAGGGTGCTTTTTTGTATAACTAGCTGACCCGTGCCCATTTCGTTAGGCGGTTACAATTTCACAAAAAAATATTAAAATACTAACATAGTTGTTAAAAAAGATAGCTTTATAAATTATTAAATTCATTTATTACGTAAGACAACAATGTAGGTTTATTAATTTTTGTTAGTAAGTTGTCTTAAAAACTATGTTAATTTACAATCAAGTACACATACAAAACACACACAAAAATTAAAAAGAAGTTTTAAGTTTTAAGGGCCCTTACTCGTGCCCCGATCAAGCTGTCTCAGGCGTGACTTTCTACTTGATCAGGACCCGAATAAAGGCCTCTATTACTGGCAGGTCGTAGCGATCTGGTTTGACCTGCAGGATGCTGTTTTATCTGTTGATTAACAAAGTTACCGATAAATATTGATAGATGGCGCTAGCGGCCACCTGCGGCTAAAAAATATTATAAGAAATAGTTTCATATTCATTTCACTTCAACTATATTCAACTAAATTCATTTTAAGTTTCATCCAAATCGGTTCAGCCGTTCTCGAGTTATAAATGGTGTAACTAACACTACTTTGTTTTCAGATATGTATGTAATTACAAAAAGAACATATATAAGTTATATATGTCAGTCACGTGGTTCCGATAACACAAGCTCGGCTTACTTTGGGATCAGATGAAGCTGCGTGAAATGTTCGCGAAACAGCTGAATCATACTCGTAAATAAAAAACGCATGTGTGCAATTCACACGTGGTAGAAGTGAAACCTTCAAAAATTTTAGAACCCCGAATATAAGAAACACCGTATACCGCTTCCTATCTCATTTACTACCACGTTAAATCTTATGAATTTACGCGGCTGTCTCTTTTTACTGTCGCTTTTTCGATTCATCGACTTTCGAATCATGATGCTAAAGAAGTTTTCACTTCAAAAAATAAAAAAATTAGATCGAATGAACAATAACATGGAGCATAATAGATATAAAGTATGTAGTTGTGTGACGTTGCAGGCGGAGGGCTGGGCGGCACGCGACGCGGCGGGAACGACGTCAACATCAAGCACTCCGGCCGCGAGGACAACGAGCGGGAGCGGGAGCGGTACCGGCTCGAGCAGCGGGACAGCGAGCGGTCCAAGCCCGACGATAGAGGTACATACATACAACACCAAGCACTCCGGCCGCGAGGACAACGAGCGGGAGCGGGAGCGGTACCGGCTCGAGCAGCGGGACAGCGAGCGGTCCAAGCCCGACGATAGAGGTACATACATACAACACCAAGCACTCCGGCCGCGAGGACAACGAGCGGGAGCGGGAGCGGTACCGGCTCGAGCAGCGGGACAGCGAGCGGTCCAAGCCCGACGATAGAGGTACATACATACAACACCAAGCACTCCGGCCGCGAGGACAACGAGCGGGAGCGGGAGCGGTACCGGCTCGAGCAGCGGGACAGCGAGCGGTCCAAGCCCGACGATAGAGGTACATACATACAACACCAAGCACTCCGGCCGCGAGGACAACGAGCGGGAGCGGGAGCGGTACCGGCTCGAGCAGCGGGACAGCGAGCGGTCCAAGCCCGACGATAGAGGTACATACATACAACACCAAGCACTCCGGCCGCGAGGACAACGAGCGGGAGCGGGAGCGGTACCGGCTCGAGCAGCGGGACAGCGAGCGGTCCAAGCCCGACGATAGAGGTACATACATACAACACCAAGCACTCCGGCCGCGAGGACAACGAGCGGGAGCGGGAGCGGTACCGGCTCGAGCAGCGGGACAGCGAGCGGTCCAAGCCCGACGATAGAGGTACATACATACAACACCAAGCACTCCGGCCGCGAGGACAACGAGCGGGAGCGGGAGCGGTACCGGCTCGAGCAGCGGGACAGCGAGCGGTCCAAGCCCGACGATAGAGGTACATACATACAACACCAAGCACTCCGGCCGCGAGGACAACGAGCGGGAGCGGGAGCGGTACCGGCTCGAGCAGCGGGACAGCGAGCGGTCCAAGCCCGACGATAGAGGTACATACATACAACACCAAGCACTCCGGCCGCGAGGACAACGAGCGGGAGCGGGAGCGGTACCGGCTCGAGCAGCGGGACAGCGAGCGGTCCAAGCCCGACGATAGAGGTACATACATACAACACCAAGCACTCCGGCCGCGAGGACAACGAGCGGGAGCGGGAGCGGTACCGGCTCGAGCAGCGGGACAGCGAGCGGTCCAAGCCCGACGATAGAGGTACATACATACAACACCAAGCACTCCGGCCGCGAGGACAACGAGCGGGAGCGGGAGCGGTACCGGCTCGAGCAGCGGGACAGCGAGCGGTCCAAGCCCGACGATAGAGGTACATACATACAACACCAAGCACTCCGGCCGCGAGGACAACGAGCGGGAGCGGGAGCGGTACCGGCTCGAGCAGCGGGACAGCGAGCGGTCCAAGCCCGACGATAGAGGTACATACATACAACACCAAGCACTCCGGCCGCGAGGACAACGAGCGGGAGCGGGAGCGGTACCGGCTCGAGCAGCGGGACAGCGAGCGGTCCAAGCCCGACGATAGAGGTACATACATACAACACCAAGCACTCCGGCCGCGAGGACAACGAGCGGGAGCGGGAGCGGTACCGGCTCGAGCAGCGGGACAGCGAGCGGTCCAAGCCCGACGATAGAGGTACATACATACAACACCAAGCACTCCGGCCGCGAGGACAACGAGCGGGAGCGGGAGCGGTACCGGCTCGAGCAGCGGGACAGCGAGCGGTCCAAGCCCGACGATAGAGGTACATACATACAACACCAAGCACTCCGGCCGCGAGGACAACGAGCGGGAGCGGGAGCGGTACCGGCTCGAGCAGCGGGACAGCGAGCGGTCCAAGCCCGACGATAGAGGTACATACATACAACACCAAGCACTCCGGCCGCGAGGACAACGAGCGGGAGCGGGAGCGGTACCGGCTCGAGCAGCGGGACAGCGAGCGGTCCAAGCCCGACGATAGAGGTACATACATACAACACCAAGCACTCCGGCCGCGAGGACAACGAGCGGGAGCGGGAGCGGTACCGGCTCGAGCAGCGGGACAGCGAGCGGTCCAAGCCCGATGATAGAGGTACATACATACATTACCATCTACTCTTCAATCTTTCTCACTGTTATCATTAACGCTTACCCTAAAATCTGTCTTACTGTATTTAAGTTATGAAATTACCTATTAGTAGATATATACCCATTTTAAACCAGTTTTACCTTATTTGGTTGTATAAATAAACTATAAATTCTACGAAATGTAAAGTGTCGTCCCGTCCCATATCTGTTCGACAGCGCGATACATTGAAACATTTTTAAACCGAGAGAATACTAGAATATAATCTATTAAGTATTAAGTACATAATCTAAAAACTCACGGATCGACTACAAAATCTTTTATAATTCATAATTCATTTATTGTGGAACATAGGTATAATACAGGTTTTATTATTTGGTAAGTTCGCTATGCTACCATTTGATAAATGGTGTACAATATTTTCTAACAATGTGAGACATTTATAAAAAAAAAAACTAGGTAACATAATAATAATTCAATATAAACGTCACTTAGGAATATTACATAATTAAATTAATGTCATTTTATTAATTCAGATACGTTATAAAAACATTTAACTTGTAACCAGGTCTTGAGTTCCTTAATAAATTTATTTAATGGTAATTTTTTTATATAGTCAGGTATGGAATTAGTATATACATTTCCGCATATTGCATAGCTACTATTTATATACATACTCGTCTTTGGAACTTTAGGCAACACAATTCTGTCCTGGTTTCTTGTGCTTCTATGATATACCTCACTAGCTTTAACAAACAGTTGATTGTGCTTTCTAACAAACAAAGCAGACTCCAGGATATACATACAAGGTAGTGTGAGAATATTTAATTGTTTAAAGAGTGGTTTGCATGATTCCCAGGGCGGTATCCCGCCAATGGCCCTTACACATTTTATTTGTGCGATAAATGCTCTTTTTAAGTCTGTTGAGTTTCCCCAAAGAATTAAACCGTATGCGAGTACCGATGCCACATAACCATGATATGCTTGAAGTACTGTGGCTAAGGACGACGTTTTTCTCAATCTCCGCAGAGCATAAACAAATCTGTTTACTTTGGAGCATACTTTGTCGACCTGCATTTTAAAATTTAAATGTTTATCTAAGATTATTCCTAGAAACGTTGTCCTATCGACCTCTGAAATGTTGATATTTCCATATGAAATGTTTTTCAGAGGCTGGTTTATACGTGCATAGGTTCCAGACTGTATATAATTTGTCTTTGTCAAGTTTACATTCAAGTTATTAATGTCAAGCCATTTAATTATGCATTCTATAGTATTATTTATGTCAATTATGTAATTATTAATGTTAGTGTTGCGATTAGATGTAAATATTAAAGAAATGTCATCAGCAAATAATATACAGGGCTTAGAAGTGATGTCAGGAGGATCGTTAATATATAGAAGAAAAAGAAGAGGTCCCAAGACACTTCCCTGAGGCACTCCAACTTTGTTAGGTCTGTAGGTATAGCGAACAGATGCTATTTCATTATCGTTATTCAGATTGGTTATTTCGACACATTGTAGTCGATTGTCCAAGTACATTTTTAACCAACTAAGGGCAGGTCCACGGATACCATACATTTCTAGCTTAGTCAACAAAATATCGTGAATTCGTGAGAGACATAGTCGAACGCCTTTGACATATCAAAAAAAATAACTGTAACTAATTCTTTGTTATCGATGCCGTCTATTACTTTTTTAACAAGATTAAAACAAGCTAACGTTGTGGATTTACCTTGCTGGAACCCGTATTGTTCCTGTTTCAATATATTATTTTTATTAATGAACGCTTGTATACGTCTTTGCATGGCTACCTCGAAGACCTTAGATATTACAGGTATTAATGTTATGGGTCTATAATTGTCTAATTTTGACTTTATCACCTTTCTTGTATAGAGGGTCTAACAATTGATTTTTTCAAAAGCATGGGAAAGGAACCCTCTTCAAAAGATAAGTTTATCAGGTACGTTAATACTGGGGTTATCTCCATTGAACAAGCTTTCAAATTTTTTGTGGATATTTCATCATACCCTTCCGCCTCTGTGTTTCGAAGGGACATTATAATTCTGTGAATATCATCGCAGTCTTTATTATCAGTATCATCGCAGTTTAACTTTATTTCCCCCTCCACTTCAATTGTAGCACGTTTCTCTGTCTCCAAAGGTATCAATTTCTATAATATATATTGCTGGCAATTCTGTTGTTTCGCCGGACTAGCTAAAATTTTCTAAAATATGGACGACCTTATTTTGCTATCAATAAAGTTCAAATTAGAGTACCCATTTTAAATAACAGTTCTATATTAAGTTAAAATTCCTTTATTGAAAATAATGCATAGAGGTATTGATAAAAACTGCGAAAAATAACCGCAGTTTAAATGAACATCTCCTTACATGATCACTAAATTGAGTAAAAACACGTCAGTTATACGTTTATTTAGGAAGTGTCACTTAAAAATGTTATTCCAATTCAGACTTTAAGGCAAACAAAATAAGATCGTTTTTGTTTTAGATACTTTAGTTACTCTAGCGAAACAACCGAATTGAGGCCATCGACGTGACATTACATAAAATCAAATCACAAGGAAAATTATCACGGTCAGTAACTTTCGTATCTAACTATTCTCGCGTAATTCAGGAACGTGACGTTCTCTAGTTCGCCGCTGCGATGTATGTAACGTATCATTGTTGCACAGGAGTGAGGCGGCGGTCGCGGTCCCGTTCCCCGCGACGTCGCTCGAGCTCTGCCGCGGGCGCGGGGCCCGGTGGGGCCGGGGCCGGTGGGGGCGGGGCGCGCGGCGGGGCCGGGACGCGCCGCGAGCGCCGCACTGAGCGCGAACGCAGCGCTCGGCCCCGCGACGCACAACGCGACCGCGACAAGCGACCCGACCGCGCAGACGACGAATCCGACAGGTTTGTGAACCGGTCCGACCTCTCCTCTAAACTACCATCTATTGACCGCCTCTGTGGCGCACTGCAGACGCAAAAGGTTGCGGGTTCGATGTTTGGATGATCTGCAAGTATTTGTCTCTGCTCTGGGTGTTTCTATGTATAATAATATGTATGTATTTACAAAAAAGTTGATAAGTAGTATTTCAGTTATGTGATACCCATAACACGAGCTCTGCTTACTTTGGGCCCAGATGATGCTGTGTCAAATGTCCGGCATTATTATTATTATTATCTATGGCTCTCTTCAAGTCGACGATCGATTCTAGACCGAAGCACCGCATCGATTCAAATCAAGCACTTCAAACAGGAAACTGAAAAATCCTTCGACTGTCCTTCGTCTTCATTATCAGATCCCTAATGACAGTCACAACCCGTCTAGGTGTAAAGTTCTCATCGATGCAAATCTAGCCCAACCACCAGGTAATTGCTGTAAATCGTTGAGGAGTTCCCTCGAATGTCTTTCGGCTCCATCATCAGATCGACTCCAGACCTTCATTAAATAGTAGTGCTTTAAAATACTCAATGAAAAAAAGTAACAAAAGCACTAGTCGTCACTACGATTTTCGAAGGTTCCCCGCGATTCATCCGGGATGCCATCATCAGATCCCGGTTTCCTTATCATGGTACCATCCTTGGGATATCTCGTTTCCAATAAAAAAGACGCATCAAAATTGGTTCCACCTCCTTTTTTTGAAGTCTGTTAATAAAATCATAAGGAGCACTTTCAATCGTCTTCTTACATGATGGTGAATCTAGGTGCCGGTTCCTCCTAACCCCAGTTCAAGGACAATCCAGCAACAAACTCGTCTGGTCTTAACACTCATATGATGCTTGTCAATTTTGTTACGGATGCCGAATCGAGTCGGAGCAGATTCATTCCAAGCTTTTTTGTCATCTAAATAATCAGATATTTTATAATATGCTTTAATAGTCAGTTACTGTTTAATTACGTTTTTAAATTTGCCAATGGACAAATCTAACACGTCGCTTGGAACCTTGTTATAGAAGCGTACACATTGCCTTATAAAAGATTTATTATCTTTAGCGAGCCTAACAGTGGGAACAGCGAGTTTATCTTTATTTCTAGTAAACATTCTATGATTATCGCTATTTTTGTTAAGTAAATAAACATTTTTGTGCACCTACATTAAACATTTTTAACGAGGCACTTTCATGATATTTATTTCTTTAAATTTATTTCTAAGTGTTTCTCTGGGGCTCATGTTATAAATTGCACGAACAGCCCTCTTCTGCAACACAAATATGGCGTTAATATCTGCTGCACTCCCCCACAACGGAATACCATCGTTGCTTAACATCAGGGGAGATAGTGTTTTAACGTAGGTCTAGGACCGCCTCAGGTCTCTTGCAATACTTACATACATACAGGCGACGCCGCGAGGTCATATCGCATTAGTTAGGCAAGAATTCGCCTACATCCCGGCTCGGTTCTCCTTTTTAATCGACTTCAAAAAAGGAGAAGGTTCTCAATTCGTCGGTGCTTTTAAATGTTCGATTCGAGGCTTGACGTTCCGGGCATCGTCCACCAATATTTATTAATACTTTTTATTGTAAGTTCCGAGTTCCGCATACCTCGGGGCCAGATGTATAACATGTACACACACAGAGGCCGCCGCCGTCGGTCGGGCTCGCGGCGCCGCCGGAGGGACAAGGAGCGGTCGCGGTCACGTGACCGCAAGCGCAGCCGCCGCGACAAGGAGCGGAAGGAACACAAAGTCAAGCCGGACCACATCAAGATCAAGGAGGAACCCAAGGACGGTACGTCTACCCCTCTCACTCGACCCCAAACTCCGAATCTCTTCTCCGTTCTTCATTTTTAGTGGAGGAGAGTGAACCGGTAACGAATCTCGCTGATTACCGAGCGATCTCGATGTTACCTGCGTTAAGTAAATTTGAAAAGTCATTCTCGATCAGATTATATCTTCCTTTACCGCGAACGGCCAGGATTCACTAAAGGGAGATCGACGGCCGATGCGGGTGTAGCGCTCTTAAAGCGTATATCGGTCGCCTGCGGGAAGTCGCAGGATGCGGTTGGGGTATTCTGTGATCTATCTAAAGCCTTTGACTGTGCGAGTCGTGCAAGCCTTACCTCAAAGTTAAATATTATGTCATTCGAACCAGGACGATTAACCCCGTCCAGTATTATCTATCCGATATAGTCCAGAAAATTGAGGTGGGTGGTGAAAGGTCTTCAGGATCCATTATTGGTATAAAGATCTCGCAGGGTTCGATCCTAGGCCCTTTTTATTCCTAGTTTACATTGACGATTTACCTTTTTTTGTAAAATATATTTGTGAGGTAGTCTTATTTCCTAACGATACGTCTTTAATTTATAAAGTTGAAGTAAAGCTAAAACCAGAATTTGCGATAACCAAAGTCCCTATCGCTAGTTCTTTACTTAGTTCACTGTCAATAATCTTTTACTTAATGCTAAAAAGCTAAATGTATCAAATTCACTTTGCCAATGGGAGAGATAGAAAGGAAGGGAAACTAAAGAAAAGACCGGACACAGAACAAAACATCTGCAAGCGTGTGCCCGGACGGAATCGAACCTTCAACCTACAGAATGCAGAGCTTATTACCAACCGAGCTGACAGGCTAGAAGTTGAATGAACCGTTTTAAAGACATCGGTACAAATAGGAGCGAGAGAACTGACGGCTAATAGACGAGAGTGGATCGAAGAAAACTGAACGTTTCGCGGGATACGCGGTTGGAATCGAGTCCCTTTCGGATTGGCATAATTAATCATTAACGCGCCAGGCTCTCATTCTCTCTACCCACTCCCTTCTTTAATTTTTAATTATTGATGCAATAAATAACTATATTCGTAAATATACATACATATGTATATGAGACCAGTATGGCGATTATGGAACTTTTGACACAACCAATGTCTATCAGTTTCGATTAGCGATCGGCATAATTTCAATCGTTGGTTTGATCGTAATTAGAACCAGTTTTGACAAGATGGATCACTATTACGTAGGTTCGGTTTCTATTCATATGACAACACAATTTATCAATAGTAACCGAAAGCGATCAGGATCAAAGTTTTGATAGCATCAGAATTCCATAATCGCCCGCAGTTATCGGTCTCCTTCATTCGCTCCTCCTACGGTTTTTCGTAACGAAACGCGTAAAATTTTTTTCTCGGTCAATATTTCGGTTACACATAAGTGAAGAAATATAAGTAATGCATGTTGCACGTTGTCCCGCAGACTACCCGGAGTTCTCAATCTCGGTGCCGGCGCTGGACGTGCAGATCAAACAGGAGCCGCCCGACGACGACAACAAGTACAACCCGCACACGGACAACGGAGACAACGACGACTTCAACTACTAGCCACTCCACTCCACTCCACTGTGTTGTACTCTATTGTGTGCACACTTCATACTATCGTATGGACAGTTCACGTTGTTATTGTATCTGTGCTGTGCTGTGCTGTGCTTCTACTCCGTTGTGTTTACACTTCAGACTTCCGTCTGGCCACTTTGCAGTTCACACCGTTGTATGGATAGTACGCACTATCTTATACTTCGCACTATCGTATGGACACTTCGAACACTTATGTCAGAACTTAAAATCGATAAACGATATATCGGGACGATAATATGCAAAACCCTACATGTTGCTACATCGATTCAACTCGTTATTAACGATAAATAGACCGACCTTACTTTTGATAATCACATCGTCTCCACAGTAGACGATCCGATTATTTGAATATGACAAAACAACCATGCGACGTTTATTGCATTTACATTATGGTTCCGATAACGATCGGCTTACAGAGTGAGCGCTCTGTTCATTTCACAATTCAAACTAACGTATGGACGCTCCACACTTATTGTCTCTAGCCACTTCACAGTTCCCACAATCGTATGGACGCTTCACACATTTTCTTGTACAGTTTTGTATACATCAGCTTACACTATGTATGCATACTGTTACGAACAATATGTTACAAATTACTTATTTATAACATACTGTCACACATATGTAAAAAAATATTTTATATATTTCGTAACAGCAAATACATAACAATAAAAAACTCCATACAAAAAATATGTATTCGCACACACGTGTAGGTTGAGAGTTTGATGTGATAGAGAGATAGTTTACACACGAATAGATACATTACTGTGTCACGAAGGAAAAACGAAAACACTAAGAGCTAATATGAATGTGATGAGATGCCGTTTCATATATATATTTTTAGTATTTTTGTTTAATTTTACCTTAATTCCCCGTTGATTTTGTGTTTCATATAGCTATTGAAGCCGGTCATAATTATACCGTGTAATTGAATTTTACTTGTTTTAAACGACATCAATTTTATCTTGACAATTTACAGTCCGTTTTGGTCTATACCACACTTTATTGACACATGTGGCTTAGATTGTTTAGTTGTGTTCATTGTTTTGCTTAATTTAAACCTCCAGTCAAATGAAAAATTGATTTTAGCGTAGTGTAGATAGCTGTGGTATGTTTTAGCTTTTCTAAATAAGAATAGTTTTAATATAAGATATGTTTGTGTGATAGGAACTATCATTGGTTACAAGAGACTAACTTACTCGGGTTTGCTGACATATTGCATTGTATCCTTAATAAAATGATCTAAATATCATTTGGTTGGTATCATACTATTGTACATTGGTTTCATTGCTCAGTGCTTCAGCGTTACATAAAGAATGTGGTTATTTTTTGATATGTCTGGTGGACAAATGTGGAGATATTGAATTTCTATGTATTAATCTAAAATTAGATAAATTGATGTAAATTAAACATAATGTACAGAAAGAGTCCACTATAACCCCCCTGTACAGAGATACCATGCTCATGTTAAATTATAAAGAAAGTACTAATTTTTGTTTTAAAAAGTGCAGGTGAATAGGACATTTCCTCTAGCGAGTTTCCATCGGTTTTAAGATTTGGTCAACTAACCAATATGTCCGCTAGTTTATTTATTTTGTAAACTGAAGTCCATTGTGAGTAAATGTGCTTCGTATTAAATAAATGATAATGAATTTATTATGGCTTTTTATTATTCTGTAGTCTACTAGCTTTAACCCTTTATAAGGCAGAGGAAATATTTTTAGCTGAGATTTTAAAGATTAGGTTTTTTTCGTATGGCAATATTTCAATTGACACATAGTTCGATATTTTTACCTGTGGTGAAGACAGGTCGCCATTTTTTTTTCTATCTATCCATATCCTATCTATGCTTCAATCGAATTAGTAATTAATCTATTAGTGCTGCCACATTGCAGTTATAAAATGTTGTAGAACGTTATTAAACACTAGCAGTTACCCGCGAATTAGTACGCGTATGCTTAAAACCTATTTTTTTAATTTTGTCAGAACATTTTTTGGGACAAAATGTAGCCTATGTTCTTCCGAATGCAATAAATACATCTTCTTACCAAATTTCATCAAGATCCGTACAGCCGTTTAGCCGTGAAAACGTAACAAACAGTAGTTGACACTTTGTCAGAAACAAGCAAATGTTATCATGATATAATAATGTCTACATTACTGTTATTAAACAAACAATAACAAATTGCAGCTCTTGGAAAGTAGATCTGAATTATGATATGAATCAGTGCGGGAGCGTTGAGATCATGGATCGGATCGTAACTAAATTGCCTTAGGTTAGTAAATGTTAATATGAGGTGTTTTCAGTTGCAGATGTTCAATAACGTTTTTAAACATTTTTATAACGGCAACACTATATTACTTGACTCTTGCTTGCGAGATCATTTTGGGATTATTATCTTATTAGGTATAAAATCCTAGAGGCAGAGCTCATCGTTCTTTGCATTACGATAGAATAACAGCTTCTTTCTTCTTTAAATTAGTTGCATCAAAATATCTTTAAAACATTTATGACTATAGATAGGTAGTACCTACTTTGTACCAAAATGATAGATTATTACAAAATACTCGTGAAACAGCGCACAATAACAATTTAATAAAATAAGCTTAAATGCCAATTAAAATTGTTGATTACAGCGCCATCTTTCGGTAAGAAGCTAAATTGCAAATTGAAGCTTAATAATAAATCGCTGCTGAATGAATAACCTATCTAAGAATAGAAAAATAATCCCGATAAATAATCCTGGTTATTCGTACGTATGAAACGTACGAATAACCAGGCAGGACCAGCCACGCCGTGCTCCGCCATTTCCATTGTTTTGATTGCTTGTTTGATTGTTGTCAGTTGTGTTGTGACTTGTGTTGTATTGTATGGGTATGGTATGGTGTTCTTTTCGGTTCGCGATATTGTATCGATCGTTTTTCTCGGTTCATTAATTAATGCTCGACTCGAGGTACAAAAATAGGTGCCTAGGTACCCAAATTGTAGTGTGCCGGGTGCGCCGTGAAATATATTAGCAATGTCCACGTTAGTATGCAGAGTATGCCTGTCTGGCAATCTCAGAACAACTTCCATTGCTAACATTGAACTTCTAAATATCTTCGAAAAACTTACGTGTATCAAGGTAAGTAGTAGTTGTATATGAAATTGGCAAAGATGTGAGATATACACGTTCATAATATAAGGCAGGATTTTAGTGCTCGACCGATGGTTAGCGCTGATGGAAATATTGAAAACCGTAAGTGTCGATTTTTGTTTGAGATTCGACACGCAATAATTGGTGGACAGATTTGGGTGAAATCTTGATATAGATTTATATGAACCCTGGATTAAAATGTAATGTTAATAATTCCTATAAAGAATATGTAATTAATAATAATAATAATAATAATAAAAGTTTATTTTAAACCATTGATCTATATTTTACCTATGTTAGTAACAATTAAATAACTTATAATCTACGCTAGTTTAAAACACATAATATTAACAAAATTAAACCAATTATAATCATATTACTATTGAATTCTTAGTTATCTAGATAATTGTAGGTATTGTAGGTAGTAGCAAGTTATGAGGCTGCTATAATCATCTGGTGTTTCAGGTGAGCTCAGAGCATGGTGCGGAGATGTGTGTGCTATGTCACGCTGTGTTGCTGCGGTGTCACAAGTTCTCCATCATGGCACGTCACTCCGCAGACACATTAGCTGAACTATTTGTAAAGGGCTTTGAGGTATGTCTAAAGAGTTCCATCCGTTAACATTCCTGGCTGTAAGCACAGTACGTCCACCAAGAGGATCAATAGATTTTTAACAGTCGTTAGTTCAACTGTTTCACATGCAATTATATTATTGTTTATTATTTTGTATAATTAATTAGGTATTTCTGCAAATGCAATAAATAAATCTATATAATAAAAATCAATTGCTGTTCGTTAGTCTCGCTAAAACTCGAGAATGGTTGGACTGATTTAGCTGATTTTGGTGTTGAAATGTTTGTTTTAGTCCAGGGAAGGTTTAAACAGTGAGTACTTAAAAAAGAAAAAAAAAATATTTATTGATTTATTGAGGCGGTACAAAGTTTGCCGGGTCAGCTAGTAGGTAGTAATAATCTAGCATATATTATAATCTAATCTAGCATCTAGCTTCAAAGTAAACAAAACTTTCTTATAATAAGCATATGACTGATATACTACTTACTTATCCCTACTAAAATTATAAATGCGAAAGTTACTCTGTCTGTTTATTACATTTTCACGCCTAAACTGCTGACCCATTTAGATGAATTTTGGCTTAGAGATATATGGAACCTTGGAGAAGGACATAGGCTTCTTTTTATGTATCACATGTAGGTGTGAAGCCGCGGGCAGCAACTAGTTAACTTATTTTTTTTTAATAATAATAGTATTAACTTATTCAGATAACTAAGATCCATTTCATCCATAAAAATAAAAAATAAAATTAAATCATTGATCAATAACAAAGTAATATAAGTAAATACTTATTATACATATAACACTCAGACTGAGACAAATATTTGCAGAACATATTAACATTTGCCTCCGGCGCGGCGGGAGCCTTTTGTGTCTCAAACTGCCTTCGCCCACTGCGCTACAGAGGTTGTCAATGTATGTCTGATGATGTTTAGTCTACCCTACTTTGACTACCTTGGCAGGCGATCATACTCCATGCATCTTTGTTATCTCATCGCATCTTTTTAATATAAATAACATTATTGGCAGCTAGATAATTGATTCAGGCGTGACTTTGCGGAAATCCATTACAAAACATTAAATAGATGAACCAATATTTAGATTGGCGGAATTGTACTAAATATTTGTCCATCTATTTAATGTTTTATTATTGGCAGCTTGACTAGCCTGTCAGCTCAGTTGGTAGTAGCTCTGCCTTCTGCACTGTAGGTTGAGGATTCGATTCCCTCTCAGCAGGCCTAGCACAGCACGAGGAGAAATAGTCTTTTCCCCCGTTTCTATCCCCCTGTCAGTGGAAATAATTTCCTTTTCTACCTAACCTAGCATAGCTTCGGGGAAAGGTATATAATGTTTCCCTTCGACGTTGATCGTAGACTTTATGTCTCGCTACTCCCCGCCCCAGAGCACGGCCTATCAACAACGTGGATAAATTTATCTCTATTAGACATAAGACGGGGAATATCTATCACTGTCCTTTGAAGGTGGGTCTAAAAAAATAACTTGAAAAGTCGAATAGTTTCTTCAAGAAAATTCTACAATTACTAGAACATAATTGTAGAATGCGCGGGACATTATTACTAAAACATAATTGTAGAATGCTCGGGACATTACTTTTACGCAAGACACTACGCGAGATATGCAAACGTTAGAACGAAAGTTATACAAGAAACATATTCGAGATGCCAATAACTAATGGTCTTCTTGCCGTGCTAGGCCTTCAGGAAACACATTCGTTAACGAATATAGATGTTTGTTTTGTGTCTGGGTGCTATAACGTATCTTATGTATGTATTTAAAAACATATCAGTATTCTATCAGTGACCAGGTGGTATCAGTCACCATAATACAAGCTATGCTTAGTTTGGGGCTAGTGTTGTGTGTTTAGAGTGATGCGTTGTCGGTAGGGATAAATACCAAACACCTCCTTGTTCAATTAGACGTATAATATCCCAACACAAAATGGTGCCTGACACACCAAGTAGCTTTAGGAGCAGACGTCCTCCCGACACCGCAGCCAAGACCCAAAGAGAAAGTGTACATCGCTGTGAGAATGAATGTCTTGAGTGGAGAGGGAAGTTGCACAGATCATCTTAAAACTATTACATAGACAATTGTAATCTAACTTATGTGCTTCTTAAAACTTAGTGGTGTCGATAAAACGCCACATGTGTATTGTCCACTCTCTTGTGCTCTCTGACACCTAACTGATAGATTTGCAATGTCCCATACATACCATGTATTATAAGTACATTGTATATGTTAATTTTTCATAGATTAAGAAAGATCATATAAAAAAGTGCTAGGAATAAGGTGAGTTTCTTGTCAGTTCTTCTACAGCTTGAGATAGCAGGAATCGGCACCTCAATTCTATTAACCTTTTTGACAATTTAATGTGATTCTTAGAAAGTAGTGTTGAAGATCCATATAAATTAAAAATAGTGTGATAATAGAGAACTATATATATATATATAACTTTTAAAACTATCATGGTTTTGCACATAATTTTCACTCAAAACGGGATATTTACCATGATATATGAGTTTTTCTGCTTCTCGATATTTCGGCACAGTTGCATGCGCCATGATCACGAGATAAACTGATCAATGAGAATCAGTTTATCTCGTGATCATGGCGCATGCAACTGTGCCGAAATATCGAGAAGCAGAAAAACTCATATATCATGGTAAATATCCCGTTTTGAGTGAAAATTATATATATATATATAGTTATATAGTAGAATAGAAGTTATATAAATAATAGAATTGAGATGCCGATTCCTGCTATCTTAAGATGTAGAAGAACTAACAAGAAACTCACCTTATTCCTAGCACTTTTTTATATGATCTTTCTTATACCTATGTAAAATGAACATATACAATGTACTCTACATCAGAAGCGGAGAGTTTGCGGTTTCGATTCCTGCCGCGGGACAAATGTTTGTATGGTCTGCAAGTATTTGTCTCGGGTCTAGATGTTTTTATGTATAATATGTATGTGTTTAAAAAAAAGGCTTTAAGTTGTATGAGTCATGTGGTACCCATAGCACAAGCTCTGCTTACTTTAGGGCCGGATCATGCTGAATGAAATGTCCTGTTTTATTGTAATATCGTTATTGTAATTGACCTTTATAAATGTATTAAAATACATGTATTTATATATAAAACATGTAAGTACTTATTTCTCTTTTCAGGCAACACAAGAAACGCTGTCAATGCTGAAGATATACCCAACTCAAAGTCTATCCATCAGCTGTGCAGAGTCTATGCACACGGAGACTGTAGACTTTGACTCCAAGCCAGAAGTCTCCGTCAAGGTGGAAGCGACAGACGACGATGACACCGACGCAGCTGAAGACATCTTAAAAGATGCTAAACCTGTCAAAGTGGAAGTTTTCTTCACTGCAAATGAGGATGACCCAGATTTAAAAAACAACTGCGATATTTGCAATAAAACCTTCAACACAACATCAAAGCTGGTGTCACATTACCGACGCATCCACGCCTGCAAGCCAACCAATCTGAGGAAACGGAAAACTCGAACCAAAGATAACCCACTGACCTGTGATATATGTAACAAAACATTCACCTTTAAGTACAACTACGAACGACATAAGAGACTCCATGCGGCCGGGGCGAAGCCTCACACGTGCGACATTTGCCATAAAACCTTTTCTCGTAACAGCAATCTCAGACAGCACAGACTGATACACTCCGTAGAGAAGCCAGCCTGTCCGGAATGCAATGTCACGTTCACATTCAAAAGACATCTGAGAGAGCACATGAGGATCCATGCAGGGAAGAAATCCTACCCGTGCGATCAGTGCGACAAAGTCTTCAACCAAAGCTCGTACCTCGAAGAACACACCAAAATTCACACCGGAGAAAGGCCTTATACATGCGATCAGTGTGGCAAAGCGTTCCCTCACAAGAAGCTCCTCAAGGCTCATTCGCGGATCCACGGGGTCAAATCCTACGCGTGCGATCAGTGCGATAAGGCGTTCCCGATTCGGATCCGTCTGATCCGACACATGATAATGCACACGGAAGAAAAGCCGTACACTTGCGACCGATGTGCCAAAGCGTTCACAACGGGCAGCAATCTCCAGCAACACATGATCACGCACACGGGCGAGAGGCCTCACGCGTGCGACCGCTGCGATAAGACCTTCGCAAGGAAACAGGAGCTTAAGATGCACTACAGAGTTCACACGGGGGAAAAGCCTTACTCATGCTCTGTATGTGGCAAGACCTTCTCGCAAAAGAGCACTCTCAATGTCCACAGGTGAGAGAACTTTTCATTTATCTATTGCCAGTTTTAGATCCTAGTATGTTTGTTCTTATTCGTCTAAGACTAGGTATTGCCCGCTAGTTCACACGCGCCGTACGTTAAAAGTAGCCTATGCCAAGATACAATCTATCTCTGTACTTAATTTCATCAATATCCGTTCAGCCGTTTAGCCGTGAAAAGATAACAAATGGGTAGACTAAGATCAAAAGTTTAAAGGTTGCTGCTTCGATTCCTGCAGCAAGAAAATGTTTGTATGATCTGCAAATATTTGTCTCGGGTCTGGGTGTTTTTCTAACTAATTTTATAAAGAGAAAATGATTAGATTTGTATGTAATGGATAAAGTTAAAAACTACCAATACGATTTTAAAAATTATTCCACTTATAGAAAGCTACAACTAGCGTGTAGTATGGTCTTCATATTTGTATAAACAAAATATAGATTTGTATGAAAATTTAAATAATATAACGTAAATATGGTGACCAGATGACTGATAGAATACTTAGATGTTTCTAATCACATTAGACATTCTGTAGTATATTTAGTATCAGCGTTGCACCCGTGCGAAGCCGGGGCGGATCGCTAGTTAATTATAAAACTAACAAATACTTTAAAACAATTGGAAACAATGAAGTAGGAGGCAACATATTGAAAATACATACTATATATCTTTTATAACTATTATCTCTTCAACTAACAAGCAGAAAGCTACTAAATAGCAGTAAAAAATACAATTATTTTTAATACAAACGTCAATTTGCTCAATAAATGAACTTTAATAGGTACGAGTATCACAATGTCGAGTTTCTCGTCTGACTCATCCCAGAGTTGGCTTAGGAGGAATCGGCGTATTAATTCGCCGTATGTATGCTTCAAAGTAATTGTGATTATTCATCACAAAAATGAATTAAAAAAACACGAGTGCAATTCACACGTGCTAGAAAAACCTTCAAAAATTTTGGCTTAGATAAGAAACACTATATTGCTTCCTATCTCATTTTCTCCCACGTTAAATCTTATGAATTTATGTGTCTGTCTCTTTTTACTGTCGCTTTTTCGTTTCATCGACTTTCAAATCACAACGATGCTAAAGAAGTTTTCACTTAAAAAAACAATTAATCAAAAATGTACATGTAGGGGGAAGGTATCATTAAAACCCGTTTTATTATAGGTAGTTTTTATTTTATATCTTAATAGACTTTATAGCCACTAATACGTATTACTTTGTAAAATTGTATCATGATAAAAGTAATAGTCTGCGAGCAAAGGCAAGGTTAAGGGCGGACAGACAGACGGACATAGCGAAACTATAAGGGTTCGGAAACGTAAAAAGGACATGGACACGCATGCAAAGTCGCGAACAGTTAATAATACATTCAAAAGTGTCTATCTATTTGTTACGCTTTCACGACAAAACGAATCATGTTGAAATCTGGTGCGGAAATAAAATAAATACCTCAATATTGGCAGACACTGCACAAAACACTGACTGATAAATAGAATACTTACTCATATATTTTTAAGTACATACTTACAATACTTTGAAACATTTGACAGAACAAACTTTCGGTCTATAGATCACTAGCTGCTGCCCAGTTCAAGAAGAATCCGGCAACAAACTCGTCTGGTCATAACACTTTCTATGATCCTTGGCAATTTTGTGTGATGTAGAGCAGTTTTTTTTTAATGCCGGTCATTTCACACAGCAGCATCTAGCCCCGAAGTAATGGGTACCACATGACTAATATACTACATACATATAGTTTTTTTTTTAATTCTTACATATTATACATAGAAACACCCAGACCAAAAACAAATACTTGCACATCATACAAAAACTTGTCCCGCGGCGGGAATCGAACCCGCTACCTTCTGCGTCTCAGCCGGGCATTGGCCTACTGCGCCACAGAGGTCGTCGAGTTGGAGCAGATGCAAACTCTCGAAGACCTGTAGGTAGATAGGTAACTATGATAGAGGTTAAGTACTTCTCAACTCAATAAATCTAAAAATACTTAGGTTCATCACTCAAATGCTTGTCCCGGGGATCGAACCCTCAACCTACAGCGCAGAAGGCAGAGCTACTACCGACTGAGTCGACAGACCTTGTAAATTGAATCTTCGGGAAGGACAACCTACGTTTCACATAGATACCGCGAGATGTACAGCATAAACTATGAACTTCCAGGAGAATCCACACCGGAGAGCGTCCGTTCGCGTGCGACATCTGCGGGAAAACGTTCGGGGACAAGTACACGTTCCGGAAGCACATGGTCCTTCACACGGGCGCGCGGCCCTACGTGTGCGGCACGTGTGGCAACGCCTACAGCTCTAACAGTAGTCTCTATGTGCACAAGCGCACGCACGCGACCGGGACTGTCTCGCGACAGGCGGCCTGCGACACGTGCTGCAAAACATTCAGTAATAACAGTCATCTCAAGCGACACATCAGGAATATACACATGAGAGACGCATCTCGCGGCTCGCAGCAGCGGTCTAAAGACGAACAGAGTGCTATTCGTATGTGATAGTCTAATTATGTGAACGATGAGTCACATCATGTACTTAAGTGCCGAGTAGCTGCATGTGAAAGATTATTTACAGCGTGTAAAAGAGCTTAAGACGCTGCATGCGATAGTCGTAACATGTCAAAGTTCCAAAATCGTGTAAAAGTTACGTTACTTCATGTAACATTATGAATCATTGCATGTCAAAGACGAGTCTAAATCGTGTAAAAGAGAAGTCACTACATGTAAAAAAATTACAGCATGTAAGAGTCACCTGTGAAAAAGACGAGTCGCTAAGAAATATGAGTCACATCGTTTAAAACACAATTCAAAACGTGTGAAAGTGGTTTCTGCGATAGCATCTATTGCGAAAACAGTTGCATCATGCCAATTGAGCTGTTTGAAGTTGAATTGAGTCGGGGTCAATTTGCTGCTGTAGTATACACATATACCTGTACCTTAGCGTAATTTTATTGTTATTACTTGTATTTTGTGTGCTATGTGCTCAAAAGCAAATAAATATCTGTCTGAAAAATAAGTCCGCACAGTATGTGGACTGTGGAACAGTATGTGAAAGATGAGTCACATCATGTAAACTATGAGTCCTGGCACAATGAAGATGATTCAGAATGTGAAGGAAGACTATTCACACCAAACAATTCCATGTTATAAAAAAAAACGAAATATGTTTGTGTAAATAAAGGTTTGAAATGTTGATTGTTCCATTGAATATATTATTGATAACGAACTTCCCATTTGAGATTAAACTTAATTTTACTATAAAATTAAGCATTTTTTTCATGAAATGTTAGCTAGTACTTCTCCAGACGATGTATAATCAAATCATAGAGCAAACATTTAGATAAACACGGGTTTTACTCAGGTAATATTTAGTCGATGGAGCCACCGACACTGTTTCGATTCATCTAGAGAATCTTCATCAGGGTGAGTTTGATCCGCGGTCCGTGAGTTGTCGCGAGCGTTCACATTTCGCATGTATATTACAACTCACGAAATTTTGAAAGTGAATTCATAAAGCGCTTTAATATGCTTTCAGCTCAGTAATTAATTAAATTCTAACATTAGCAATCATCTTTTTGCACTCTTATGGAATTGTTGGTAGAAAAGGCAGACATCATACAGGATACGTAACCTGTGGACTGGGACCGGGGGCTGGGCAGAAGGGATCCCCTCGATTGAGCTAAGGAAGACCTAGCGGTCTTCCTTAGCTCAATCGAGAGAGAGAAACCTAGCGTCTGCATTCTAGGTGTACAGTCCAGTTAGGCTGTCCCCAGTAAGCAAACCGTTAGCGGCCGCTTGAGTTTGCGGCGTATCGGTTTAGTACGCTCTTCCATATATTTGAAATGCAGTGTCTACAGTTTGCTAGTTTTGTGACTGCCAACTGTCTCAGTTAGTGGCCGACTCACAGCAAAACCGGTTCTAGTCGACGGCGGCGATATGGTTGTTCGCCGGGCGTGGTGAGTCCGTTTGCCGCAAACTGTTCATGCGGACAGTTGGAAAGAAGCTATCGACGTGTCCGGACGTGCTTTTTTGCATCGCTTACCTAGTTAATCCCTACGCACACACACCACAGTAAGTCCAAGATGCCCTTTGATTTTGCCATCAATAGTAAAGTGAAAATTCAGTCGACCTAAATAAGCGGCTAACTCATAACAGTTTGCTTGCGAAATTGATCTGAGTTTGCAGCTAACTCGAATTTCAGTTCGCCACAAATTTTCGGCTCACTCAGTCGGCCGCTAATAGTTTACTTACCTACTGGAGACACAGCCTTAGACTGCACACGGTTAAACGTTGATGTCAGGTTGTAGTTGAGTGCTTAAGTAAAACCGGGTTACAAACACAGTTGAAAGTTTCATGGCGCATGTAATTGTGCCATATTTCGGGAGTTTACTCATAAATCACGGTGTGTATTTTGTTCTTATTTTATTGAATAAATATATGAATAATGCCGGACATTTCACACAGCATTATCTGGCCCCAAAAGTAAGCAGAGCTTGTGTTATGGAAACCACATGACTGATACACTATATTTATTCATTTTTTTTGTAAAGACGTACATATTATACATAGAAACATCCAGACATGAGACAAATACGACAATACGTTGAGATCATTATTTGCTACCTAAAATGTTATTCTGCGTATCAACTTTTTACGGTAAAATGGTTTTTCTTATTTACCTATTCGCACCTTCTGTCCTTTACTTTTAAATAGGTTGAATACAAGATGTGGATTCTAATTTGTTTTAAGAAAAGTAGGACACCTAGTTGACATGGTTGCTGCGCTCCTTGCTAAGTAGGTGTCCCTAGCAGACATGGCTCGCTGCGCTCCTCGCTACTAAGTAGGACACCTAGCAGACATGGCTCGCTGCGCTCCTCGCTACTAAGTAGGACACCTAGCAGACATGGCTCGACACCTGGCAGACATCCTGTGTTGCTGCAAATATCTCGGGATCTTAAACGCCTTATTACATCGCTCACATCTGTACGGAGTCTCGTCGCTGTGGATAGCGACGTGGCGTTTGAGATTCTCGGCTGTGGTGTAGTTTTTGTTGCATTTGTCGCAGGAGTAGGCTCGAGGGGCGGTGTGACGTCGCATGTGGGTAGTCAGAGAGCAGTCCTGGTGGAAGGACTTGCCGCAGCGGTGGCACGCGAAGGCTTTTACTTCGGAATGAAGTCGGCGAGTGTGCTCTTTGAGTGCACTTTTGAAAGTGAACGTCATTTCGCAACGTGCACAAGCGTACGGTTTCTCTTCGCTGTGAACCTACAAATACAAATAATAATCATTTATTTACTAGAAAGCAACTACAACTACAACTACAACTACAACTACAACTACAACTGATTTAACATGGCACCTCAATTCACCTAGTATGTATGACGTTTCAAAGTGATCCTTGTGATTGTATTGAATAAATCATCTTTTGACTTTTGACTTTGACATATCGGAACGATAATGTCACATTCAGCGGATTTGTAATTTTTTCGTTGTCATAAGTAATGTCGGTCGTTCCATCGTCAAAATGAGTCGGAACAATGGCGATTTTTGTCCCGATATATCGTTTATCGATTTCAAGAATAGGCATGAATTTTTCCGCCAGTTTATAGAGAAAATTCTAAATCGTTTCAAATGTATATTTATATGCAAAACTAACAGCTTTTTAAACAGAATATATTATGGCAGAATATTATGCGCCTTCGCATTTACTCATTCGAATTAACAGTTGATTCGTAAAATTCAAATTATCGTATTATATGTCGTGGAGAATTAGAACATCGATTGTCAAAAGTAATGTCAGTCGCTCAAATCGAACGAATTGAAACGATAGTAGTTCTGAGTAGGGTTTAACACTAACACGATTATTGTACCGATACATCGTATATTATTTGCCTAACAAAACAGAACATTCTTTATTCAATAAAATCACATGGACCACTTTGAATCGTCTTCTTACATGCTAGTGAATCTAGGTGCCGGTTCCTCCTAACCCCAGTTCAAGGAGAATCCGGCAAGAAACTACTCTGGTCTTAACACTTTTAAAGGAAATAGGCAAATTGCGGAGTAGGCAAATACTTGATTTTGTAACAGATTGTACTTTTTCATGTCAATGAATACCTGATAATGTATCTTCAGCTGACACTTGAGTAGGAAAGTCTTCCCGCAGCGTTCGCACGCGAAGCACTTCTCCCCAAAGTGGATCTTCATATGCAACTGTAAATTTCCCTTCTGACTGAACTGCTTCCCGCAAGTATCGCAGCAGAAAGGCTTTTCCCCCGTATGGCTCCTCAGGTGCGCTTTCAGCCCGGCTTGGGAACGAAACTTCTTACTGCATCGGTCGCAGCAATACACCCACTCATCCGAACACTCGGCGTTCATCGAGTGACGAAGTAGATGCCTCTTCAAAGACGAATTATGTAGGAAAGATTCAGCGCAAAATTTGCAAGCGAAGAGCTTTTCTCTAGTGTGAACTCGCATGTGAGTCTTCAGAGTGCTCGTTTGTTTGAATGTCTTGCTGCATCTGAAGCAGGGATGTGGTTTATCGGGAGAATGGACTTGTAGAATATGTTTAGTAAGGTATCGTTTGATCGTGAACGCTTTGTCGCATCTGCTGCAGCCGTAACGCCTTTCGCCAACGTGAGTGCGCCTGTGTTGTCTCAACGAGTCCGCATCAGAAAACGCGGACTTGCATTTAGCGCACGCGTACGGTTTATACGCAGGGAACCGGCAGGCTGGAGACTTCTTGTGTGCGATCAAACCTTTTTTGTGAAAGAAGGATTTACTGCAGGTGTCGCATGCGAACTTCTTTTCTTTGGTGTGCTGGACCGTAATGTGGTTCTGTAAGCTCTGCTTCAAACGGAAGGCTTGGTTACACGCATCGCAAACGAATGGCTTGGCTCCTGTGTGTACGCTCATGTGTAACTTCAGCGCTTTGGGTTCGGAGAAGTCTTTGTGGCACACTTGACATCGAGTCTGTTTGTTCGTTATTTGAATGATTTCACTTTTGCAAGTACTGCTATGGATTCTCAGATGGGTCAAACATTCTTTTTTCGTCTTAGATGTCTTGTGGCACATACGGAAGTTGTTGTCGATATCCGTTTCCGTTTTAATATCGCTTTGTATATCAGTATCGTCCGTTAAAAAGCTGTTTTCCATTTTGAGGGTATCTGTATCTTCTTTCGTTTCCTGTTTCAAGGCGACGCCGCCGTCGCCCGTATAAGTGCTGCCATCTATTGAGTTGCCGTCGAAGGATATGGATTTTAATGTAGATTTAGTTAGGTGTGGAATTCTAATGTTTAGAGTTCCGATTGCCTCGCTCGTCACCTGCAACAAATAAGAACATATTTTTTTATAAAAAATCCCTTAAACTCTAGTCAGAAGGGAATCGAAGCCACGACCTTATTTTGGGCGAGGGCGCCAGTGAACCATCACTTATATACACTACACAACAAAGTCTAGGGAACATGCAAACTACTTGAACTAATTTGTTAAAACTCGTAAAAAAAGTACTGGCCACTAAAATTTATAAATGTAGTCTGAAAGAGTATTCAATAATATGTTCTAAATTCAAAAAATTGTAACAAAAAAGTTAAAACTTTTCAAAATAAGGAGGGAAAACCAAACTTAGTTGCAGAGTAAGGGGTTTTTTGTTTCAACACAAAAAGTGTAGAATGATTTTGTCATGTATCCATTTTTTCTCTTGTGAAAAACATTACCGCTGACTTTACCGATATTTAGAAAATCTAAGCGTTATGTCACGTCGACATTTATCGCGGGAAGGGATGCTTAGGGCTGTCGGTATGTTGGAAGCTAGACAGAGTCAGCGCGTTATTGCGGACGCTGTTAACACACCAGGCAAGCGTAATTTGCCGATTATTGGCACGGTACAGGGCTACAGGAGATGTAGCCGAAGGTCACCGAGGAAAATACAGGGTCACTAACCAGAAAAAACATCGATTTCTGCAAAATGCTGCAAGAAGGCAGCCCCAGATTACAGCTCACCAGTTGGTAGGCAGACTCCAGTCCCAGCACCAAGTGGTTATCAGTGACCAAACTGCCAGGAGAAGATATCATGAAGTAAATCTCCACGCTCGCAGACCATTAAGAGTTCCAGCTTTGCGACGTGGAAATCGAGGGCGTCGTTTATTACGCGGGCTAACGCACAAATGCGATGGACCGACAATCAGTGGGCACGTGTTCTGTTTTACGATGAGTCTCACTTCGGATTTCATCCTGATTCAAGGAGAGTGCGTGTTTGGCGAGGCCCTCGCCGCCAAAGTCGACTCCGAAATCCTCAGGAAGTTCATCCTCACCAAGGCGGAACGATCATGGCTTGGGCTGGAATTCGCCTGGGTATCTCGTTTGGATACGAGGCAATTTAAATGCAAAGCAATACATTGAACTAGTTGTGCACCCCATCCCTCACCACCAGCAGTTCGGCCCAGATTTCGTGTTCATGCAGGATAATGCACGCGCACACACCTCTAGGCAGGTAATAAATGTGTTTAGCGAACATATACATAACATAATATCACGATATTAGAGTGGCCTGCTCAGTCCACCGATACCGAAATAGTTTAGGCACTATTTTTTACGGCGTTTTTTTATTAAACCTTCATTTTCTTTTTCATCTCAGTCGGGCACTCTTGGCAGAGTGGTCGTGGTTATGAGTGAGTCCTGATGAATGGTGGCTCTTGCTATGCGTCTCCATCCGGCTCTATTGGAGGCGTTGTGGGAGCAGTCGGTCATCGTGGATTTGGTGAGAGTTTTTATCAGATCTCCCCATCTGGTCGGAGAGCGGCCACGGCATCTCTTGCCCTCCATTCTGCCTTGGACTACAAGACGCTCCATTGAGTCTTAATTTCGGGTTACGTGCTCAAAGAACTTCAGTATTCGTATTTGAACAGTCGTCGATAATCTCTCTTTGATGTGAAGTTCCTTTAGGATGGATCGATACATTGGTGCGATAGGCTGTCCACGGTATTCTCAGCAGACGTCTCCAGCACCACATCTCCAGTGCATCGATTTTGTTTTGGTTATTCTGTGGTCTTTCCAGATTTTGGTGAGCTTTTCGACGGCAGATCGGGTCATTTTTTTTACTTGCACGCTTTTTATTTAATTACATAACTGAAATCAAGAATAAATTAGGCTTCTATTGTTGTATAACATCTAAGACTAAAAAATGTTGAATTAAATAATGATACAAACTAAAATTGTTCCCTAGACTTTGTTGAGTTGTGTAGATGACACTCTTTGGGTAAGTGTTTGACTAAAAGTATACCATGATGACCTCTGTGGCGCACTGGACCAACGCCCGGCTGTTACGCAGAAGGTAGCGGGTTCGATTTCCGCAGTATTATAAATATTTGTCTCTGGTCTGGGTGTTTCGATGTATAATATGAATGTAGGTACAAATTAAAAAAAAAGTTATTAAGTATATAATAACATAATATGTCATAGTCTTAATGTAAACGAGGCAAATATATTATGTTCACAACTGGAATACCCAGGCTCGGACAGCTCTTCAGATCTCTAGTCTAGGTTACTAGGTCTAACTTATGTGCAAAGTATGAGCCAAACGCGATGAGTCTCTGACTATGTCTAATCCATAAAGTTTTTATTATTATTATTATTATATCTCCAAGTATGTCAAAGAAGGCTTCTTTGGTATAATTTGAGAGACATCTCAAGCCTGGGAGTCACAGTTTTCAGCAAATTTTCATTCTAATCCTAGTAATGCTTATATAAAATGATATATATAGAAGTAAGCGTGGATGTTTTGATTGCCTGTTATTCAAACACGGCGTTACTCGCGCAGTTACCTTGGTGTGAGTGAGCAGCAGGTCTCGCAGCAGACATTTACCTTGGTGTGAGTGAGCAGCAGGTCTCGCAGCAGACAGTTACCTTGGTGTGAGTGAGCAGCAGGTCTCGCAGCAGACAGTTACCTTGGTGTGAGTGAGCAGCAGGTCTCGCAGCAGACAGTTACCTTGGTGTGAGTGAGCAGCAGGTCTCGCAGCAGACAGTTACCTTGGTGTGAGTGAGCAGCAGGTCTCGCAGCAGACAGTTACCTTGGTGTGAGTGAGCAGCAGGTCTCGCAGCAGACAGTTACCTTGGTGTGAGTGAGCAGCAGGTCTCGCAGCAGACAGTTACCTTGGTGTGAGTGAGCAGCAGGTCTCGCAGCAGACAGTTACCTTGGTGTGAGTGAGCAGCAGGTCTCGCAGCAGACAGTTACCTTGGTGTGAGTGAGCAGCAGGTCTCGCAGCAGACAGTTACCTTGGTGTGAGTGAGCAGCAGGTCTCGCAGCAGACAGTTACCTTGGTGTGAGTGAGCAGCAGGTCTCGCAGCAGACAGTTACCTTGGTGTGAGTGAGCAGCAGGTCTCGCAGCAGACAGTTACCTTGGTGTGAGTGAGCAGCAGGTCTCGCAGCAGACAGTTACCTTGGTGTGAGTGAGCAGCAGGTCTCGCAGCAGACAGTTACCTTGGTGTGAGTGAGCAGCAGGTCTCGCAGCAGACAGTTACCTTGGTGTGAGTGAGCAGCAGGTCTCGCAGCAGACAGTTACCTTGGTGTGAGTGAGCAGCAGGTCTCGCAGCAGACAGTTACCTTGGTGTGAGTGAGCAGCAGGTCTCGCAGCAGACAGTTACCTTGGTGTGAGTGAGCAGCAGGTCTCGCAGCAGACAGTTACCTTGGTGTGAGTGAGCAGCAGGTCTCGCAGCAGACAGTTACCTTGGTGTGAGTGAGCAGCAGGTCTCGCAGCAGACAGTTACCTTGGTGTGAGTGAGCAGCAGGTCTCGCAGCAGACAGTTACCTTGGTGTGAGTGAGCAGCAGGTCTCGCAGCAGACAGTTATCTTGGTGTGAGTGAGCAGCAGGTCTCGCAGCAGACAGTTACCTTGGTGTGAGTGAGCAGCAGGTCTCGCAGCAGACAGTCGGCCGCGCGCGCCGCGTCGGCCAGTCGCCGACAGCGACGCAGCTGGCCGCCGCATGGGCCGCACACGGCACTCGGCCGCCCGTCCTCCGTCTCCAGCTGGAACCACCCAGGAGTCATATGTTCAAGTTGATGAAGAGATGCAAGCCAATTTCACAGGTCTGATTGATTCAAAATGATGGATTGATTGATTGAAACTACATCAATAATATTGAGAGAACATGATGCTGCATGAACATGATAATGCTGATGCTGCAGCATCACCTGGAATCTGCTGGATACTCAGTGAATAGTTTTTCTTTATTTCTTTCGTGTCGAAGGTTTTTAACTAAAATGTTATTAGAATCAGTCTTAGCTTGTGGAGTATTGTATTTCTTTTGTGAGTTGTTATATTAGTGAACTCATTATTTGTTATGATTCCTATTACAATAACAAACTTTATGTTGTGTACAATATCAGTTCCATCAGCTAGTTCTCTAGTAGTATCTGAAGATCTAATTCATAGAGAGAACAAAAGAATGCCAATTTTATTTGTGAAGTGTTATTTGCATATAAACTTAAATTCTCGCTGCAACCCCTTTGGAGTAGAACTTTAGTAATTCCATAGTGCTTTAGACCCCAAATCTGTACCTATAGGTGGTTGGTTGGTTCATTTCTAAAATTAGGAATTGTCTAAAATATATTTTAGTTAGTCATAGCATTAGTAAAACCTATTCGGTTGGTACCATTTACCTTAATTAGGAACGCTTAATTAAATTAGATAAACTTAAATTAGGATAAGTTGGTAACAGCAGAACACCAAAGTTAAATTTGACAGTTCTAAACCTAAATTTAGCTAAAATTTGTTAGGTTGGTGCCAACGAATTGAGGCCATTGTATGGGCTGTATACGGATAGTTGTTCAGTTAGTGATACCTAATATAAAACTTTAGATAACTAATATAATTAAAACTAGACACTTTTTTATCATTGGGGAAATATTTTTAGAAACTATACTAGTCCTTGAGAACACGCAATGCAATGCTTCTAGTATTGCAGATGTTAAGGCGAAAGTAACTACTTACCATCCAACCATAAGCCTCCATAATTACTCCATAATTATTCCAAGATAAAATCTATTTTAGCTTGGAGGTCGTTTTTTTTTAAGACAATGTGTAGGTATTGCTTGCTGGGTAATTACCTCGGAGCCGGTGAGTTTCTCGTAGATCTCTCGCAGCCGGCTGTCTCTCACAGCCTGCACGCGCATCTCGCTGCCGAGACACACGCGGCAAATCGTCGCCGCACACATTCCACAGCTTTTCCTTGAGTATCCACTAATCTTTTAATTCAAAAAACAAATGATATATATGACACGAAAGAAAACATTAGCACTATAGTGAAATTTCATCTTTCGAGATAGAGTAAGTAGGTAGAGTAGAGCACCAAACCAATCAATCAATAGGTAGGTACACTTCTATCTACTCATCAACCAAGTGAAGTGAAGTCAAGTCAACAAATAAAACAGCTGTTGTATTTGTGTGTGTTAGATCAATCAATCAAGCAAGCTCAACCGTTCCTATTCCTCGACCAGTTTTTCGCTATTCATCAATAGATGGCGTAGTATCTATTGTAGCACTACTTAATAATATAATGTGGTTTAGTATACTAATTGTATTTATAAATAATAATGTGGTTGCAGTAATAACTCTATGGTACGAACTATCTACAAACAATGACGAAAGATTGACTAGATCTCCGCTGCTAGGAGTATAGTGTTCTCTGTGGTTTACTTATCGTATTTACTCGTCGAAATAGTATTGTATAGGTATGTATTCCATTTGCAAATAAACAAGTCTTTATGCTTATGCTATGGTCTAATACGCGATACGAATTAATGGACGAACATAAAATCACAGCACAGCCTATCTTGTTTGTTTTGTTTAGTATTGTGTGGAGTTTTTGTTGCTGATTTCGATGTCAAGATGCCCTCGCCTTTCTGCAGAGTGTGTTTAGCTGCCAATCTCAGAATGTACGATATTGAAGACATCAACCTTCTACAAATATACGAACAACTCGCTAGTACCAAGGTGTGTTTACAAAGTTTTATCGACATCCCATCGTCCAGTTTTATCTACATAATGCTGACTTCACACAGAATTCCTATGAAACTGAAACTCGGTACCTACCATCATGGTTCACATCACAGTACCGAAATAGGTAAATATTATCAGAACACGTAAACAGCACAAGTTGTAACTTTCATAATTTGTTTTTTTAAGTTGAAGACAGAAGACGGGCGGCCCAGAAGTCTGTGCTACGTGTGTTACTGGCAGCTACGGCGCTGTGGCCAGTTCTCGGCGGCGGCGCGTCGGGCCGAGGGACTCCTCGTGGGGTTACTCCGCGCTAGCAATGAGGTGATGTCGCTAGGTATACCTACATAAAGTTAGATTGAATCACGCACAAATTATTTTCTTGGGTGAAAATTACAATGTTATGAATTGATGTTACCAAAACAAATATGTAATCAATAAATATTGGTGGGTTAGCAACACAACACCATCTAGCCCCAAACTAAGTATGTAATAGGTTGACATGTTTGTCCTGAAAAGGAATCAAACCCAAAATCAAATTAATATCTATTTATTTCATCTATTTAGATAGTAATTTTACTTGTACTTGTACAAACTTGTTTACAAACAAAACTTGTACACTACTGCTTGGAGGCAAAGTAACCTACATCAAGACATACTCCTAAAGAGCTCTACTACCAATTTAAAATAAATAAATAATGATACCTATACAGTTTGAACACAGCGTCATCTGGCCCCAAAGTAAGCAGAGCTTGTGTTATGGGTGCCACATGACTGATATACTGCTAAAAATATCCAGACAAATACTTGCAGATCATACGAACATTTGTCTCGCAGGGGTAATCGAACCCGCAATTTCTGTGTCTCAGGCAGGCCTTCGCCCACTGCACCAGATGTTGTCACTGTTTACTGGGAAATCACAAATTGATCCTTGGGTTTTGTTTCAGGTATCACTTGAAAAGGTGACCAAACTCAACCCCAGCGCAGGAGCAACCCTCTCAACAACTGCTCCTCAACACTTGTCTGTAGAAAATTACCCTGACGATGGCACAACTGCTGACAATGTGCGTGTGTTTGTATGGGAGTATCCAACAGTCAAAGAGGAACCGCAAGATATGAAAGAAGAAATAGTCGCAGAGGAAATATATATAGAAGTTGAGAGAGTGGATAATGAACAGTTTATGACCGAACATGAAAGCTCCGGTTTGCACAGCGATGCAATCAACTATAACCTGAATGATTTTGTGAACAGTACAATCTCAACACTGTACAATGATGCTATCCACGCTAGTTATAACCTAGAGGTAAACAGTTCAATGGTAAACAGTGATGCGGACACTAGCTGTAATGAACCGATCCCTTACAGATGCACTTGTTGCGGCAAACAGTTCTCATTGAAAAGATATCTTAAATCTCACATGCTAGTCCACACTGGGGAGAAAAAGTTCGCGTGCCCAGTCCACGAATGCCACAAGACCTTTGCAAGGAAAAGCGATCTCAACCGACACACTAAGTCTCACACAGAAGACAACGTAGAAGAGATAGCTGAACTGCATCACTGTGAAGTGTGCGGCCGAGCTTTCAAGAACAGAACCAGTGTGGTGTCTCATATGCGGACTCATACAGGAGTTCGTCCGTACAGCTGTCCGCATTGTGGAAGTGCGTTTCGCTTTGAATGTAATCTACAAGCTCATATCAAGATGCATTCTGGGGAAAAGGCTTTCTCCTGCTCAGAGTGCGGGAAAGGGTTTGCGGCGAAGGGTAACCTAGCTCAGCATATGCGAACGCACGGGACAGAGCCACGTGTTAAGACGGAAGAGCAGTTAAATCACGTGTGTTCGATCTGTGATAAAGCATTCTCTCGCGCCGCTTATCTGACTCGACATCTAAGGAGACATACAGGAGAGCGTCCTTTCGTATGCAGCTGCTGCGAGAAAAGTTACTCTGACTCTGGCTCGTTGCATATCCATATGCGCGTCCATACAGGAGAGAGGCCGTATGCTTGTAGTACTTGTGGACGAGCGTTTGCGAGATCGCATCAACTCAAACAGCATCTAGCCGCGGCCAAGTGCAGGCCCTGACTAGTAAAAGTAGCGACAGAAATAGGCATAGAAATAAGACAAATAAAAAATCATTTATTACGGAAGGCTGTCACCCATCTATTAAAATACGCTATAGTAGCGATTCTGTTCAGTGTGGAGAAAGTGTATTTGACAGCAGTGATCGTGCAATTTACGCCTAGTTTGCTATTGCTAGTTGTCATGAGTTACGCAATCAGGGACACGAGTAAACCCGCCATTTAAGATTGGTTTCTATATTGAAACAAAACAGATAGTTCCTCATGGCCAAACTACTTCGCCTAACTGATTTGGCTACGAGGACTAACATATCCTCATGGCCGAACTTGTGTCAAAATAGGCAAAGCAAGTACAGTTATCTACTTGGTTAAATGAAAAGACCTCTGCTATACTTCAGATCGAAACCAGTTGGTAAGGTTATGTTGGGGTATAGGAAATAACAGTGCAAGGCGAGCGAGCGAATCGAGCGTGCCGCGGCAGCGGCCGCCGAAGCGCCAGAAGAATATAATTTGACCTTGAAGCCAGGTGTAAAGCATAGTCTTATAAATGAACTAATGGTAAAAAATTATTCATAAGTAATTAGTAGGTATCCGCTCTGCGGTGGCGAGTGTACTTTGCTTATTTTGACACGAGTTCGGCCATGAGGATATGTTAGTCCTCGTAGCCCAATCAGTTAGGCGAAGTAGTTTGGCCATGAGGAACAAGCCAACAAGACAGAGAATAACTATGCAACAAGAAGCTAAGTGGAACACTCCTAAGCTTTTGACAGTCGACCAGAAACACATCTTTCCAAGCCAGTTTAAAGTGAATTGGGTATACAATGTTTAAATACTCAAATAAAATCTAAACTTAAGTAAATAAACTTAAATGATGTGTATGTATGTAATGTTTCATTTGATAAATACAGCTTTATTGAGTTCCACAGTGTATGTAATTTATTTCATCTATTAATACCAAATTGTTAGGTTCTAATCCATATAAAAAATAGTACACAGGGCATGACTACATCACACGTCACAGTTCGGCAAGGTTATAACGGAAGTGACAATATCAACAGCAAAAGTTACGCGACGGCAGTATTTGCGAAATCAGTCTCAAGTCAAAAAAAAATCTTATTATGGAAACTATCCGCTGTCTATTTCTATTACGTCGCCCACCCACGGACGGATAAAATATGCTTGTAGCAGGGATATTAGCGTATTATATTATACTAGCTGCTACCCGCGGCTTCGCACGCGCGGTACCTACAAAAAAATAAGCCTATGTCCATTTCCAAGGTCCCATCTATCTCTATACCAAAATTTATCAAAATCAGTTCAGCGATTTAGGCGTGAAAACGTAATAGACACAGACAGACAGAGTTACTTTCGTATTTACAATATTAGTACGCATTATATTTATTAAGGTAGCCTGTCGTCGTCTATTAAAATACGCATAGAGATTATTGCTCTGATTCTGCTCATAGGGTAGAAGCCTTTAAAAATAATAAAAAGTGAAAAAAAATAGTAGGATGAAACCCATTCGAAAAGGAGGAGAATATTATAAAAATGGAAGGAAAAATAAATTACGGGCGATCTGAGGTTGGGAAGGGTTGAGGGATGAGGTTTTAAGGGTAAAAAGCGGTTTATCTCGATTTCCGGCAAAACTACAAGTCCTATGGAAAAAAGTCAAATTGCAAAGTTGTAGGTAATAAAAAGATCTACAACTTTTGTATTAACACTTTTTTCACATAACCTCAAAATTTCTGTGATAAAATCAAAAAACCAAGTTTTTGGTTTTTTAATTGTATCTTTTACATAAATTATTTTTTTTACAAAATTTGGTGAAAAGTTACCTTTTTATGTCCCAAATACAATATAATTTATTTGATTTGAAATAGTTATTTTTTCACATTATTTTGACTTAATATCGAAAAAGCACCCTAATTTTCAATAGAAAATTAAAATATCAGCTTTTTTAAAAAAGTTGGTGTGCTTTCTGTTCGTTGAAATCTCTACTTTCCGATTGTGTAAATATATATATTATATGTATTACTATAGTAAATCTTCTCAGAAAATGCAAAAAATCGAAAGAAACTCAAATTCGTTTTTTTTTTATTATAATGTTTATCGAAAAAGAAGGTTATCATTAGTTTTTAAACGTGCAGTACCGTTGACTTTTTTCTCGGTCTGCCTTTGCAAGCATTGATTTACCTACCTTCTTCAGATATTTCATATTTGAACTCTACATCTTTTGAAGTGAAAACTTCTTTGGCATCGTTGTGATTTGAAAGTCGATGAAACGAAAAAGCGACAGGCTCTGTGGCCTCTGTGGCGCACGCAGTGGGCTAAGACCCGGCTGAGACGCAGAAGGTTGCGGGTTCGATTCCCGCCGCGGAACAAATATTTGTACGATTTGCAAGTATTTGTCTCGGGTCTGGGTGTTTCTGTTTCTATATATGTATTTACAAAAAAAAATAGTATATAAGTAGGTATTATATCAGTCATGTGGTACCCATAACACAAGCTCTGCTTACTTTGGGGCTAGATGTTGCTGTGTGAAATGTCCGGGATTATTTATTTATTTATTATAAGTTAGTTTTGTGAAGGTTTCACTTCTACCACGTGACTGCACACATGTTTTTTTTTAAATTACAATTATGTTAAAATCACAGATTTGTTTCTGCTTTGTTTTTAATCTTTAATTTAAGTGTTGAATTGCATTATTTACTTGTGATAACAAAATGTTATTATATCATTAAATAATATACATTTTGGTTCAATCTATAATACTAGCTTATCCATTGCTTTCCCGCTTGGTACGTAGATAATAAGTAGCCTAAGTTATTCCCTGTCTTTTCTAAGCTTCATTTACACAAAACAAGTGTTATGAATTACAAAAAGTACTTTAGCTTCCCCCAGGCCCCGTATGAATCCGCATGTGTCCTCTCAAATAACTCTTCATACTAAATGCCTTTCCGCAACAATCGCAAGCATAAGGATTCACTCCAGAATGAATTTCCATATGTCGCGTCAAACTGCTCTGACAAGCAAACCCTTTGTCGCACAACCTACACGAATACGACTTGTCTCCACTGTGACTTTGCAAATGTATTCTTAGAGTTACATCATCAGTAAACGACTCAGCGCAAATGTTACACGTGTGGAAATGACCGTGAGTCTGCGTGTGTGTTCTCAGGCTTTTGTCATCAGTGAACAACTTATCGCACATTTTGCAGGAAAACGGCTTTTCTCCGGTGTGAACTCGCATATGGATTCTCAGACTTTTGGTATATGTAAATGTTTTGTTGCATACGATGCAGGAGTATGGTTTCTGTCCGGTGTGGAGCAGCATATGTCTTGTCAGAACGCTTTGTTGCGTGAACGTCTTATCACAGCTGGTGCAAGCGTATGGCTTTTCGCCAGTGTGAACTCGCATGTGAGTTGACAAACCACTGTTGTTAGTGAACACTTTGAAGCATGTGTTGCACGAATATGGTTTTTCTCCTGAGTGAATTCTCATGTGGCTTGTTAAATATCTCATATTAGTGAACACTTTGCCGCAGATGCTGCAGGAGTATGGTCTCTCTCCGGTGTGCGTTCGTATGTGTATTGTTAAGCCACGTTTCTCAGTAAACGCCTTATCGCACATGCTGCATCGGTATGGCTTATCTCCAGTGTGTACGCGCATGTGACTTGTCAAATTACTCTTACAAGTGAAAGCTTTGTCACACGTGTTGCAGGAAAATGGCTTTTCTCCGGTGTGAACGCGCATGTGTAACGTCAAAATACATTGCTGTGTGAACGTCTTGTCGCACCTGTCACAAGAGTAAGGCTTTTCTCCCGTGTGTACGCGCATGTGTTTCGTCATATTACTTTGTTGAGTGAAGGCTTTGTCGCACCTGTTGCAGGAGAATGGCTTTTCTCCGGTGTGAACCCGTCTGTGTTTAGTCAAAAGATACTGCAGTGCGAATGTCTTGTTACACAAGTCACAGGCAAATGGTTTTGCTCCGGTGTGGCTTTGCTTGTGTCTTGTCAGATCACCTTGTTGACTGTAGGCCTTGTCGCAGGTGTCACACGAATAAGGCTTTTCTCCGGTGTGAACTCTCATGTGTTTCGTGTATGTGTCTTTGTTATAGAATGCCTTACCGCACACTTCGCATGAATATCGTTTAACTTCAGAGTGTATTTGCATGTGTCTTGTCAAGCTAGTTTTAAGATTAAAACTCTTACTGCACACGTTGCATGAATATGACTCTTTTCCCTTCGTGTGAGACTTTAAATGTTTCATTAACTGGTGTTTTGTGGCAAGTTTCATATCGCACACATGGCAATTCAGGCGCAGGTGAACGCTTTTGAGATCGGTTTTAACATTACTATCGTTTTCTTGAAGTGGTTTTGTGATATTTAAAACGTTATCTTCAGCTGCTGTTTCCAACTGCGACGTTTCATTATCTTCGTTATCAGAGATTTGCTCTATTTTCAAAACTTTTTCTTGCTTCACAATAACAGGAGAGGTGCCTGGAGTACAGTTTATTACTGACCAGTCTTCTACCATGGACCAGTGTTTCACCGGGCTTACTATAAAGCTTTGCATTATTCCCTGAGTTACCGGCAGGATAGTGCGTGTTCTCTGAAAACAATGAGATAGTTATCAAGGTTGCAGGCAAAAGGCGAAGTTACTGCCAACTAAACTGAGAGGCCAGTCTTGACAATTATATATTAGTAACAATTATAATAATAATAATAATGAAGCAATAAAACATCTACTTATAACCTATTCATTGAGATTATTGGATGAGTCATTTTATTATCTCTAATGGCTGCACTCAGAGTCGAGATGTTTAATTTATTGCTTCTTAGTTTGGGTTCTCTATATCAAAATTACTCTAAGAAGCAAGTTTACCAGACCTCTAGACAGAGAGACTTGTTCTTATAATATGTCGTTACATATGAAATTGCCATTCTTACTTAAAAAATATAAAATGACAACTTTATAGGTAACTAGCGACCCGCCCCGGCTTCGCACGGGTGCAATGCTAATACTAATTAAACTACAGAATGGTTATCCCGAAGAGATAGCCATATACCATCGCGGACTTTTTTGTAGACCTTTTGAGGGTGTACAATACTGTAGTACATTATTTTGATCTATCTCGTAGGGTTCAGACAGCGTTTGCAATGTAAGCGCAAAAATATGAGTTTATTTACGACACCACATTGGAAACCTCTAAAATTATCAGTGTTTATCTACTATATTATGCATGTATTATATAATAGGTTGGGGAAAAAGTCTTTTCGCATCTGGCTGGTTTTGGTATCATTAAAAGTTTAAATTTTAAAGAACATAATTCCAAATTCAAATTAGGAAAAATGTGTGATTTTTATTTGGTTTTCTACTGTCAAGAAGAGTGAATCTAATGAAGAAATTTGATAAATTTTAGAATTTTACTACAAAAAAGGTAAAAATGCATAGCAAGCCTCGAAAAAAAATTGCGATGTTTATGGACCTAGTGCAGTGTCTGTGTCAAAGGCCGGTCGTGGTCAAAGGCCGGTCAGGCTTCACAGACTGGCGAAACGCGGGTTAACTCGCAACAAGGTGATGCTGTGTGTGTGGAGAGATTGGAAGGGCATTATTCATTATGAGCTCATACCACCAGGCAGGACCATCGATTCTGAACTCTACTGCGAACAACTGATGAGATTAAAGCAAGAAGTTGAGAGAAAGCGGCCGGAATTAAAGTTTGGCTGGGAGGTGTTAATGCATCCGCCGTATAGTCCTGACCTTGCACCTTCAGATTTCCACCTGTTTCGGTCTCTTCAGAATTCTTTAGGCAGTGTCAGGTTAACATCACGAGAGGACTGCCAAAACCACTTGTCGCGGTATTTTGATCAGAAGTCCCAAAATTTCTATAGCAATGGGATTATGTCCCTACCTACAAGATGGCAAAAAGTTATCGAACAAAATGGTACCTACATACTTTAGTTAAATGTAAATAAACTATATTAAAAAATGTTTTGAATTTTCTTAAAAAATGCGAAGAATCTTTTTCCCCAACCTATTATATAAACCTTCCTTTTGAATCACTCTATCTATTAAAAAAACCGCATTAAAATCAGTTGCGTAGTTTTAAAGATAAGCATACATAGGGACAGACAGACAGCGAAAAGCGACTTTGTTTTTTACTATGTAATGAAGATATTATTAGTATGGTTATGGATAAGTAAATAAATAATAAAGTAAAGTAATTTATTCAGGTTCTTAAAATGAATTAGGTACAAAGTCTTGCTTTTTCTTATCATCTTATAGTAAACCCGGCATACAAATAAAATATGTATCTCATTCTATTTTTGCCTTATTTCTGACCTTAGTACCTAACGTAACTCTGTAGTGTATCGAGCTACTCTCTAATGAACATGTATTGTAATGTCACAGTGCCCCGTCTCGGACTCTTTTCATAATAATTATTATTAATTCATTTAATTCAGATAAAATAATAACAATAGAACAAAATAAAAAAACAAGAATTTGTGGTAAAACGTGAATATATACAGTAATTTGTAACATGTCTCTGAAATTTATTTTGGTAAATAAACATTATCTCATCTTAAACATAAGTAGAATATCAAAACAACACCGTCTAACTTCAAACTAAGCATAGCTGTTTAAAAATATTTTAAACACAAACACAGAACAAACAACTATATTATACATAATGTTTGTACTGGAAATTGTACCGAAGAACTACAGCACAGAAGGCAGAGCTACTGAACTACCAACTGAGCTAAGGGGCTAGTCTTAGTATAATTACTCGAAGTAAGTAAATAAACATACCTCATCGGGATTATGCAGCATGTCTTGAAGAGTTTGGTTAGATTTGTGAGCCATATCAGAGAATCTACTCCACTTCTGTAGCTGGTGATGACAGATGTAGCACATTGTTCGGGGCATCCCGTTTTCTGTTTCTGCATTGAGCTGAAACCAAAGTACATTTTAGAGATTTCAATCAGTATATGAAATACCTATTCATTTTGATAAACACGGGCATTACTCACATATTATTTTGTCGATGGATGCAACGACACTGCGAATGAACCAAGTTTGAGTGTGAACCGTGAACTCCAGCGGCAACGAGCGGATCGCGGATGAAACTCACCCTGATGAAGATTCTCTAGATAAATCAAAACAGTGTCGGCGCCTCTATCGACTAAATAAATCGTGAGTTAAGCCTATGTTTATCAAAATGTATAGTACAACTCACAAAAGTTTTGAAAGTGAAATACCTAACTATTATTTCACACATCAACGATCATCATCTTCCTGCCCTTATCCCACTAAGCAGAATCGGTATAACAGGCTCTTCTTTTCTAGTATAACACTCGTTATCAGAGTAGTCACTCCTGTCTTACATCATATCACCTTTAACATAGTACATACATTTTTTTTAGGCCTACTTCTACTCTTATGTCCATCCCCTTCTTGTGCATGACTTTCCTCCCTCCGCATAACATGTCCATATCATAACCTATTACTCTTCAACTAATATAGGTAATCTTTGCATGAAAAGTTATCAGTACCCACAGTATGGTGATGATATAATAAAAAATAACAATGAATATTGCTGGACAATGCACACAACACCATCTAGTCCCAAACTAAGCATAGCTTGTATTATGGTGACCAGATGACTGATAGAATACTTATATATTTTTAAATAAATATGATACTTTATAACACCCATACACAGAACAAACACCTATGTCCACACAAATGTTTATTCTGTGAGGGAATCGAAGCGTCAACCTACAGTGCAGAAGGTACTACCAACTGAGCTGAGAGGCCAGTCAATATAACGATCTTACGACCTTAACGACGAATATGACGACCTCTGTGGCGCAGAGGGCTGAGCTCTGATTGAGACGCAGAAGGTTGCGGGTTCGATTCCCGCCGCGGGACAAATATTTGAATGTTTCTATGTATCATATGAATGTATTTACAAAAAAAAAAGTATTTAAGTAGTATATCAGTCATGTTGGTACCCATAACACAAGCTCTGCTTACTTTGGGGCCAGACGATGGTGTGTGAAATGTCCGGGATTATTTATTTATTTATATAACATTTTTTTTTGTAATACAATGTACAACATACATAAATGTAATTTTTATAGGGTCTTTCTTACACAAATGTAATTTACCTATAGCCTTTCCACTTATAGAAATGCTAATTTGATTTTTATAAGATCTTAAAGATATCTGATATAGAAAGTTCATATAATAATGAATGTACTTTTTATCGTGTCTTTCTATACATGGGTAGTTCTATGATAAGAGGTAACATGTTCGGCATTCAGTTTAAAATATATATTTTATTCTATTTGTTGTTATTTTTTGCAATGAAATACATCACACCTATATGTACTTTATTAAATAACGTCATGATTAAATACCTAATTAAAGTATTTTTTTGTTTTTATTTAATTGAAATTCCTTATAAAGTCTAAAAAAGTCTCTACCCTGGCCTGTTGGCTTCAGTTTAATTTGCAAACGATAAATACCTTTTTTGTATCAGTTATTAAACTAAAGTATGTTAAACACAAATTTCAATAAATATATTTAAGTATTGTTCAGGAAAAATAGAACGATATTTATTTATTTGCAAAAAATTTTTAAACATAACTTTTGTCCCACTGTTTTTGTGGGACAAAAGACTGTTTCAAATTTCATTCCGCTACTACAAACACAAATATAAAACGGCCATATTCCAAATAGCGCTCAAGGTATCGCTATCTATGGACGTGAAGTTAGCAATGCAAAACACGTGAGCCGTTAAGAGCATCGTCATTTGTTAGTTGTTGCAACGTGTTGATTCAAAGTGGTGGTTTCACTAGGTCATTGTGTCTCTCCACTGGTAAGTCATAAAAGTTATATTATTCTTAAATTTATTTGCATTTACTGGTCTGCAATAATGCAATAGTTAAAGTGTGATACATAAAGTACCGAAACATTTCTTATGTCCATTAAAACTAAAATTTTTCATGAAAATGTCTCTTCCCTGCCATACTTTCCCTGGCAAGGTACAGGTACCTTGTACCTACCTGGTACAGGTAATATGAAAATTATCCTAGTTATTGCAAGTCTGATTATTATTAATTATTTGAATTAATTATTATAAAATATTAAATATATTAATAATATATAATTAGTATTAATAAAAGAATATTTTATTATTTGTTGTAGATACAATGCCATGTTAATTTCATATAGTCAAAGTCAAAGTCAAAAGATGATTTATTCAATACAATCACAAGGATCACTTTGAAACGTCTTACATACTAGGTGAATTTAGGTGCCAATTCATCCTAACCCAAGCTCAAGAAGAATTGGCAAGAAACTCGTCTTGGTCCTAGCGCTTTTTTATAATGAGCCATCTTATAACTACCTTAACTACGAAATACTAATACAAGCGAGTTTATACATTTCAAGTGTGTCGGTTAACTGTCTTGACGGCAGAGCGACATGAGGCCATGCATTCTTATCAATAATATAGTCATCTATATTATAATAAGCTTTCTTCAAAAGACTACCTTTAATGTATGCTTTAAATTTCTTAATAGGTAGTTTAGTAGCATTTTCAGGAAGCTTATTATAGAAGCGCACCGTGTTCCCCATAAATGACTTATTAAGTTTTTCTAGTCGAAACCTAGGGATGTATAATTTATGTTTATTCCTAGTGTTGATTTTATGAAGGTCACTATTTTGCTGAATCCCATCTCTATTTTTATGTGTATATAACAATTTTTTATACATATATTTTGAAGCTATTTTATAGCTAGTGAGAATATTAATTTCTTTAAATATTTCTCTCAAAGATGCCGCCAGATGCCCCCAGAGAATGATGCCGTATGACATAACACTATGGAAGTAGCTGAAATAAACTAGTCTAGCTGTAGCTTTATCAGTAAGCCACCGTATCGCACGAACTGCATATGCAGCGGAACTAAGCCTACCAGCAAGCGTTTCAATTTGTGGTCCCCACTGTAGTTTTGCATCAATATTAAGACCTAGGAAGATCGTAGAATTTACAAGATTCATTGCCTCTCCATTTATTTCAATGTTGGACGGGCTATGAATAACATTTGGCAAAGCGAATTTGATACATTTATTTACTATTATATTATATATTATATTATTTATATAATATATAATATAATATATTATATTATATTATATATATTATATATTATATTTACAGTGAACCAGTTAAGAACTAACGATAAGGATTCATTTACGTTATCGCAAATACTGGTTTTACCTCTATCAACTTTAAAAATTAAAGACGTATCGTCTGCAAATAAAACTATATCACAAATATTTTTTACAAAAATAGGTAAATCGTTAACGTATACTAGGAATAAAAAAGGGCCTAGTATCGATCCCTGAGGTACCCCTATATCAATAATTGATCCCGAAGACCTCTCACCACCCACGTCTACTTTCTGGACTCTATTGGATAGATAAGACTGTATGAGGTCAATCGCCCGGTTTTTAATGCCATAATATTTTAACTTTGTGATTAGGGTTGCATGACTCACACAGTCAAAGGCCTTAGATAGATCGCAGAATACCCCAACTGCATCCTGTGACTTCTCCCAGGCCTCAAATATATGCTTTAAGAGCGCTATACCTGCATCAGCTATTGGTCGACCTTTAGTAAATTCATATTTATTACTATGTAGCAGGCCGTTAACGTTAAAGTGGTATAATAACTGATTAAGAATTATTTTTTCAAAGATTTTACTTAAAGCAGGTAATATCGATATCGGTCTATAATTAGCGAGATCACTTTCACTTCCAGACTTAAACATAGGAATGAGTTTACTGTGTTTCATGAGATCGGGAAAAACTCCCTCGTCGATACATCTATTAAAAACATAAGCTAAACATGGTGCAATATCTAAGATACCCAGCACCTTTGTAGACATTCCCCAAAGATCTTCTGTATTTTTTATATTAATTAACTTGAATGCTTTTACAATACTAGCCTCGTTAATATAGCTGAAACTAAACTCATTTTTACATTTTGCAACACTAGATTCTAATAGAACGGAAGCTCTGGATGCTGAAGAGTTTAACGATTTGGTCACTATTTTTGGTATATCTGAGAAAAAACTATCAAATGCATTCGCAACAACCTGTTCTTTAGTCAAAATTGTACCATTTATATTTAATTTGAACTGTATATTGCGAGCCCTTGATTTACCTGTTTCATTATTAATTAATTTCCAAGTTGCTTTTATTTTATTTGTTGAATTTTCTATTATTTTTCTCAAAAACAGTGACTAAGCCGCATGACCAACTTTTTTGAAGACTTGAGTAATTCCTAACATATAAGATAAAAACTGGAACATCTAACATTGTCTCTCTGGTAGCATATAATTCATATAGTGTATTCCTACTTCTATAAATACCCGGTGTAGCCCAGTCAACAAATCTAGCACAATTTTTTGTTTTGTAATTTTTTTACTGTAAATATATCATCATGTTCTTTAATTATTAAATTAGACAATGTGGTGAAAAGATCATTTGGATCATCGATGCATGGTACAAGGGAAACTTTGTGTTCAATTCTACTTTGAAATGTTTTGATGCGGCTCTCTGTAATAGGTCGGTGAGTAAAGTTCTGAGCTTCAACTATACGATCACAAGAGAGGGTGGCGCAGTGACCGTAATGGTCAGAACTAAAATATTTTAGTACACACTTATGAACTGGTGTGCAACTGCAATAAATGTTATCTAGACAAGTGGCTGTTGTTAGTGTCACTCTTGTAGGTTCATCAAAAAGTGGACTTAAATTGAACCACTTAAATAAGTTTAAAAGTCTTTCAGATAATGGATCAATCTTATCATAAGCTATTTTTTGCAATACTTCTTCCATAGTGCATTCATATAACCCAAAATCAGCCTTGGGAGGACGGTAAACGCTCACGACGACATGCCGCTCCAGCTCGACACACGACACCTCAATAATTCTTTCAATAGAAAGATTTCCAATATCCTTACGCTCCTTGCATTTAAAGTTAGTTTTTACAATAATTAACGAGCCACCACGTATTGCGCTCTTGCGTTTATAGCTGCTGACAATGTTGTAATTTTCGTAGAAATGAAGTACCTCAGATTGTACCATCCAATGTTCAGTGATACACATAATATCTACACTGAAATGATTTAAAAATAATTCACATTCTAATACTTTGCTGGGCAGGCCTTGCATATTTTGGTGAACTACATGTAAACTGCCTGTTTTTCCCATTGTCGACTTGGTCAGTTTAAATGCTGATCAGTTAGCCCTACTACATTTTTTCCCTCAGTACTATTACTAAATATGGGGTCGTCATTACACTGTGTTATAGTTCTAATAACAGAATCAGAAATATTAAATGCTAACAATTTAGCAATAATTAACTTACTACGTCTACTAAGGTATACATTACCTTTTGTCAAATAAAAATTACTGTCACTATGATGACATGTCAAATTGTAAAGTATTAAATTCAAATTGAATATTTTGTCATTGTCTTTAACAATCAATGATTTTGAGTAAGGGAAAGCACATAAAATTAGTTTCCCTAGCCCAAGATATGGCTTTTCTAACAGGGTCTCACTTAGTTTAATTAAGTCTAATCGCTTGACACCACTACTGTCACCTAATTGAACAATCAAGGTAGTGTCTTTATCTAAGAATTTATCATTTTTTATTCTATCGGTAAAATAGTCCATGGAGACATCTGTGTTACAGTTATTTTTGATTGCCTGTTCCATTAGTCCACCAAGAAGTACTCCCATGCCAGTACTTATCTTGTCAGAGTACAATACAGTCTTCCGGGTCTGGAGACAGGGTTCGAGCTGTCTAACTGGAGACTTAACCTTTGCAGCCTGTACCACAGTAGGCTGGTGTACTGCTGGTTTGGGAGGCAGTTGCTTACACTTGGGTGGGTCAGTCTGTGTACTATTATTACGCACATGCACATAGATGCTGTCATTGTTTAGAAATACAACATTATTCACATTTTCTTGATGATCAGAGATCTTAATTTCTGCTTCTCTATCTCTATAATCTGCATGTTAAATCACGAAGCGACTTCTCTAAAGTTATTATTTTATATTATTGTGTAATGACACTTTTATTTTTAATTTCAGAGAAGGCTAAAATAATAAAGTCTGTTAATGTTTAATATGATTCGTAAAAATTATGTCTGATTCTATGTTAAGTACAATGTTTAAATAAAGTTGATTTTACTGATTTTGTTACTTTTATTGCCACAAATTCTCTCTCCTGGTCAAATAAGTATCTACCCTGATCTTGGTGTCTCTACCCTGCCCAATGTATTTACCCTGGCCTTGTAAAAAGTAATAAAATATGCATAGTGACTTGCCCTTACGTGAAGAGATACATAAATAGGACAAAAATCGTAATATAAGTGTTTAATGAAAAAACAGCAACATTTCTCCGTGGCCGTATTCTCCATGGACTTCAAAATTCAAAATTATTTATTTGGAACCTTTAACACATGTAACACAATAGAAACAAGTGAAAACGTTGACAACTGCAAAAGTTAGAAACTGTGTGGCTGAGTCAGCGCCCTCCTCTCTAGCAAGGAAGGACAATGTTCTAGGACAAGCTTTGTTAAACTGTTATCTATTCAATATATTAAATGTTAGTCTATTCAATAACAGAATTATAACTAAACTTTAATATAAAAGAATAAATACTATGTGAACTAAAAAAAACTAAACAGATCTGTGTATTCGAGTATGTATATGTGTGTGTGTGCGTGTGTGTGTACTTATGTGTGTGTGTGTATGTGTTTGTGTATAGGCTATGAGTTTAAATAAATTGTACTATAAATATCAGCAACATTATTATGTTTGAAACCTCTTATCATAGAATTACCCACAAATGTAATTTTTATAGGGTATTTTATACACAAATGTAATTTTAGTCTATTCTCACAGTGGAGTAGTTGTCTAAAAAATGGTTGATGTAAGAGTCATCAAAACATTCCAGCAAGTTATTAATGCACACACCTTTGTATTTGTGAGTTTCTCGTACATCTGAAGGAGGCTGATGTTTTCAATGAGCAGCATTCTGATGTTGCTGACCAGGCACACTCTGCACACCGGAGTAGTCATTGTCAATGCCGAATATGAGCATATCTTGCTGGTAACTCTTGTATGGTAGTCCAGCAACTATTATTGTATGATAGACTGTTGTTATAATAAAATTCAGCTAGAGAATTCTCAAAAAAAATACTGCCGTAAGCTTAAGTCTTGATAATTAGGGAGATTATTTTATTGTTAATTTCATCCACGGCTTGAAGAGTAGAATGCCGGCAGTTTTACTAAGGCATGCTCCAATGATTCAATTCATTAAAATCTTGGCATCCTCTTTGAAGGAGAAGGAACTCAATTTCACTAATGAATATTTTTTGTAGGCTTTGTGAATGAGACTTCAATAAGTTTAAACCTTTGCTTGGACGAACTTTGCTGTTATTTAGTTCGTATTGAGAAAATTATTCACTGATAGCTCCGCAGATCAACCAAGTTTCAGAGTTTCACGATTTTCACATTGCATTACATTCTCATAAGTTTCACTTAGTTTGTTTCATTTTCTCTACTTTGCATATTTTGTTTCATAATATTCTCGGATTTATTGTGGTGCCTTTGTAGCTTTGTACCAAAGAGTACCTATGCAATATCATAAAGGACTTTGTTGGTACAACAATGAGTAGGTATGCATGCAATACTGTACGCTTTGCAGTGTTGCCAGATGGAGCTCGGTCCAAATCGCCAAAAAAAATACAAAAAGTAGCTTATAATCGCCCATTTTTTTTTTACCAATATGCAGGTTTATTTTTGGCTTGGCTTTAGTATCTGGATACAGGAATTGGAGAGTGAAAATGCTCAAATTTGGTAGGGTTTTGCTTCCTGATTACATATTTACCACTTTTAACTTGCAGAAATCCTTAGTTTTCGAGAAAATAAAACATTTCTAACCTCAAATCTGATAATATGTGAAACAAAATGTAAAAATTGACAGATAATAATCAAATTTGTCGTATTTGTTGTCTGTGGTTTAACATGTTGTGCAAAATTGATGCGAATGAAACGTAAAAAATATTAATATAATATAAATAAAATATTACAAACTCACACGCACAAGAGCGAGCGCACCGAGCATGCCGCGGCAGCGGCCGCCGAAGCGCCAGAAGCGACCCCTCCCTCCCCCCCCCACCTTGGTAATTTAAACTAGATTTGTATCAAGATTTTTTTTTGAGGTTAGGTTACATTTATTCAAATATCTCGAGAACGGGGTAATTCCTCAAATTGGGTTCAGAGTTCAATAAACAGCTGATTTTGACAGCTGAGAGAATCGTCGCAAGACATCGTAACGAGTAGACGTGTGTCAATTTTTACTAAAATTATAAAGAATAGTGTCTTTCTCAAATAGACTTTGTGCCATGGAGTGATAACTTAAGCTTGTTAGATTGTGATTGTGGATAAATAGCGTTTTGTTCCTGCGTCTCACCTACGAAGAAGCTACAACTACTTTTCACTAACCTGTGGTCTCAAACGTAGCTCATACATTGCTGCGCTAGAACTTTCAGTCAACAACCGGTCCCAGCCCGAGCAACCAGTGTGCATAGTGCATACGGCTTTGGTTACAACTCAATAGTGCTGGCCGACATCTAGTAAATACAAGCACAGCTAGTACACAATGAATGTCTTACGTTCGCCTACAACTCCTACGGGTGGTGGATCGCATCCGGACTTGTCAAAAATTTGCCTCGCTGATGCGGATTCTTTAGTAACGTTTCGCAAACGCAAACGCCGTCCGATGGATGAACCATGTCAATGTGAATGCTCTCATGAAACAAAAGAAATTCGAGAGGAACTTACCCGCATGACCTCTATGCTAGAAAAGTATGTCGAATTAAACTATCATATTATAAACCAATTACGGGAAAATATCACGGAAGTTAAAAACGAAATTGGTGAATTGAAGACATCCAACGAGAAAACCGTTACTACATTGAACGAAGTTAAATCACAGGTCGCTGAGATTCAATCATCTTCCTCAGACATAATGACTGAGCAGACTAACATTAAAAGTCATGTAGCCCTACTGGAAAATAAAATTACTTTGGGTGAAAATAAACTAACCAAGCTTGAATCAGAACTTTCTAGACAAAGTATATCAGAATCATCTACCCACCAGCTTGGCAGCCACGGCCGACTATGTTTTAACGAAGCAATTATTTGCGAGGTTAAGGAACGCAATGAACGAGAGAAAAACATTATTATTGTCAGGATATCCGAACAAACTTCTTACAACACTGATGAAAGAGCATCAAGAGATGAGCTTGCTGTGATAAATATCATTCGTTCTGGTGATAAGGACATTCCGAGACCTATAAAAGTTTTGCGTATTGGCAAGTACATTCCGGGAAAGAATAGGAGAGTTCAAGTATGCTTTGATACACCAGGGCCTGCCAAACAACTGTTGCGGAGCAAAGACAAACTACCAGAGAATATCAAAATCTTCAGCGACCAAACTCCATCACAACAAAAGTACCTGCAAGGCCTTAAAGCTGAACTAAATAATCGTCAAGAAGCCGGTGAAGGTGACATTACCATCAAATACATAAGTGGTATACCTAGCATAATTAAAACCACTCCAAAAAACTCCACACCATTTTAAATCACAGACATGCTGCTTCTACTCACAGCATGACTCATCAAACATGTGTCAACTATCATAATCTGAAAATCAGCAAATCACGCCTTACGTTCTTTTACCTAAACGCGCGTAGCATCCGCGCGAAAGGAAAATTCGATGAATTAAAAAGCATTCTACAATCTATACCAACTACTGTGCATATAATCTTGCTAACTGAAACCTGGATTGCAACTGAAACTCAAGCCCAAAACCTGCGACTGCCCAACTATACACACTATTATAACTATCGCACCGATTCCAGAGGAGGAGGTGTATCAGTGTTCGTACACAACAACCTACAACACAGCTTATCCGAGTCCACTTACTTAGATGGGAACAATTATCTCTGGATAAGGCTAGAAAAATATGCCCTAGAGGTGGGAGTAGTATACAATCCAGGCGACACCAACTACAAGAAATTTCTCGAAGCTTACGACTTACAACTGCAACAAAGTAAACGAGCTATTATATTTGGAGACTTCAACATCAACCTCTTGATAAAAAGTAAAAAAGTTAAACAATACAAAGACATAGTAAATGAAGCTGGTTACAGACTACTGAACAAGATCAACAAAAAATATAGTACTCGTGATTCTGACACAATAAAATCAGTTATAGATCATGTATGTACTAACATGAAAAACAATGAATTCCATATGGCCATCATCAATTCATCAATGACCGACAACAAACAAATATATTTTGAGATGAAGAAATTTAAACCAGCACCAAAGATCCGAATGCAATACGAATCTATTAACTTCACAAAGTTATATACGTCAGTTGAAAGCGCTAGACTCGACACATCAAATTATACCAACTACAAATCACTCGAAAATAAAATTAAACAGCATGTAAACAACAGCAAGGAAACGAAAATAAAAGTAATCAACCCACCACAAAAAGAATGGATCAACAATGATATACTCTCTGAAATAAACAAAAGGAACGAAATGTGGGCAGAACTTCAGAACTTTTCATCCAGAAAATGAAACCCTGGAATCAGACTTCAAAAAAAAGAAAGACTACACTTCAAAATTGATTCAGAAAACAAAAAATGCCTACCATTACAAAGAATTTACAAATTGCACTAAAAACCCAAAGAAAATGTGGAGACTTATAAATAATTTGGCAAACAATAAAATAAAACAAAGCGTTGCGCCTTCAAAGCTTATTGTAGACGATACACATATAAATGACGCAATTAGTATACGTGAGACATTTAACCAATACTTCTCAACTATTGGTCCTCTATTGGCTAATCAAATACCTAGATATTTTCATGACAACTTCGTACAAACCTTACCCAATATAACCCCAGACAGTGAACTGACCAAATTCGATACGTGTACAATTGACGAAGTTAATAAAATAATTAAAACCCTTGATCCTATCTCAAGTGCAGGTCTCGATGGAATAAATACTAAAATAATAAAATGCATTAAAAATTTAATAATTACTAACCTTACAAACTGCTTTAATAAACTACTTACTGATGGGCATTTCCCTAAATCGCTTAAAATTGCAAAAGTATCACCTATTTACAAATCTGGAGCAAAAACAGACCCCGGTAACTACCGACCTATTTCAGTTCTACCAATACTATCAAAAATTCTAGAGAAAATTATACACAAGCGACTAGAAAATTATTTAAACTCAAACATTATTTTTAAAAAACAATATGGATTCCGTCCAAAAAGTAACACCCTTGCTGCAACGGTAGACCTAGTTACGAAGATAAAAACTAATATAGATAAGAAAAACATTATTCTGGGAATATTTATCGACCTTAAAAAAGCATTCGATACTGTCAGCCACAAATTGCTTTTAAAAAACTCGAATATATCGGTATAAAAGAAACTGCTCTTAAAATGTTTAAATCATACTTATGCAATCGATCCTAGGTTGTTAAAATCGATAACATTCAGAGTACAACTGCGTCGGTAACATATGGAGTCGCCCAAGGATCAATACTAGGTCCGTTGCTTTTTTTAATTTATATTAATAACATGCACAAACTAGAGTTAAATGGAGAAATAACTTTGTACGCCGATGATACGTGTCTATTTTATTACGGCCCCTCTATCCACGACATCCTACCGCGTGCACAAGAAGATTTAGACATCCTTTTTACCTGGTTCCAACACAACCTTTTTCAATATTTCTAAAACCTGTTATACAATCTTCAAAGCAAAAAACCAAATAATCCGCCCTTTGACCCCACTAAAATTAATAATCTAGTCTTAAAGGAAAAATAAGTGAAAAATATTTAGGTTTACACATGGATAGTAGTTTGTCATGGAGCACACACATCGAACACATTAAAAGCAAACTCTCATCACTCACAGGGTCACTTCGCAGTATAATCCATTGCGTTCCACGGCAAATACGCTACACTATTTATAATTCCCTAGTCAAACCGCATTTACTTTACTTGATAGAAATCTGGGGCAGCGCCGTTAAAACTAAATTATCTGATCTTCAAGTGTTACAAAATAAAATCACTAAATTACTTTTCAAATACCCGTACTTAACATCAACTTCTAAAATATACAAAGAGACGAAACTAATGAACTTAAACCAGCTGTAGGTACATATACAATACATGCATATTAGTAAGAAAAATAATTAATAAAACAATACATATCATTACATTTCAGTGTAGACATATCATTTGTAAAAAAATCAGAAACAACAAAGCGAAGTATGCGAAGAGCCAGCTATCTTGTTTTACCTAGACCGCGGACAAACTATGGCAAACAAATTATTACCTTCGAAGGCGCAAAGGTTTACAACAATCTACCCTCGGAAATTAAAAATGTACACCTATTTAACGCATTCAAAAATAAACTCACAAAACACGTATTGCAAGACCACTCTTTACTTGAAAAATGATTGCGTTAAGTAGGTACCTATTGATAAGTTAAGTCGACGACATCTACCTAATGTCTATTTTAATCTTAAGATCATGCTATTCATAAGTAAGTGACATGTAATTGTCTTTTTATGAATAAATGTATTAAACCACAAATTTTAAGGATGTTACCATTTGTAGTAAGTGCAGTTTTGAAGCAAACTTTGCTGCTCATTTCTTCAATGAAAAACATTGAACTTATAAAAGTGGTAAAACATATGTTGTTCTCGAAAGTATCGAGAATCGGCCCACCTCGGCATAACATACTAGTTCCAGACCACCTGTATTACATAAATTGATGTGTTTTCATATAAATTAATTAAACTGACTTTTTTTTCGAAATACAAAGAACCACGAAGCTGTTAGACCGTAGACAGAGAAACTAATAGACGACTAGATAGCATCCGTCGCATTCATACAAGAAAAAGAACAACTTATGTGCAGATACTGTAAAGAAACGAGATAGAATGGTTTGATTTTTTGTTTCATGTCGCGTGCCTGCTTTTTTAAGATCCGCACCAGATTGTGCAAAGCAACGTTTGACAGTTTGCCATTGTTTGGATGGTTTGTGCTCGCTTGGTGTGAAATAAAAGCAAAAAAACAGTTAATAGTAAATTGTGAACACGCTGAATTACTTGCGAATTGCAAATAACAAATTCCTTTACCTGATTTTGTAAAGCTAATGGTTCGATGTATCGTTTTAGGATGTAAAAGTGATAGTGAACGGAAACACCCCGATTTGTCTTTTTACTCGTAAGTACAAGTATTTTTGAGTAGTTATTAGCTTTCAAACTGTTTTTTTTTATAATGTACACAATAGTAATAATGTACACAATAATTTTTTATATGTTCGCTGATGATTTAAAAATCTTTCGAAGGGTTAATTCTGCCGAAGATGTTCTACTTCTTCAAAAGGATCTCGACAGTTTGGTCTCTTGGTGTGATCTGAACGGCATGAGCCTGAATACACAAAAATGTCATGTGATTCGTTTCACTAGAAAAAAAGTTGTTGCTTCTAGGTCATACTACATAAATAATGACCTGCTGTCCGAGGTTGAAAATATTCGTGATCTTGGTGTCACCCTCGATAACAAATTGCGATTTAATGTACATATTGATAATATCGTAGAAAAAAGCTTGAGGACCTTGGGATTTGTATTGCGTAATTGTAGGGATTTCCGAAAATCTATGACCAAAATAACTATTTATAACGCTCTAGTGCGTAGCTCTTTAGAATACTGCAGTGTTGTGTGGAACCCACATTACGACATTTACAATAAACGTTTGGAAAGTGTGCAAAAAAGGTTTTTATGCCACTTGTCTTACAGTTGCAATTTAGCTAAAAAATTACCAAGCTATGAGGAACGACTAAGACATTTCAATATGGATTCTCTAGTTTGTCGTCGGAAATTGCTTGACAACATGTTTTTATACAAGCTGGTTAACAATTATATTGATAGTTAGACATAGACATTTAGACATAGACATAGACATAGACAACTTGGGTCTTTATTCTCCTTTAAATAGAATAACTAAAGCATATAACGCTATACACAATAAGAAAACTATTATTTCTGTGAGGGACAAGTCTATGAGGACGGGTAATGTGGATAAGCATCAGGAAATTGATATTTTTTCTAAAAGCCTGTATAGCTTTAGGAATATATTGGAGTGTTTTCTTAAATCTTGATGTTCATAAATGTTTTTTTTTTTGTTGTGTAATTTAAATTTATATATTTTTAATATTAATTTTATCTTAGGTATTTTTATTCAGCGTAAAATTATCTACTTTTCAAGCTTTTGTATGCATGTAAACTATTATTTTTTTGAATTTTTAGGCATTGATGTTTTATATTTGCATTGCGGTTTGTATCTGTAATTAAGGTAGCACTTAACTCTTTTTTGGAACTGGTATGTTTTTTTTCGTGTATGTTTTGGTGTATACTTTGTTGGTACAACTAAATAAATAAATAAAATAAAATAAAAATAAAATAGATAACAGCATTTCGAACTGAACTTTCTTCGCTACAGCATAATTCATAAATCATAACAAATAATTTATTTATTTTGGTGTTGCCTGCATTCGACCTTAACATTCCCCAGACTAGGTACATAAATTTTACATAAAATATGTTTTACATTTCGTATGAATTTTAATAATTCAATTTAACTTAAGTATCGTACAATGTTGATAGATGAATATATGGAGGCAAGGTAAAGGAAGCTGCTTAAAATCGGTCTGAGGAAACCTTTCATATTTTGATGTCAATTGATTGTGAAATAATGTCCTGTCAGCGACAATAACCATACCGCTCTGTATAAATAAATAGATTATAATGATTTTTACATTGTAAAATAAAACACCTCGCTATTAATTTGTTCCATCAAACGATAATGTACGTTTGCAGTGGGTTGAAGCCACAGGCCGAAAAATCTAGACACCCAAAAACTCTCCTAGGATTTGTAGTACCCATTTTGAGAAAAAAATCTTGTTTAAGAAGAATAAATTAACTATTCTGTATCCTAATGCTGTTCCACTGGTGGTTAGTAAATATATGATTTATGAGTTTTTATTCTATAGGTAGGTAGATACTGATCAATACTTTTTGACTAGAAAAAGTAAATAAGTCCTTTATCGGGAACACGGTGCGCTTCTATAATAAGCTTCCTGAAAATGCAACTAAACTACCTATTAAGAAATTTAAAGCTTACATAAAAGAGTCCTTTGAAGAAAGCTTATTATTATATAAATGACTATATTATTGATAAGAACGCATGGCCTCATGTCGCTCTGCCCTCAGACAGTTAACTGACACACTTGAAATGTATAAACTCATGTATAAGTATATCGTAGCTAATTTAGTTAAAAGATGGATCATGCAAAAATGCGCTAGGACCAGGACGAGTTTCTCTTCTCGGGCTTGGATTCAAAGTCAAAGTCAAAGTCAAAAGATGATTTATTCAATACAATCACAAGGATCACTTTGAAACGTCTTACATACTAGGTGAATTTAGGTGCCAATTCATCCTAACCCAAGCTCGAGAAGAATTGGCAAGAAACTCGTCTTGGTCCTAGCGCTTTTTTATAATGAGCCATCTTATAACTACCTTAACTACGAAAAACTAATACAAGAGAGTTTATACATTTCAAGTGTGTCGGTTAACTGTCTGACGGCAGAGCGACATGAGGCCATGCATTCTTATCAATAATATAGTCATCTTTATTATAATAAGCTTTCTTCAAAAGGCTACCTTTAATGTATGCTTTAAATTTCTTAATAGGTAGTTTAGTAGCATTTTCAGGAAGCTTATTATAGAAGCGCACCGTGTTCCCCATAAATGACTTATTAACTTTTTCTAGTCGAAACCTAGGGATGTATAATTTTTGTTTATTCCTAGTGTTGATTTTATGAAGGTCACTATTTTGCTGAATCCCATCTCTATTTTTATGTGAGTATAACAAATTTTCATATATATATTGTGAAGCTATTGTGAGAATATTAATTTCTTTGAATATTTCTCGCAAAGATTCTCGTAGTTTCATTTTATAAATGGCACGTATTCCCCTTTTTTGAATTACAAATATTTTACCAATATCAGCTGCTTTCCCCCAGAGAATGATGCCGTATGACATAACACTATGGAAGTAACTGAAATAAACTAGTCTAGCTGTAGCTTCATCAGTAAGCCACCGTATCGCACGAACTGCATATGCAGCGGAACTAAGCCTACCAGCAAGCGTTTCAATTTGTGGTCTCCACTGTAGTTTTGCATCAATATTAAGACCTAGGAAGATCGTGGAATTTACAAGATTCATTGCCTCTCCATTTATTTCAATGTTGGACGGGCTATGAATAACATTTGGCAAAGTGAATTTGATACATTTAGTATAGTGTAGATTATAAATTGGAACCTAAATTCACCTAGTAGGTAAGACTTAGTTTCAAAGTGATCCTTGTGATTGTATTGAATAAAGTATCTTTTGACTTTATGTTATATATATGGTTTTTTTATATCTGTAATGTTATGCTTAGCTTTAATAATAAGTAAACAAATGTTGTTATATGTTTTCTATATCACACATCTGTTAAAAAGTTTGAGTTTTGTGATAGAGAGGAAAGCTCTAGAGAATTCTACTACAACATAACGTTTCGAATAAATCTAGGATTACTTAGGACTAGGGTAAAAGTTTTAATGTTGCAACACCACCCTCCTATCGTTCTATCTCACACGCGGCACGATCACCATGTGTCTATTGATTTCTCTGTCTACGTGTTAGACACTAGAACATGAACTTCATGTTCACTTCATTTGATTGTTTATCAATCAAATCAAAACAACTCAGTGATTCGTTTGTCTGCTCTGCTAATTTAATATTTTTTACTCATTTTATTGCATGTCTTAGTCAGTTATATTAGCGGAATTTTAATAATAAATTGTGATTCATAAGACATGTAAGGACAATTGAATTATATGTGTATAGGTGTGATTTGAACGACGAGAAAACCCAAGAAAATTTTAAACGGCCATTCCCCGATGACGTTTAGAATTAACAATTGACCATCGACTAAGAATTTACTAACAAACAAATTGGCTATAAACAAAAATAAATACTTGACACTGGCAAAATTGACATTATTATGTGACATTGTCAATTGTCATGCCATTAACAAAGAAGAAGAAGAAAAAGAACTCAGTTCACGTTCAGTGTTTTTGTTTGTTTTTGTTTTCACTTTTTATTTTTTACGTAATTTAATTTGTATATTTTATGTATGTAACTAAATCGAATTAATGCAATCTTGTGCATTGTTTAGTATTGAAATAATAATGAAATACGAAAATGTAACTTAACCAAGTGCGTTCAGGTATTCATTACACTTCCTAGACTATTTCTCCTTATAACAATGAATGTGGAATAAAAAGCTCTATGGAAAATGTGTGCTTCTGTATGCAGTGTGTGCCTATCAGGCAATATAAAATTGAGCTGCATCACTAACACAGAACTTCAAAACATTTTTGAAATGCTTACAAATGCCAAGGTAAGCAATGTACCTACTACTCGTTGACGAACCCCGGTCGGTTCGGCAGAAGAGAGGCTGGGGAACGAAACTCTGCTATACATACTTGTTGGGGTTAACTGACCAAATTTTAAGAACCATTTAATTGATTCTAGTTTTATTATAGAACTGTTTATTTCCTTCTTTCGGTTCGGTTCAAGCTAATTATTTACGGTTTTGTTAGTTGCATGTATTAAAAAAAATGATACTTTTTACACCTGAGTTCATCACACAGATGTTTGTCCTGGGAGGGAATCGATACCCCAACCTACAGCAAAGAGGCAGAGCTACAACCAACAGGTCAACAGTGAGAGGCCAATCAAAATTATCAGAAACTAAACTGGATTCTTTATAATTACAGCTTATTCATCTTTTTACCAATTGGTCTATAATAATATCACTTTACGAGTAGGAATTTCACACACATCCATAGATACTAAATAATAATAGTAAACTCTGTCAAAAATGGCCACTTCAAAGCATAATATTTATCAAACAAATATCTGTTCAAGAAACCTGGGAACACTATGGGAAAACCAAAAGAGTATACTTCTTATTTTTATTTTATTGAAAATACATACATATTGTAATACATAATATGTGTTATATATAATACATACAAATTATACATAGAAACACCTATATGCGATATGCTCATCATAACTTAAATATAGCATTCATATAGCATTTTTGCAATTGTTTATATTTTATGACTTTGGACGGGCCACTAATTCCCAGCAAAATTTAATTACAATACTAATACCTAACCTTAAACTGAGCTCAGTTTAAGGGCAACCAGACGGCGTTTTGTTCAAGACGAAGGTTCGGATAGCATTTAATAGGTTTTTTAGCCTCGTATAAAAAAAATTTGGCCCATCCGTGGTCTTAACCCTCCGGTTCCTTATGTTTTGGAAACCGGTTCTTTTTGTAGCCCTTGAACACGGAGTTATTTAGAAACCTGAAGAAATAGGTTGGCGCCTATTAACTGTGTCAGTAGCGATGTTGCAGCCGGTGCGATGCGTGCTGTGCGTGGCGTGCGAGGCGAGCTTGCGGCGAGTCGCGCACTTCGCGGCCGCCGCGCGCCGCGCACAACGTCTACTCGCTGAGATGCGAGACCGGGGATTTGAGGTCATTCTATGTTCTTCATCTGATCGCTCTAGTCTTCACTAATTATCCTTATCCATCCTTCCTTACTCCTTACTATTATATAAACGCGATAGTTTGTATGTATGTTTTTTACTCTTTCACGCAAAAATTACTTAATGGATTTTAATGAAACTTCACAATAATGTAGCTTATACATCAGAATAACTCGTAGGCTATAATTTATAAAGATATTGTAAAATAAAACTGCCATCTGCAAGCTATTCTGGCGCTGTAAAAACCGTTAGAATTACTCGAAGTGCTAATCCCGCGCAGACGAAGTCGCGGGCACGCGCGGGTTTTTTATTTATTTCGTATCAGTGCGGTGAGGGTTTGAAATGCCTCAGAGGCACCTTTCGTGCTCTAAGTTCAAATTCATCTACTTCAATTCCGTCCAATTCTTGGTTAGTGGCCTTAGTAGAAAGCACCACAATTTCGGTAATCCGTGCTTATCCTTTGCACGAATGAGAGGATTTGCAAAAAGCTCTTCTGACCACAAATTTGGACTAGAATCTACAAATCTATACCATCTGAACACATTCGTACTACGGAGTTTTATTAGTTTTTAACTTTTTACACGAAGTAAAAATGATATTTGTCATGCAATCATGCAATTTGTTGTTATTGCTAAACTTAAGCATAAAAAAACGAAAAGGATATCAAAATAATTTAATATATATCTACTCTGATAACTAGGTTAATCTTGTAAACAAGTGTTCACTTAAACGTCCCCGTTACAGGTAACACAAGCGACGCTCGCAACACTGAAAGTGGAACCGACTCCTCGTCTGTCGGTCAGCCGCCCTCACACAATGCACGCCGAGACCGTCCACTACTCGGACTGTGACGCCGACGCCGAACTCAAAGAGGAAGTCTGCGTTAAACTAGAGATAACGACAGAAGACAACGATAACGCAGAACACAACGATAACGCAGGAGACATCTTCCACGACATCAAACCTGCTAAGTTTGAACCTACCGCTGAAGACTCGCATCGCAAGGAAGCTAAACCTAAAAGCAAACGCACTCTGATATCGCCAGCTCCGATAGACTCGAAAGCAGTGAAAAAACGCAGAAAAGTTCGCGTTTCCGTCGAAGCGAGGACGTGCGAAGTTTGCAAGAAAACGTTCAGTCGCAGGAACGATTTGGTTGTCCATCGCAGAACGCATACTGGCGAGAAACCTTACCAGTGCGAGTTGTGCGCTAAAGCCTTCGCCAGCACAAGCACCCTCACCGTACACAGAGCTACACACGTGCCTCTCGACAAGAGAGATAGACCTCACGAATGTCCGCGTTGCCACAAGACCTTCTCCCTCCGAGCTCATCTACAACGACACTCTCTAATCCACGGAGAGAGGCAGTTCGCTTGCGATCTTTGCGGGAAGACATTCGCTCTGAAGATCAGGTTACGCCACCACATGGTGACGCATTCGAATGAAAGAGCCCACACGTGCGATAGATGTGCACGTGCGTTTAAGACGAGCGGTGCGTTGAGGAATCATTTGGTGACGCATTCCACTGCGCGGCCGTTTGTGTGCTCGCAAACGCACTGCGGCCGCGCCTTCGCTCGGCGCCACGAGCTACGGATCCACGCGAGGGTGCATTCGGGGGAGAAGCCATACTCGTGTACGCAGTGCGGGAAGACCTTCTCTCAGCATAGTTCCATGCGAGTGCATCAGCGGACGCATTCCGAGGAGAGACCCTTTGTTTGCGAGATCTGCGGTCTGCGTTTTAAGGTAGGTACCGGCTGTGCTTGTTGTGAATTGATCTCGATGCATTCGATTGATTTTATATATCTTTTTCACCCCGTCTTGCAACCTCACTTTGTGATTCCCAAATCCACTAGAGTTGGATGGTTATTTTCTAGTATAATTATTAATCGAGTGAGAGAAGCGAATGAAGATCCCAGTGGCGGTTTGTATTTGGCTTTGTATGTTTGTTGAAAAGGATAAGGGGTTGTTAAGATATGGGGTTCCGAAATGGGAATAATCCGAATATATAAAGTGCGGTGTTTTGTATTTACATTCCAGAACAGTTTTTGTATTAGATTTTTAATATCTATTTGCTATAGTTTCGCATCTTAAAACGAGGCTGGTTGATGTTTAATTTGATTTTAAATATTTCGGTATATATAAAAATATTGTACAAAAAGGTGGTAGGTATGTAATTACGGTGACAGCGAGCGGATCTGATAATGGAGTCAGTTGCTGTTTCATGGAACTCATTTGAATTAGCTCTCGCTTACATAATAATGTCCATTAATAAATACTTATAGTTTCTTATGTAATGTTATCAAAAGAGAAGATATGGAAATCGCGAGATCTATCTCAGTTCGGGGTGGACTACCGGTTAACATAATGTACGATGTGAACTTGTTTGTAGGACAAGTACACTCGCGCCCACCACGCCGAGTCCCACGCACGTGGGCCGCCGCCCGCCGCGTGCGACGTGTGCGGCGCACGCAGCGTCTCGCGCCGCAGTGCGCAGGCGCACCGCCGCACGCACCTCTCGCCCCCCTCCCCTCCCCCCGCCTCGCGCCCCCCTCCCCCCGCCTGCCCCGCCTGCCACAAGACGTTCAGCGACGCCAGCCATCTGCGTCGACACCAACGGAACGTGCGCTGCACCGAGAGGAACCGCCCTGACTGACTGACTGACCGACTGACTGACCGACGAACCGTAGAAGAGATCTACTTTTTGATCGCGGACGCCTGATTGGCGAACTCCTTGGCGGCCTCAGCCCGCGACCTTCACGAGTCAGTCGACGCATCGGGTCACATAGCCCGCCGGGGAAATGCTCCCAGGGGAATATCCAGACTCGGAAACGGCGCTCCCTAAGTTGAAACTAGAAGAAGGAGCTCGTTTCTTATCCGCGCTTTCTAAACCGAGACGGTAACCAATCGTCTCCTTATTACGTAACTTACGACAACTGGCAACAGGCGTGAATTGCGCGATCACTGCTGTCGGAACACATTTTATATGCAAATAAGCTCTGATGAATATGATGAGTCAAGTGACTACAGCTGGCTGTCATTTCCATATAATGGAAAACACAAAAGGGTTAAAATGTTACAATAAAATATACCTAATTATAGGTAATAATAATAAAGCCTTTTTTATTTTCCTTGACTAAAAATAATACAATATAAAACATTTTTGGTAGGTAAATTTTTAATTTACTAATTCTAAGGCCCCTTTCGGGTATAGGCCTCCTCCAAGATCTTCCACGTGTCCCGGTCTGGTGCTCTTTTCATCCATTCTGATCCGGCCGCTTTTTTAATATCGTCCACCTAGCGTTCTTGTGGGCGCCCTCTTGGACTCTTTCCCATCGTGCACCGGGCCTGCCCATGTCATAAGTCTTTGCGTCCATCTCTTGTCCTGTAAACGTGCTATGTGGCTCACCCATTTCCATTCGAGGCTCTGTGTATATGATAGCGCTTCTATAACTTTGGTTTTCATTCGTATAGTTACTTTTTTGTTTGTCCTTTAACTTGATGTTTAATATGCTTCCTTCCATTGAGCGTTGAATTGTTTAGATTTTGTGTCGGGTGTTTTCATTAAAAATCCATGTTTGTGAGCCGTAAGATAGGGTAGTAAGCTAGAGTCCATAACATTTATTGTTTAATTTGAGGGGCAATTAAGATTTTAAGATTTCTTTCTGGCTCCAGAATTTATTCCACGTCATTTTTATTCTTCTCTCAAATTCTTCTACGTGTCTCGATTTGTTAAAAGATATTTCTTTGCCAAGATAAGTGTAGCTCTCTGCATAATCTAGCGTGTTCTGTTTTAATACAATAGGATTTTTGGTGCTGTTTGAAGCTACTTTTGTCTTTGATATGTTGAGTTTGAGCCCTATATTCTCACTGACGATACATAATTTAGATATATTTTATTTTCTAGCTATTTTAAAGTTCTATAGAAAAGTATTATATCGTCTGCAAATCTTAGGTTACTCAAAAATTTGCCATTTATGTAAATTCCTTTTTTTTCAGTCTAACCTCTTCATTTGATGTTGTAGGACAGCTATAAAAATCTTTGGCGAGAGCGGATCGCCTTGCTTCGCTCCTCTACATATATTTATTTCTGGGCCGAGTCTATCTAGCATGTAGTGGGTAGGTAACAGGAGGTACCCAAGCTAGAACTTGAGACGGATCCATATTAGGAATGGTATGGTAATACGAACCTGTAACGGCACTCTGTTTATAAACAATAGACACCCGAAACCTACCTACTTACGTCACCCATGTGATAATAAGAAATAGTATAAAAAGGGATTTGTTAAGTTAATAAAGACAGTATATACACAGCACCCTTGTGTTTAATTCCTCAAACCTCTCTCGTCAATACATTTATTACTGTGACGTGAATGGGTTTTTAAAATGTATTTAAAACCTCTTAAAGAGATATAAATTAAAGTAAATAGGTACACAGGAACAAAACAAAATCACATGGATCTCCAAAGGGATCAAAACATCTAGTAAGATGAAGAGGTTTTTTTAATTGCTTGAACTAAATAACTTGTGTAGGGACACATAATGTAATACGATACGGAATGTTAGACGTCCTGACTGTCCTCCCCGCGCCCCTCTGGGAGAACGGTCAGTCGTGTGTGATGATCGTTGAATAACCAACGTGACGAATGTAATATCATTCAATAAAAACGATTTATATTCGTGTCTGGACATTGTTATAATTTATATTTCCTCCAAGAATTACAGTGAAGTAAAGTAAATATATATAGGTATAGAAAGAGACATTACCATTCATAATATAAAGACATTTTGTCATGACTCAATCATTACATATCGAAATACCTACATATTTAAAACTGTACAAAAAAAATATTATTACCTCAAAAAGATTTTCAATTAAAAAAGAACTGATAAAAGCCAAAAATAAGACAAAAGAAATTTGGAGCATTGTAAATAGACATAGTAATTAGTGTATAATAGTATAATATTAATCATTTACTTAAAATTAATGATATTATTATGGGAAGGTACCCACTGGTCCCCTATTCGTACCCCGGAATAAAAGTTGTAGATTCGGCCCCTACCTATATAGTATTCATATATTTTTAAGGTACCTACTCGTCCCATAGAATAAAAGTTATAGACTCGGCACCTGCTCAGGTGCCTTTTAGTTCCCTGATAGAAAACCAGCCATATTTTTACATAAAAATGCATTGACTTAGTACATTTTTGAACAGTATGTACCTACTTAAATACTTTTTTGTAAATACATACCTACATGTTATACGTAGAAACACCCAGACCCGAGACAAATACTTGTAGATCATACAAACATTTGTTCCGCGTCGGGAATCGAACCCGCAACATTCTGCATGTCAGCTGGACCTTAGCCCACTGCGCCACAGAGGTCGTCAAATCGCATCTAAAACCCAAATAATTATTATAGGAATCTCAAAAATGATGTTTCGGATCGACTGGCTTAGCCTCCCGCGAGTTATGTTCGATAACACTATCATGGAAATTAGTGAGGTACCTAGTTAAAAACTTAGGTGTACTCATGGATTGGCATCTATTCTGGGAACCTCAGTTAACAGCGGTAAGCCGAAAGACCTTTGCTGCCTTTGCCTCTCTGAAACGTTCACTAATATTGCGCTAGCATAATCATTAGGTAGATAGATATATAGATAAAGGCATTTATTTATAACAGCTACAAACACACACATACAAAAATAAATGAAGAAAAAGAAGTAAGTAATTTAAGTTGGTTTGGTTGGTTGGTTAGTTGGATTGTTGATAGAAGCAGTAGTTTATTCAAAATAGTTGATTTTCTGAAAATACATCTTATGCCGCCATTTTTCCGCCATCGCCGCTTAACTATTAACCTTCCGTTAATACCAAATCATTAATAGTAGGTAACTGAAAGCTGTTAATATGAATGCATTAATAGTATCAGAATTACATAATCGCCCGGCTGATCACTTCCGAGTTTTTGAATTTTTACTTATTAACCGACGTCAAAAAAAGGTGGAGGTTCTCAATTTGTCAGAATCTTTTTTTTTATGTTTGTCACCGATAGACGCCTGAACCGATGTAAATTTTTTTTTCAAAGTTTATACTTCCCAGGTGGTCCGGTCCCATTAAAATTTTATCGAAATCGGTCGAGCGGTTTTTAAAAAATCAACAAAAATCTAAAAATTTTATGGATACATCGATGACATTTTTATATAGGTAGTTACATGAAGTCGGTTGTCTTTTTAGTTTTTAAAACGTACCTACCTAATTATTTAGGTAGGTAGGTACCTACTTATAACGAAACATAGTATTTAATATATTTAGACCTATGTATTAAAAGTATAACCTATGTATGACCATGATCAACAGTAGAATACAAAAATGTTTAGCCATATTTATTAGTCTACCTACGTAAATCATTACCTACGTAGTATAAAACAAAGTCGCTGTCGCTTCCCGCTGTCAGTCTGTCCCTATGTATGCTTAGATCTTTAAAACTATGCAACGGATTTTGATGCGGTTTTTAATTGATAGAGCGATTCAAGAGGAAGGTTTAGATGTATAATACATGCATAATATAGTAGAGAAACACTGATAATTTTAGAGGTTAGCGTATATTGGTTCAATATATATAATGATGCAGATGCAGATGCAGATGCAGATGCAGATGTAGATACAGATACAGATACAGATACAAATTAATTTATTTACCAAAATAAAATACAGTGTTTTCAGAATTACTGATGGTCCCCGCACTAGGGCTAGCCTGTATTGCGGGAGATCAGAGGCATAAGATTAACGATTACCACAACCACAAACTGCTAAAGACAAGACAAAACAGATAACACTTATACAAAGCAAGACACAAGGAGGACATTCCAGGAGAAATAAAATAAAAAACCTAAAATCTACATTGAAATAAAAGAAATACAAGACAAGAAATAAAGAACATGACTACACCTGTAAGCTGTTTTCGAGTTTGTGTCTGTGTATGTGTGTGTGGGTGTTGGTGTGTGTATGCGTTTGTGTGTGTGTGTGAGTTGGAGAGAGAGAGGGGGTGATTGGAGAGGGGAGTATAAAAGTTATGCGCACGAAGGCGCACACGACATACTAGCCTCTTCGCTGTCTCCTGTTCTGTCACCAACTATGCGCAGAATTCTCTTGTTAATCGGTTGCACAGGAATTATAATGAACAACTTTTAAATGAAATGGTTGGTATGTCAAAGTGAGGGCGTGAATGTGTAATTTTTGTGTTTCTTTTGTAATTTTGATAACAATTAAATTTAGTTTAGTATTTGTTTTTCTAGTTTAACTTTTTCGTAATTGTGTATTTTTATTTTTGTGATTTTTTATAACAACTAGTTTTAGCTTTATACTTTTATTTAGATTAATATTTTGGTATTGTTTGATATTAGGGATATTAATATTAGTGACCGTCGTTATATTAAAAAAAACCGTCTATAAAATGTAAATCCATCATTGGCTGTATGTTATGTTGTAAGATATATATTGTTTAATAATGAGAGCTGTGGATTTTGTTGAATAAATAAAATAAAAATAAAAATAAAATGCCACATAGTGTAAGTTAGTCCGACACTACGAGAGAGGTCAGACCAGAACGGTTTCCCGCCGGTTTTCCGTGGAGGAGAGAGCACTGCAATCAGAAAGACCTATGGTACGCCAACGCTACCCGCTGCAAGTAGAGCTGCCGGACACTAAGTGTTTGAGTAAATGCGTACAGGGATACAGTGGGACAACGAAAGGGTGTCCGGAACATGACTTTGAGCACAGATCTTTCGGCTCTTTCGAGAGTGATCATGAAGGTTTTCGCAGTCCCACCCCAAGAAGTGATGCAATAGCATAAAGTGGACTGGCAAAGAGCCGAGTAAACTAGCATGAGACAGTCTGCATCAGAGCCGTCCCGGAGGAGCTTCATGACATATATACCTAAGCTTTCTGACTTACCCATTTGCAAAAGCATTTGAAAGCATTTGAAAGATAATTTCTGATCTAGCAGAACACCCAAATACCGAAAGCATTCTGTGCGCTATATAATAGGACAGGAGCAGTTAAAAGCAGATTCGTTACATTTATGGATCCGCAGGCATAAGGCACAAGGAGCGCGGGATACTTTTGTTTTGTGAAAACACAAGTATTTGGTTTTTTGGTTTATATGGGCATTAAGGGTCAGCAGATTCATATCACGCCACTGTCTCCACGCCACTGAAACAGGCCTGTACAGCGGATGGGAAAATTAAAAAACTTATAAAGTAAATTATATTTTTGTAAAAAATCATCTGAAGGGATGACAGGTGTCATGTCATACAATGAAAATTGTATACATCGATGATATTTTCGTTTACTCCGATACCTCGCTGTTTCATTGGAGCAGTGCGTTTATTTGGCCTACCCATATTATATATATACAAAATAGATCTACTTTCCATTAAAAATTTATTGTAGCCTCAAATTTCCTTCAATGAAGTCGGTTTTCTTTTTAGCTTTTAAAACGTAATTATGGATGTTTTATATATTTTTGTATATATGTTTGTGCCTCAATAAACGTTGCTATCGGCACTTCTAAACAACATATTTGACACATATCCACATTATGAACATAATTTAGTATTCTGTACGTGACGGGTTGCAAGACGGTGACACACATTTGAATTTTTTGTTCTAGAGTGTGCCGGTTTCCGCACGATGTTTTGCCTTACCGCTGGACAACATTGGAATTACACTCATACATTAGTAAGTACACTCATACCTAGTGCATGACTAGGTTTGAACCCACGATGACTGTGCTACCACTACATCTCCGCTGCTTCTATTGGTTGTTTAAAATAAATAAAAACATTTTAGTAGGTTATGGCTGAGACGGTGGCAAGGAAGAAACCACGCGTCGAAATCGACTATAAGACGGAATCCGTTGTAAGCGTTTCCAAAAAGAAAATAAAGCATTGATGAAATACATACATATTATGTACACTGTTTTATTATTATTATTATTATAAAGGACTTTTACCTAACCTCACGGCCCGCTAGCATTATATTGTAGGTGTTTGTAGCTTCGCTGATACCTACATGGTCCTAGCCAGTGGAAATAATATTAAAAGTTATCCTCTCATTAGTACACACTAATTGTGTTTATCGCATAAAGTCGCTGCACCTAACTGCACCTAATTAGGAATATTTTATCCGTATGTACTAATACTAGTAAGTAGGTACTTACCAATAGAGACGCAAGCACTGAGTATGATTTTCAAATCGAGTGAGCGATTTTTAGAGTTCTGAAGTCGCAAGGAACTCTGCTAAGTATTCTGAGTAGACTTTTTTCATCGTTTCCAGGCTGAGAACATATTACATTTAGGTACTACATGTATTATCTCAATGACTATATTTAAATTTTAGCAACGGGAAGGTGCAAAGAAATGGTCAGAACTACTGTCTGTTCAAGGCATGCGGGGCCCGAGCGGCTTTTAGCACAGTTGATTTTGAGTGAGTCACCTCGAACAATCGAAGTGAGAGATTGCCAAAAACTCATAAACAGCCCTCTGGTACGCAGTGTAGTAGGTAGTTTAGGAAGGTAGGTAGGTACATACCATATTGAATAAATAAACTGCCTGGAATTTATATAAATTATTCTATAGTGGGTATTGAAAGGAGGTACACCATTAGAGTTCAGTGAAGTAATAAACTTGTCTACTTAGTTCAAAATGAAATTGCTATCTATCGTCGCTCTTTGCGTGTATATGGTAGTGAGGAGTAGCTGTGATCAGCATACGACGCCTACGACAGATACGACGCCTACGACGGATACGACGCCTACGACGAATACGACGCCTACGACGAATACGACGCCTACGACTAATACGACGCCTACGACGAATACGACGCCTACGACAGATACGACGCCTACGACGGATACGACGCCTACGACTAATACGACGCCTACGACGAATACGACGCCTACGACAGATACGACGCCTACGACGGATACGACGCCTACGACGAATACGACGCCTACGACGAATACGACGCCTACGACTAATACGACGCCTACGACGAATACGACGCCTACGACGAATACGACGCCTACCACGAATACGACGCCTACGACGAATACGACGCCTAAGATGAATACGATGCCTACGAAGGATACGACTCCTACGACGGATACGACGCCTACGACGTCAATACCATCAATTATCTTAATAACGAAAAAATATTGGTAGGAAATGATTTCACAAATCTTTAAATTAAGGTATATACGTATTCTTATTACGCTGTTTTACGAGGAATAACTCTGCGTAACTAATATCTTTAAAATACTCGTAACTAAGTGACTTTTTGAACAACAAGATAAGTGTACTTATAAATTAACTTAGATCATAGTTTTCTGTATTTTATCTAGAATAAGACCAAACAATTCGGATCAGTAGATAGTTAAATTATAACAAGTGTTTTTGGTATGCATTTTTTTGAGTGGATCAAACTCAGCAAGCAAGCGACGAGATACAACAATATGCTCTGCTACTGCTACCCGTGCCGCCGCGCGAAGCCGAGGCGGGTGTCCAGAAGTGTCTAAAGTATAGCTATTAACTATTAGACAGTCGAGTTTCCCGAAGACCGATAAATTATTCGAATTATGAGATAATGACGTAACGCGCCTTTAGGGACCTAACTCGAAATTGATTAATACGTTTCGTACTTATTTATAGTTAGTCTGTGTACTAATATTAAGATTTTTACTAAAATGTTTTATATAAACAGTGTTCTCGATTATTTTTTATTTCAATATCCAATATTGTCTCCAATATTTACCTACTATGTTTATTATATAAAAAATAAAAATGAAATAGATTCAAAATTGTTCTTTTGAAATGTGTTATCAACCAACTGAACTAATACACGTACGAAGTCGCGGGTAACAGCTAGTAAACTATAAGTGTGCGAAAGAACTATGGGAAGAAACGTCCCCACCATCCAACAGATTTGAAACATGTGTCCTTTAATACAAAAATATAAGTATAGATAACTTTTTAATATGGCGACATATTTCAAATAGGTACGTGGGGCTTAGGTTTTATACATACTTCTGATGCTACCATTATGCAGTTATTAATGAATGATAAAAATCCTTTGCATTGGTATTGAAACAGTGGCCACGTTTTTATAGTAGACAGGAGGAGCTTTAGAGATAGCATTGGTGATATCCAGTCCTGTGGCAATGAAGTCCACATGCCACCTACAAAGGACCGGAACGCTAGTCAGATGACAAGGCCAGGCAAATAAGCCCCGATTGATTACGATTTGCAGATGGATGGTTAAGGTAAGCATGTGCTACACGGCTTGAAACCGCAGTTTCTACCAAGGTCACCTTGGTAGAAACTGCGGTTTCAAACCGTGTAAATAGTGGTTGCAAACCAAATTTCGCATGACCTTTAAACGCCCTTGGTAGTAGAAAGCCCAGCAAACCACTGGCAGAAGTGGTGGTTGCAAACCGTCTAGCCGCTTGTTTAAAACCACGCGTACCACAGTCGCGCCGCTGCACATGTCAATTCAGCACGAGCGTTTTAAACACACTGAAGTATGGGGTTTGTTTAAAACCATGTAGACAGAAAACGTTCTACCATACCAAGGTTACCTTGGTAGAAACTGCGGTTTCAAACCGTGTAGCGCATGCTGTAGTCAACGGCAAGATTAAAAATAGGTTCAGGTTATTGCGACAGACGTATTTTAACCGTGCATTAAGTCATATATGTTCTGTGACTTTAAAATCTCAGCAGCCATAATAAATGCCTATTATCGTGTCGCTCTTCATAATAGATTCGCCGCCGAGATCATAGATATAATTCATTCTACATGTTGAAAATGTCCAATCTTTTGCATTATGTACATATGAAAAATCTCAACAGACAGAGAGTGCGATTTGAAGCCACGCAAGAAAATATTCCTAACTTTGATGACTTTCCACGTTTATCTGAAGATGAAGTACCTATTTCTTTTCGCGCTAAGGAGCTATCATATTAAGCTTGCCAAGTCTTACGCCGAGCAACTTCGTGATGGCCGTTATAATATCGAACTATAACCGTGATAACGAGTTCGCGATGCAATATCCTGCTTTATAATGTTTGGCTAGTCAGAGTACGGATTTAGTCACGCCATGTCCATTCCCGTATTTATTATAGTTATATTTGAATAGACCGGGATTTGGCTGACAGACATGCTATTGCGCATTGGTACTGCACTTGCCTTACAGGCAATCGCACTGTGGGAACTTGTGCGCTCACAATATCCATTGTATGTGTATGGGGTTAGGTAGTCATATTGACTTTAATGCACCAGCACATATGCTTGATAATATTTTAATATTTTAAGACGACATAATGTAATTGTTAGTGCTTACTTACATTACAACAGTTAGTACATTCAAGTGCTTATCAGGCACTAGCCCTGTTTTTATGCCATGCAGTATAAAAATAAGAGCTCAACTTAAACTAGTAGTGTACTTACCGTTTAACATGATTTTAGCTGTAGGTACTAATGGGTTATTCATTCTAATCAGGTATTATAATCAGGATCACTTACAAAAAATCCTCGTAATGTTGAAAAATATAATAAAGAAGGGTGATTCATCTTGATCATCTTCCGTTTCATTCTTCATTGCTTTCAAAGCAGCTACTGACATGAGTCAGGGACTCATAAAAAGCATGATAGAAGCTCGGAATATCTTCTGCCTAACAGAGGATCATATGATCATCACGTGAAGCCTGGCTTATTGGAAGAGGCTCAGTGTATAACACTTACAATTCGGGCACATGGGCAGGACTAGGGCTTGCTAACTATCTGGTACCCCGCATGCTTCTTATTGGAAGAGGCTCAGTGTATAACACTTACAATTCGGGCACATGGGCAGGACTAGGGCTTGCTAACTATCTGGTACCCCGCATGCTTCTTATTGGAAGAGGCTCAGTGTATAACACTTACAATTCGGGCACATGGGCAGGACTAGGGCTTGCTAACTATCTGGTACCCCGCATGCTTCTTATTGGAAGAGGCTCAGTGTATAACACTTACAATTCGGGCACATGGGCAGGACTAGGGCTTGCTAACTATCTGGTACCCCGCATGCTTCTTATTGGAAGAGGCTCAGTGTATAACACTTACAATTCGGGCACATGGGCAGGACTAGGGCTTGCTAACTATCTGGTACCCCGCATGCTTCTTATTGGAAGAGGCTCAGTGTATAACACTTACAATTCGGGCACATGGGCAGGACTAGGGCTTGCTAACTATCTGGTACCCCGCATGCTTCTTATTGGAAGAGGCTCAGTGTATAACACTTACAATTCGGGCACATGGGCAGGACTAGGGCTTGCTAACTATCTGGTACCCCGCATGCTTCTTATTGGAAGAGGCTCAGTGTATAACACTTACAATTCGGGCACATGGGCAGGACTAGGGCTTGCTAACTATCTGGTACCCCGCATGCTTCTTATTGGAAGAGGCTCAGTGTATAACACTTACAATTCGGGCACATGGGCAGGACTAGGGCTTGCTAACTATCTGGTACCCCGCATGCTTCTTATTGGAAGAGGCTCAGTGTATAACACTTACAATTCGGGCACATGGGCAGGACTAGGGCTTGCTAACTATCTGGTACCCCGCATGCTTCTTATTGGAAGAGGCTCAGTGTATAACACTTACAATTCGGGCACATGGGCAGGACTAGGGCTTGCTAACTGTCTGGTACCCCGCATGCTTCTTATTGGAAGAGGCTCAGTGTATAACACTTACAATTCGGGCACATGGGCAGGACTAGGGCTTGCTAACTATCTGGTACCCCGCATGCTTCTTATTGGAAGAGGCTCAGTGTATAACACTTACAATTCGGGCACATGGGCAGGACTAGGGCTTGCTAACTGTCTGGTACCCCGCATGCTTCTTATTGGAAGAGACTCAGTGTATAACACTTACAATTCGGGCACATGGGCAGGACTAGGGCTTGCTAACTATCTGGTACCCCGCATGCTTCTTATTGGAAGAGGCTCAGTGTATAACACTTACAATTCGGGCACATGGGCAGGACTAGGGCTTGCTAACTGTCTGGTACCCCGCATGCTTCTTATTGGAAGAGGCTCAGTGTATAACACTTACAATTCGGGCACATGGGCAGGACTAGGGCTTGCTAACTATCTGGTACCCCGCATGCTTCTTATTGGAAGAGGCTCAGTGTATAACACTTACAATTCGGGCACATGGGCAGGACTAGGGCTTGCTAACTATCTGGTACCCCGCATGCTTCTTATTGGAAGAGGCTCAGTGTATAACACTTACAATTCGGGCACATGGGCAGGACTAGGGCTTGCTAACTATCTGGTACCCCGCATGCTTCTTATTGGAAGAGGCTCAGTGTATAACACTTACAATTCGGGCACATGGGCAGGACTAGGGCTTGCTAACTGTCTGGTACCCCGCATGCTTCTTATTGGAAGAGACTCAGTGTATAACACTTACAATTCGGGCACATGGGCAGGACTAGGGCTTGCTAACTATCTGGTACCCCGCATGCTTCTTATTGGAAGAGGCTCAGTGTATAACACTTACAATTCGGGCACATGGGCAGGACTAGGGCTTGCTAACTATCTGGTACCCCGCATGCTTCTTATTGGAAGAGGCTCAGTGTATAACACTTACAATTCGGGCACATGGGCAGGACTAGGGCTTGCTAACTATCTGGTACCCCGCATGCTTCTTATTGGAAGAGGCTCAGTGTATAACACTTACAATTCGGGCACATGGGCAGGACTAGGGCTTGCTAACTATCTGGTACCCCGCATGCTTCTTATTGGAAGAGGCTCAGTGTATAACACTTACAATTCGGGCACATGGGCAGGACTAGGGCTTGCTAACTATCTGGTACCCCGCATGCTTCTTATTGGAAGAGGCTCAGTGTATAACACTTACAATTCGGGCACATGGGCAGGACTAGGGCTTGCTAACTATCTGGTACCCCGCATGCTTCTTATTGGAAGAGGCTCAGTGTATAACACTTACAATTCGGGCACATGGGCAGGACTAGGGCTTGCTAACTATCTGGTACCCCGCATGCTTCTTATTGGAAGAGGCTCAGTGTATAACACTTACAATTCGGGCACATGGGCAGGACTAGGGCTTGCTAACTGTCTGGTACCCCGCATGCTTCTTATTGGAAGAGGCTCAGTGTATAACACTTACAATTCGGGCACATGGGCAGGACTAGGGCTTGCTAACTATCTGGTACCCCGCATGCTTCTTATTGGAAGAGGCTCAGTGTATAACACTTACAATTCGGGCACATGGGCAGGACTAGGGCTTGCTAACTGTCTGGTACCCCGCATGCTTCTTATTGGAAGAGGCTCAGTGTATAACACTTACAATTCGGGCACATGGGCAGGACTAGGGCTTGCTAACTGTCTGGTACCCCGCATGCTTCTTATTGGAAGAGGCTCAGTGTATAACACTTACAATTCGGGCACATGGGCAGGACTAGGGCTTGCTAACTGTCTGGTACCCCGCATGCTTCTTATTGGAAGAGGCTCAGTGTATAACACTTACAATTCGGGCACATGGGCAGGACTTGGGCTTGCTAACTGTCTGGTACCCCGCATGCTTCTTATTGGAAGAGGCTCAGTGTATAACACTTACAATTCGGGCACATGGGCAGGACTTGGGCTTGCTAACTGTCTGGTACCCCGCATGCTTCTTATTGGAAGAGGCTCAGTGTATAACACTTACAATTCGGGCACATGGGCAGGACTAGGGCTTGCTAACTATCTGGTACCCCGCATGCTTCTTATTGGAAGAGGCTCAGTGTATAACACTTACAATTCGGGCACATGGGCAGGACTAGGGCTTGCTAACTGTCTGGTACCCCGCATGCTTCTTATTGGAAGAGGCTCAGTGTATAACACTTACAATTCGGGCACATGGGCAGGACTTGGGCTTGCTAACTGTCTGGTACCCCGCATGCTTCTTATTGGAAGAGGCTCAGTGTATAACACTTACAATTCGGGCACATGGGCAGGACTAGGGCTTGCTAACTATCTGGTACCCCGCATGCTTCTTATTGGAAGAGGCTCAGTGTATAACACTTACAATTCGGGCACATGGGCAGGACTAGGGCTTGCTAACTGTCTGGTACCCCGCATGCTTCTTATTGGAAGAGGCTCAGTGTATAACACTTACAATTCGGGCACATGGGCAGGACTAGGGCTTGCTAACTATCTGGTACCCCGCATGCTTCTTATTGGAAGAGGCTCAGTGTATAACACTTACAATTCGGGCACATGGGCAGGACTAGGGCTTGCTAACTGTCTGGTACCCCGCATGCTTCTTATTGGAAGAGGCTCAGTGTATAACACTTACAATTCGGGCACATGGGCAGGACTAGGGCTTGCTAACTGTCTGGTACCCCGCATGCTTCTTATTGGAAGAGGCTCAGTGTATAACACTTACAATTCGGGCACATGGGCAGGACTAGGGCTTGCTAACTGTCTGGTACCCCGCATGCTTCTTATTGGAAGAGGCTCAGTGTATAACACTTACAATTCGGGCACATGGGCAGGACTTGGGCTTGCTAACTGTCTGGTACCCCGCATGCTTCTTATTGGAAGAGGCTCAGTGTATAACACTTACAATTCGGGCACATGGGCAGGACTTGGGCTTGCTAACTGTCTGGTACCCCGCATGCTTCTTATTGGAAGAGGCTCAGTGTATAACACTTACAATTCGGGCACATGGGCAGGACTAGGGCTTGCTAACTATCTGGTACCCCGCATGCTTCTTATTGGAAGAGGCTCAGTGTATAACACTTACAATTCGGGCACATGGGCAGGACTAGGGCTTGCTAACTGTCTGGTACCCCGCATGCTTCTTATTGGAAGAGGCTCAGTGTATAACACTTACAATTCGGGCACATGGGCAGGACTTGGGCTTGCTAACTGTCTGGTACCCCGCATGCTTCTTATTGGAAGAGGCTCAGTGTATAACACTTACAATTCGGGCACATGGGCAGGACTAGGGCTTGCTAACTATCTGGTACCCCGCATGCTTCTTATTGGAAGAGGCTCAGTGTATAACACTTACAATTCGGGCACATGGGCAGGACTAGGGCTTGCTAACTATCTGGTACCCCGCATGCTTCTTATTGGAAGAGGCTCAGTGTATAACACTTACAATTCGGGCACATGGGCAGGACTAGGGCTTGCTAACTGTCTGGTACCCCGCATGCTTCTTATTGGAAGAGGCTCAGTGTATAACACTTACAATTCGGGCACATGGGCAGGACTTGGGCTTGCTAACTGTCTGGTACCCCGCATGCTTCTTATTGGAAGAGGCTCAGTGTATAACACTTACAATTCGGGCACATGGGCAGGACTTGGGCTTGCTAACTGTCTGGTACCCCGCATGCTTCTTATTGGAAGAGGCTCAGTGTATAACACTTACAATTCGGGCACATGGGCAGGACTAGGGCTTGCTAACTATCTGGTACCCCGCATGCTTCTTATTGGAAGAGGCTCAGTGTATAACACTTACAATTCGGGCACATGGGCAGGACTAGGGCTTGCTAACTGTCTGGTACCCCGCATGCTTCTTATTCTTCTGACAGGTACCTACTGTATCTAATTGAGAATATTCAGCATCGAAGTCATATTTGGATTTTAATATTGATGGCTGTGAATAAATAAATAAATAATCTCAGACATTTCACACAGCATCATTTGGCCCCAAAGTAAGCAGAGCTTGTGTTATGGGTACCACATGACTGATATACTACTTATATACTTTGTTTTTGTAAATACATACATAGGTATTATACATAAAAACACCCAGACCCGAAACAAATACTTGCAGATCATACAAACATTTGTCCCGCGGCGGGAATCGAACCCGCAACCTTCTGTGTCTCAGCCGAACCTTAGCCCACTGCGCCACAGAGGTCGTCAAAGGTCGTCAGAGGTAGACACTTACTTCCATTACTTGTGTCCACCATATTTTCTTTCAGTTTTTAGCCAGATTTGGTCTTTTCTAGTGCTGTATAAACAGTTTGATATTAATAAAAAAAGTTTTACACACTTACGTACTTCCTCTATTCTATTTTCTGGAATTAAAATTGATTCCAAAGAAAGAAGAATTTGATTAATTGAGTTTGGGTACCCTCTCGCCTTACGGTGATTCGTTTAACATCATCGGCTATTGTGAGATTTACGATATATTGCCACTGTTGCTCGTGATCTCTTATTTTATAATACTGCTGCACTATGTAATACCATTGTTAGTGAGTTATCTTTTCGCCACATTTCTTTGCGCACTTACTAGCCTTTATTACTTTTTTGTCATACACCTTATTAGATCTAAACCCTACATATGATCGTCTTTTCGTGTCTTTTACTTAGGTTTTGTTTCGGTTTTCTCGTATTTTTGTCCTTTTTTGGTTCTTGAACTGTATTATTTGAATCCATTTCATCTTGTTCTGTTCCTACTAAGTCGGCTTGCAATTGGATTATATATATATATATATATAGAACTATATATATATCTCGTCATATATCGTCATCCACAATATTATTAATAGCACTATATAATGAGGTTGATGGCTGATTGTCATTATGGAACATTAAGTGTAGGCTCTTTTTTGATACATGCTTCGTTTTATTCTTGCTATTCGCATGCGTTTGAGTTGGTGTCAAATCAAGGTACCTATATCTGTGCTTTAGACGAGTCTAATAACTTATGAGCTTCATATGACTGAAGCTATGATGCAGTGAAGTCTTTTATGTTCAAAATAATGGAAACTTTGGAAATAGATGATGCTTTTTTTATTCTGATTTGCTTCTTCTATGTAATCTGTGTTTCCTCCAACAACTACTTAATAAACTTGTGCTTGTGAAATGTATGACAATACCTATGTTTTAATGTTCAGCTCCATAAGCATAATTTTAGAAAAAAATATAAATAGAATAAAATGATAACTGCGATTATCATTACCCAGTCGATTATTTTTTACGAGAACACAATTTTATGACTGTTTGTCATACTAACAGGTATAGATAGGTACATTTTGATAATATTATAGGTAGTATAACTTTATTCTTGTAACTTCAGGCATGGGTAGGGTCCTCGAATAGTATTTTAATATTTTGTAAGTCCGTAAATAACTGTACGAAAGCTACGAAAAAATTGAGCAGATGTATTAGCGCCCACAGATCTCAAATATGGTATAACACTAAAACTAATATAATGGCAGTTATCATTTTATTCTCAGCGATAGGTACATAAAAAAAATCAGACGAGTTGAGAACCTCTACACAATATCCACTCAATCCGCGGGTGCTGATGTGTATCGGTTTGTGCCAACTATGTATGTGGGCGCGCGGCGTCGGCCTAGGCTGTTGGCGATCCCGAGTGCGAGAACTAACCTCCTGAGTGAGGCACCATTCACGCAAGCCCTTCGTATCATGAACAGCCTATGTGAATCAGATAATATTCATAGGTATATTTATTTCTAGTTTGGCGATGTTCACAGATGCTGCTACACAGTATTTATGAGCTAAGTATGGGTTTCCGTTATCGTTTTGGTGTCCGTAGGTACTGGTAAGAAAATTATTTTTTATAATAATTTTTAACCGACTTACACCGAACTAGGAGACTAAAGCGGATCAGAGTGCTTCCAAAATAAAACAGCGGAGATGGCAGAGGCAATGTTTAGCAAAGGCGCGAGAAAGAACCAAGAGATATATTAAAGACCGTATCCAGCTCTCAGACAGTTAACCGACACATTTGAAATATTTATAAACTCTCTTGTATTCGTTTTTCGTAGTTAAGGTAGTTATAAGATGGATGTAAAAAAGCGCTAGGACCAGGACGAGTTTCTTGCCAGTTCGACGATTCAAAGTGATCCTTGTGATTGTATTGAATAAAGTATCTTTTGACTTTTACTTTGACAATTTGTGGACAAAGGATTGGTGATGTACTTGGTGCTGATCAGGAAAATACGTCCTTTGTAAAGAAAGTATTTTAGAACCCATTATGTTCTCGATTTAAATAAATTACCGCTGTAATCTATGACTAGATTAAGGCACTATCATATCGGAACACTGCTTTTAATAAAAACGATATCTCACGGTGTTTTGAAAATTAAAATACAATGGTAGGTAGCAATTCTGATGGTTCATTTCTAAAACTAGGAATTGTCTAAAATATATTTTAGTTAGTCATAGCATTTCTAGAACCTATTCTGTTGTTACCATCAAACTAAATTAGAAACGCTCTAATGAGTGAATGCTAATTCAATTAAATCTATTTGAATAATAACCTAATATAATTACTATATTTTATTACCTTTGCATTTATTAATGGTCAAAGTATTACCTAGGTAAATTATTTTATTAATTTACAACATTACCTAATTATTTTATGAAATAAAAAATTAAGATACGGTGTAGATTAAAACCAATATTAATGGTTTGCCTTTTAGGGTAACTCGATGAACTACGTCCACCATTTATTCCGTAAAAATAACAAAAAGTCAGCAACACCAACAGACGGCAACAGAACGTATAGGTAGGTACCTCTAATGTAATGTAAATAAACCTTATTTTTGAATTCATATTTTATTTATATTCATATTTACTACAGTTTATTATTTGTTGATGTTGATCGGCATTAATTATTTATCTACGAGAAAAACAGGGTTCTTGGTGGTTTTCGTAAAATTGTAACAATGTGCTCCTCCGAGGCAGTGTGCCGAGTGTGTCTGGCCGGTGGCGACGATGTCAAGGTACACGCCGTACGAGGCAAACAACTTCTTGAAACATATGAAAAACTTACTCGACTTCAGGTAAACACAGAATTAAACAAACATAATTACATAGTATAAAACAAAGTCGCTTCCCGCTGTCTGTCTGTCCCTATGTATGCTTAGATCTTTGTACTACTGAGCTACAGCAACGCGTGGCCGGGTCAGCTTGTTAATAATAAATATTGGTGGACAATTCACACAATTCCACCTAGACCCAAACTAAGCTTGTACCCAGATGCCTGATAGAACTTATATATTTAAAATACATACTTATGATACTTTATACCACCCAGACACAAACACCCATGTTCATAACACAAATGTTTATCCTAAAAGGGAATGGAACAATCAACCTACAGTGCAGATGGCAGAGCTACTACTAACTGAGCCGACAGGCCAGTGAAACATTGTTTATATTCTTTGAAACTCCTTAAAGATTTAGTACAAGCTGACATGAGCATAGTTTTTTGTCGCTTACTTGCTGGTTATGTTGGGTTCAGTTTGTTGTAAAAGAAAACCTATTAAAGTGTGAAATGCACCCAACACCTATCTCTTTTCAGCTGAGAACGTCAGACAGCAGGCCTAATACATTGTGCTCTATCTGTCTCTCACGTCTGCAGAAGAGTCACCGCTTTTCGGTCGCCGCACTCGAAGCTGAACGGATCCTGGGAGACCTACTGCAACATAATACTGTGGTAGGTACATAAAGTAAATCAAATACATATTAGTTGATGGTATTGACTAAAAAACTTATACAGATCATTGTGATCCGGTTAGAGATAGGTAGTTTAGACTGTGGTGTATAAAAAAATGTGAATGTGTGTGTAATTTGGTCTGGCCTGTCAGTTCTTATAGTAGTGGCTCTGTCTTCTACACTAGGTTGGGGGTTCTCTCAGGACAAACATTGCTGTGATACACATAGGTGTTTATTCAATAACTGGGTGTTATAAAGTATGTAGTTAAAAATATATAGGTATTCTATTAGTCATCTGGTCACTATAATCAAAGTCTAAGTCAAAAAATTTTTTATTCAATAAAATCACAAGGATTACTTTGAATTATCTTCTTACATGCTAGTGAATCTAGGTGGCAGGTCCTCCTGACCCTAGTTCAAGAAGAATCCGGCAACAAACTCGTCTGGTCTTAACACTTTTTGGTATGATGCTTGCTAATTTTGTTACGGATGCCGAGTCCAGATGGAGCAGATTCATCCTCTTTTTGATCAGTTTATTCAATTTATTTTCACATAACAGCACATTACTATTTAACACAAGTGATAAGCATGGTGCGCCCACGCGGACATTAAAGGCACCACGGCATGCCTAAGATTCCTGGGTGCACCACTTGAACACACACAAAAAACTTAATCAAAATCGGTCCAGCCGTTTAGGAGGAGTTAATTACAAACAGAAGATTTATATGTAAAGATATATTTATATTATATCATATTTGTTTCGTACTTGATGTTATAAATCTTACCTCCAAATGTTTTATATTTTTAGATAAATTACAATATGGTTGCTGCACTTAACCTGAAGAAGACACATTTACTGTCAGCAACCACGGCACATCACATCTCCACAGACGAGTATACTGGCCAGAGGCTTGTCCCATCTGCCAATCAACACTATCATGTTTGTGTGTACGACACCACTTTGGTAACTGTTAAAGAGGAGCGAGTAGGTGTAAAAGAAGAAGCATCTAAAGACAATATTGTTGAAACTGAGAATGTTCAGGAAGACGCAGAAAACAGTTTAGACATAGAAGAGACATCAACAAAATTTAGCAATGAGACTAAAAATAGTAATTATCTAAGCAATGATAAATACAGTAAAAAGATAGACAAAGTCATTCCTAAAACACATTCAAACCTGGAAAATAAATACGTCTGCAATCAATGCAACAAGACGTTCAACTACGCCGGATTTCTGAACCGACACATGCGGAGTCACGCGCGCGCGTATGTATGCGACCGATGCAGCAAAGCGTTCAAACTGAAGAGCGCATTGGAAGCTCATCTTAGAACGCACAGCGGGGAAAAACCGTTCACATGTACCGCACTGGCTTGTGGGAAGGCATTCCGACAACGCTCTCATCTTAGTACACATGCGCGCACGCACTGCGGGGATAAACCGTTCTCTTGCGACGCATGCGGTCGCGGTTTTCGACAACGTGCACAGTTACATTCCCACGCGCGAACGCACTCCGGGGAGAAACCGTTCGCGTGCGACCGATGCGATGCCGCCTTCGGTCATCTCACCACTCTACGGAAACACAGGCGTCTGCATAATGCCGAGAGGGCGCATGCGTGTGAACGGTGTGCCCTCTCCTTCGCACGCGCGGGCGCTCTGGCGACGCATCTCAGGCGGCACGCGGGTGCGAGCGAGACGGAGCGAAGCGTCTGAAGCTGTTTCGTTCTGTGCTATTCGCACGTGTAGGAGTTACGATGATGCATCACGCGGGTGCGAGCGAGACGCAGCGAAGCCTCTGACGTCGTGCTGATGTTTCATTCACATAAAATTAAATGAGAATCATATACATATATATATACGAAAATTTTATGTATGTGCACAAAAATGTTTATTTATTTTAAAAAAGTTTAATAAAAGATAATCATAGTATTAACACTAGAAATAAAGATAAACTCGCTGTTCCCACTGTTAGGCTCGCTAAAGTTAAGTCTTTTATAGGGCAATGTGTACGCTTCTATAACAAGGTCCCAAGCCACGTGTTAGATTTATCGATTGGCAAATTTAAAAACGTAATTAAACAGAAACTGTATATTAAAGCATATTATAAAATATCTGATTATTTAGATGACAAAAAAGCTTGGGATGAATCAGCTCCAACTCGACTCGGCATCCGTAACAAAATTGTCAACGATTATACAAAAAAGTGTTAAGACCAGACAAGTTTCTTGCCGGATTCTTCTCGAACTGGGATTAGGAGGAACCGGCACCTAGATTCACTAGCATGTAAGAAGACGATTCAAAGTGGTCCTTGTGATTTTATTGAATAAATAAATATTGAATTTTGAATTTTTTTGAACTTTGAATCGAAAAAAAAGTGATCAAGAGTGTTATGAAGCGATATTGCATCTTAGAGATGTGGCTCCTCATTGTGACCGATGATGTTGCCACAGCTGATGCACACTCTAAATCGATAATAACATTTAAGAAGTCCACTGCTGAACATAAGCCTCCCCAATAGATTTCCAGGAAGAACGATTTTGAGCCCTCTCCATCCTCCGACTTCCTGCGGTGATGACATATAGAACTGAGACCATATGTCATCACTGCCACTATATCGCCACTTGGCCTCATACACAAGCTTAGAGTCGCGCAACGAGATATGGAGAGAGCTATGTTTCACTACGTGATAAACTCCGCAACGAGGAAATCCGTAGAAGAACCAAAGTCACCGACATAGCACTCTAAATTTGCAAGCTGAAGTGGCAATGGGCAGGCCATATAGCTCGCAGAACTGATAACAGTTGGGGAGTAAATGTTCTCGAATGAAGACCAAGAACAGGAAAACGAAGCGTAGGACGACCCCCCACCCGATGGACTAAATCGATATCTGAATAAAATTAGAACCTGCTATCATTGCTTTTTGGAATTTCTATAAATATCTCGCGATACCTACTGGAACACGCTGACTGTATGACGTAGACACATTAGCGGAAGCTGGTCGTCATTATATAAAGTACTAGATGCTTCCCGCGGCTTCGCACGCGTGGTACCTACATAAAAAGTAGCCTATGTCATTCTCCAAAGTCATACTATATCTTGTAGAAAATAAAATGCGTTTGGATGTTGAGACTAGTGATTTATTGTAATATTTTAGAATTGTTAGACGCGACACACAACGCTGGTTTTGACAGGTCGTACAGGAAGAAGGAAAAATTGTTGCTATAACACAAAGTATAAAATGAACTGTATGGTGTTGCCAGCATGTGTATAAATTGACTATAATAATATAAACTATATGTTTAGATATTGGTCTAAACAATTTCTAATCCAAAATTCATCAAAATCGGTTCAGCGGTTTAGGCGTGAAAACGTAACAGACAGACAGAGTTACTTTCGCATTATAATATTAGTAGAGATGACTCACAGATAAGTTGGTAATAGCTCTGCCGTCTTCGTGATTGCGATAACCCACAAGCTCGCTTAATCGGATCGGCTAACCCACATCTTGGGACCTGACGTTTATAACCGTCTGTGGGAGTATATTCTACATGCACCCAGCCTAAAATCATTCAACAGTTAAATGAAGTCATGGCTCGTCGACAGGGCGTTCTATAACGTCGAAGAATTTACTTGCAATCGGCAATTTAAAGATTGTTGCGCCCGATACATAGCTCCATCTGTTGGCAGGCAGACACATTAAATATTCACCTACAACGCCATCTGGTATCGAGTAGATGCAAACTACAAAGTACACGTATCGAATGCATGAGAGTGAACGAGATAGCAATATATCTCTATTGCAAGCGAACATTTGAGCGCGTTCCGGTTCGTTCTCGAACGTTCGAGTTGCGTCGCGGTTTTGCGCGACGCACTCGACGCTCGTATAAATACGGCGGTGGTTTGCGGATACAGTCAGTCTATTCTCGGCTAAGCAAGTGATACAAGTGCGATAGTTTCGAAGTGTTATAGTGTTGTGACTTTTACAGTGTTCTATTTGGAAGTTAACTAATAGAATCAGTGGATTAAGTTCTGTGTGTGGTAACTTTGAAATTAAAGTTATTATTTGGTAAAATCAAGCGGTTTCATAATTTATCAGTACCCGGCTCGTAACAAATTGGTGTCAGAAGCGGAGATAAAGAAATGCCGGTTTTACCAAAGGACGACACAGACGGTATCCGGACAAGGAGTCAGCGTCAACAGGAAATGGATGAGAGACGGTTTGGGGGTTCTCCATCACAAGAATCTCTATTGGTTCTTCAGCCGACAATGGAGTCAACTGGTGAGTTATCGGGAGTTCCATCATCATCTGTAGCTCAGGCTCCTGCTGCAGGGGACCTTGCTGCTGAATCTCGATATGGTGACGCACATCTAGAACATGTTTTCCGCGCCCAATTAAAGAACAGGACTCAGCGCAATTCGGAGAACCTGCAGCAGTGGGCCCTGGAAATAGAAAAGCTGGTTCGGAAGGCTTTCCAATCTTCACCTGCCCTTATCGATGGGAACTTGGTTCAAGCATTCGTCGATGGGATACGTGACTTGAAAGTCAGAGCTACGGTGAGACTTGGCCATCACGAGTCTTTAAAGAACGCCTTGGCCCATGCTTTGGAGGTGGAAGCTGTACGGATGGACACTCGAGCACATCGCATCAGAGAAGTAGTGGAGTCCAGCCGCGACGGTCGTCCAAAGTTTAGTCCGAAATGTTATGGGTGTGGAGAAAAGGGTCATCTGAGGTCCAGTTGCCCGAAACGAAACAAAGAGAGTAACCCAGATCTCAAGAAGGACAGGTGGTGAGCACCTCCGCTCCCCAGCAGCAGGGAAACGAGTAAATGCCAGGACCGCGGGGCGGGTGCTGGCTGGTATTGAAAAAGCCCTAAGAGTTTCGATTTCACAAGCCCACGATGGGAACAGCCTGATCATCAAAGGCCAAATAAATGGAACGACCTGTAAAATGACTTTGGATACTAGTGCTTCTCGTACAGTAGTGAGTTCCCAACTTGCAAATCGCTTTCTTGGGGACTTTTCCCGCAAATGTAACAGAGTTCAGCTCGTGACAGCAACCGGCCAGCACATATCCGTTCAAGGCGAGATGCAGGTGGAGATGAAATTAGGGGAGACCACTTACCATCATAACGTCATCATTGCCAACATAGTTGATGAGTGCATTCTGGGTCTAGATTTCTTGCGAGAACACCACGCGGAGATCGAGTAAAGGGATTTTAAAATGCGGTACAGAAGAAGTCTTTATGGAAGGAGGATCCTCAGGAAAAGTCTACTGCCTGAAGGAAATTGTGCTTCCTCCAAGGTCAGAAACCATGGTACAAGTACGCCTGTTGCAAACATCAGAGAGAAATCGATGTGTATTGATAGAAAGGTTAGACAGTGACCTACCATGGATTATGGCACGAACTCTAGTAAAGGCAACCACCATCTCAGCAGTGCGAATACTGAACGCGAGTAATGAGGAACATCTCATTAAGAAGGGAATGTTAATGGGCAATTGTGAAGAAGTTACCTGGATGCGAAGATGTCAAGAATTATCCAGTGACAATAAATTAGAAGTTAATTACAATGTGTCATCATTGCTGAAAGATTGTCGCAAAGATCTTTCTGAAGAGGAAGTTGCCATGGCTGAGAAGATGTTACATCGATATGCTGATATTTTCTCTTCGAATGATGCTGACATTGGAAAGACTGGGCTGGTTCAGCACACCATAAACACCGGTAACGAATCACCGATTCGTCAACGACCAAGAAGATTACCTGTCGCAAGAGAAAAGGAAGTGGAGACTATGATTGAAGGAATGGTAAAAGACGGAGTGATAGAACCTTCTTCCAGTCCCTGGTGCTCTCCTGTGGTATTAGTCAAGAAGAAGGACGGTAGCTTGCGTTTTAGTGTGGATTATCGTCGACTTAATGACGTAACGAAGAAAGATAGTTATCCACTTCCAAGGATTGACGACACACTGGACACATTGACAGGTATGAAGTGGTTTACAACCCTAGACTTGAAAAGCGGCTACTGGCAGGTTGAAATAGACCCTAAAGATAAGGAGAAAACGGCGTTTTTTACGGGAAAGGGTCTGTGGCAATTTAATGTAAATGTTCGGGTTGTGTAATGCCCCTGCAACTTTTGAAAGGTTGATGGAAATGGTACTAGCTGGATTAATTGGAGACGCCTGTCTTTTCTACTTAGATAACATTGTTATAGTGGGGCGTACGTTTGAAGACCAGCTTCAAAATCTGGAACGAGTACTAGCTAAAATTCGTGCAGCCAATCTTAAATTGAGTCCGAAGAAGTGCTCATTTGTCAGACGAAAAGTAAGCTTCTTAGGGCATGTTATTTCAGAAGATGGTGTGCAAACTGATCCAGAGAAAATCGTCGCTGTTAAGGATTGGCCGATCCCAAAGGATAAAACACAAGTCCGAGCGTTTCTAGGATTGTGTTCCTATTACCGACGGTTTGTCAGAAACTTTGCAGATGTTGCTAAGCCCTTGCATAAACTCACCGAAGAGAAACGAGTGTTCAGCTGGGACGAAGAATGTGATATTGCCTTCCAAGAGTTAAAGCGACGTCTGTGTGATACACCTATTCTTGGTTTCCCTGACACCGAGAATAGTTTCATCGTAGACACAGATGCAAGTAATATTGGTATTGGAAGCGTATTGTCCTAGCGCAAAGGAGATCAAGAGATCGTGATAGCTTACTTCAGCAAAGCTTTATCTAAACCGGAAAGAAACTACTGTGTCACTAGAAGGGAACTTTTAGCAGTAGTGAAAACTTTGCAGCATTTCAGTAAATACCTGCTGGGGCGTAAATTTCATCTACGCACGGATCATGCTGCATTGAAATGGCTGCTACAGTTCAAAAATCCTGAAGGACAAGTGGCAAGGTGGATTGAACAGCTACAGGAGTTTGACTATGAAACTGAGCATCGCAGTGGAAAATCTCACGGTAATGCGGATGCATTGTCAAGAAGACCTTGTCTAGAAGAATGTAAACATTGTGTAAAACAAGAGTCCAAAGAAGAGATACGTCAGAATGTTGAGCACGGATCTAAGTGATGAGTGGAAGGAAACCCTGCAGAAAGCGCAGACGGATGACTCAGATATTAAGGCAATCATCGAATGGATAAGGGCTGGAACTTCTAAACCTGTATGGAGTGATGTGGCTGGAATGAGCACAACAACAAAAAGCTACTGGGCACAATGGGACAGTCTGGTTATCCACGATGGAGTATTGTGCCGTAAATGGGAAAATGCTCGCGGAGATCACTGTCATCTGCAAATGTTTGTTCCAAAGGCTAAAGTATCTGAAGCGCTTAAACTCTACCATGAAGGATGTTCCGGGGGTATATGGGGGTAAAGAGAACTCTGTTGAAGATACGTGAGCGATTTTACTGGATCCATTGCAGAGATGATGTGGAAGACTGGTGCCGAAAATGCACGAGTTGCGCAGCAGTGAAAGGACCCCATACACGCAGCAGAGGTGCATTAAAGATTTATAACGTGGGAGCGCCATGGGATAGCTTTGAACATTGCGGGACCATTCCCTGCTACAGAAAATGGAAACAAGTATTTCATGGTTGTTATGGATTATTTCACAAAGTGGCCGGAGGTCTTTGCCATCCCAAACCAAGAAGCGTCAACAGTAGCCGATAAATTAGTCCATGAGGTCTTTTGTCGTTTTGGAGTACCCTTGGAAATTCACAGCGATCAAGGGAGGAATTTCGAGTCCCAAATATTTCAGGAAACATGTCGAGTGACGGGCACTTATAAGACAAGAACCACCTCTTATCGGCCACAATCCGATGGAATGGTTGAAAGGTTCAATCAAACGTTGGAAAGATATCTAGCAAAAGTAGTGGGAAACCAGCAGACCGATTGGGACAAGCACATTCAAACCGTTTTTACTGTCATATCGAAGTGCAGTTCACGAAAGTACAAGTGTCACTCCAGCTTCGGCGAACTTTGGACGAGAACTACGGTTGCCAGCAGACCTTATAACAGGTATTCCTCCCCAGTCTCCGCGCAATATAACAGAGTACGCGAGTGACCTTCGCAACAAATTGAACGATGCACACGAACACGTTCGCCAATCCAGCCAACAAATGTCTGAAAAGACGAAGACTCGATATGACCGAAAATTGTGTGGTGGAAAATCACTGGTGTGGTTACATAACCCTGTACGCAGTAAAAGAAAGTGACCTAAACTGCAGGCGAAATGGGACGGGCCATATCGAATTGTGAACAGGATCAACGATGTCACGTACCGGATTAAAAAGGGGCTACGAGGCAAGCCTAAGATTGTCCATGTGGATCGACTAGCGCAATATTACGGGTCTAACGATGCTCGGGACGAGCATGTCTTAGGAGGGGATAGTGTTGCGCCCGATACATAGCTCCATCTGTTGGCAGGTAGACACATTAAATATTCACCTACAACGCCATCTGGTATCGAGTAGATGCAAACTACAAAGTACACGTATCGAATGCATGAGAGTGAACGAGATAGCAATATCTCTCTATTGCAAGCGAACATTCGAGCGCGTTCCGGTTCGTTCTCGAACGTTCGAGTTGCGTCGCGGTTTTGCGCGACGCACTCGACGCTCGTATAAATACGGCGGTGGTTTGCGGATACAGTCAGTCTATTCTCGGCTAAGCAAGTGATACAAGTGCGATAGTTTCGAAGTGTTTTCAGTTTTGTTATAGTGTTGTGACTTTTACAGTGTTCTATTTGGAAGTTAACTAATAGAATCAGTGGATTAAGTTCTATGTGTGGTAACTTTGAAATTAAAGTTATTATTTGGTAAAATCAAGCGGTTTCATAATTTATCAGTACCCGGCTCGTAACAGTATTTTGACATTGGTAGGTAATAATTTTGATTGTTCATTTTAAATTTATTATTATAACCTAGGTTAACATAACTATTATGTTATGGGTTTTTGTAAATTCCATGACATGACAATGTAAATTGCCGATTTGCCAATAAATAATTATTCTGATTTATACAACTGCATTCCGTATGCTTTAGTTAGTTTGGATCTAGATGGTGTTATGTGGATTGTCCACAAATATTTATTAGTTATTTATACAATCCTACTTACAGTCCGCATACGAAGCACAATTGCGTTCCAGAACCCAGCTCATAACGTTGCGATGTTTAAGTGGAGCTGAGCTGTAGGGCGATTATGGATCTTTTGATACAATCAATGTCTATCAGTTTCGATTGGCAATCGGTATCAATGTCTATCAATTTCGATTAGCAATAGGCATTATTTCAAACAATCATATACTTACGATGTATTTATATGCTTAGTACGCTAAACACGGTTCCTACCACAAACGTACTTTGTAAATAGGTCGAGTTATAGTTTGACATCAACTTCACATTGTAACTAGCGATAGAAGCCGATAGAAATCGCAGCGATCCGTAATACCAATTCATCAATAGCAACTGAAAGCTTTTAGTATCAATGATTTTCAATCAATTAAAGTTCCATAATCGCCCCACTGGTTATGTCTGTCGCATGCCGGATAAGCTGTGCAAAACCACCAGTCAGTGGATCCCTGAGACAGCGAGACGACGCCGTAGCAGACCCAAGAAGACATGGAGAAATCATTTCAACACCTTTGACAGAGCTTGGGTCCTTTTGGCTCTGAGATAACTGGAGAGGTCAAGGGGAGGCCTTTGCCAGTGGGACATAATGGTCTAATCGGTAATGGTATTGTTTTATTTGCAGACGATACGTCTTTAATTTTTAAAGTTGATAGAGGTAAAACCAGTATTTTCGATAACGTAAATGAATCCTTATCGTTAGTTTTTAACTGGTTCACTGTAAATAACCCTTTGATTAATTAAAAAAAACTAAATGTATCAAATTCACTTTGCCAAATGTTATTCATAGCCCGACCAACACACACACTATTTCTATTTTTATGTTATACACACATAAAAATAGAGATGGGTTTCAGCAAAATAATGACCTTCATAGAATCAATACTAGGAATAGACACAAATTATACATCCCTAGGTTTCAACTAGTAAAAGTAAATAAGTCATTTATGGGGAACACGGTGCGCTTCTATAATAAGCTTCCTGAAAATGCTACTAAACTACCTATTAAGAAATTTAAAGCATAAATAAAAGGTAGTCTTTTGAAGAAAGCTTATTATAATATAAATGACTATATTATTGATAAGAATGCATGGCCTCATGTCGCTCTGCCGTCAGACAGTTAACCGACACACTTGAAATTTATAAGCTCTTTTGTATTACCTCTTGTATTTCGTAGTTAAGGTAGTTATAAGATGGATCATGTAAAAAAGCGCTAGGATTAAGACGAGTTTCTTGCCAGTTCTTCTCGGGCTTGGGTTAGGATAAATTGGCACCTAAATTCACCTAGTATATAAGACGTTTCAAAGTGATCCTTATGATTGTAGTAATAAAGTATCTTTTGACTTTGAATCGCAATCGTATACAATCTCAATTAAGGGATGCGGATGCTGCAAAACACTTATTTAAATATTTTAAATAACAAATTTGAAAGTTCTTTAGAGCATCTTTTATTTAGACAAATAACCTGTCTAGCCAACTAATTATACTAATTCATTTTAAGTACCTAATTAACAAGGTATTTCAATAAAATACGTTGAGTTATATCTTATAATGTATCTACATATTTAAAATAAAGTAATAATACAAAAAATACTCGTGTACCTACATTATTTCATCATATTTACATCTTAGAAATATTTACTTATCAATATTGAGACTAATATTTGATGGGTCTATCTCATAATTACATATTAGTTATTGTGGCGTTAAAATATGTACATTTTCCATCCATATTTATTGACCATAAGTGACATGGGTTGTACCATACTTGGTAAATAAATAATAAATATAATGCCGGACATTTCACACAACATCATCTAGTCCCAAAGTAAGCACAGCTTGTGTTATGGGAACCACATGACAGATATACATTTTTTTTGTAAGTACATGCATTATACTATATGTATGAAGGTATATATATATATATAGGTACAATGGTGGCAATTCGGTTGGTTCATTTCTAAATTCTTAGGAATTGTCTAAAATATATTTAGTTAGCCATAGCATTTTTAAAACCTATTCGGTTGGTACCATCTTACTAAATTAGGAACGCTTAAATAAGTTAGATAAAATTAAATTAGGATGAGTTGGTAGCAGCAGAATACCAAAGGTTAATTTGACAGTTCAAAACCGAGGGCTTCGTTCACACGGCATTGTCCTGCACGTTTTATTGCAGTATACGTCTTAACGTATAAATAGTGACCATACAACGTACATAGATCATAGATAGATTCACACGTCGATTGTACTGCAAAAAAAACGTGTACCGCTTATACGTTTTAACGCATACTCAACGGACTTGTCAAGCAAATCGAATGAACTTTGACGTATTCGGTTCGCAGTGGCATATGGTATAGCTTTGTCTCCTTCACACGACACGATGTCATACGTTTTTTATCGAATAGCAACCGAAGAAGCGTTTAGTACCTGAGCGTCTTTTGGAGGGGTGGCACGTATTTTATGTTTGATTTGGTTTGATATTCAAAATGGTTGAGGAATCTTCTATATATAACGAACTATTAATTTCTTTAGTGGTACTGAATCCCGTTTTATGGGATAAAACTTTGGAACATTATAAAAATCGCGTCGCAACTCAAGCGGTTTGGAAGGGAATCATGGTAATAATTGATCCTAATTTTGAAACAAAGAAAGAAAAAACAAGACAAGCCATAGGTATGTATCTTTTATTATTAATAATAAAAATTGCGTTACAACATATTTTAACTTACTCTGCTTAGTTCTAAATATATTCGTTTTGCCATGGGACTGATCCTTCGTTTGATAAAAAATAGTGACTAAAAATGGACCTTACGCTGTTTGCTTGAACATTTCTAACTGACGTACTTTTAATATTTTCAAATAATGGAGGATTTGCCACATCTTCAAAATTGTGTCCATCATTTTCACGAACTTAATTGTGTAATACAATGCATGCTTTTATGATTTCTTGTAGAATTCTCCATTTTCCCGCTAAGATACCAAAAGCACACTCCACGTATCTCCTTGCTCTGCTCAGGCGGTAATTAAATATTTTTTTACGAAAATCTAAATGTGTTCCTCCAAAAGGGCGTAGTAAATTATTATGTAGAGCAAATCCCTCATCACCAATAAATACGTAAGGTGTTCTTTCTCCACCTTCTAATAATGGCATTGGTTTGGGTATATTCAGCGAACCATCATTAACTTTTTTCCATAAGACGGAATTTTTCAAAATGGATGAGGCACAATCTTTTCCGTATGATCCTATGTCTACATATATAAATCTGTATTCCGAATCAACCACCGCAAGTAGCACAATTGAAAAATAATCTTTATAATTGAAGTACATGGATCCACTATGACAAGGCTTTAAGATTTTTATGTGTTTCCCGTCAATTGCACCTAAACAATGAGGGAAATTAGTCTTTCTTTCAAAACCTTCCACTATTTTCATCCATTCACTTTCTGTAGAAGGCGTTTGAAGATATTCTCCCTGAAGGACATGCCACAGAGTCCAGCAAACATCCCAGATGATACCACTTATAGTCGATACTCCAACTTTGTATGAATAGTGTAAATCTTTCATGGAACACCCCGATGCTAAATACCTGAAAAAAGAAATGTATATGTACCGTATTACTTATCATGTTTGTCTTTTACAGCTAAAATGATTATTCAACGGTGGACTCATATAAGAGATAATTATAATCGATCATATAAAAAGATAAAACATCAGAAAAGCTCAGGAAGTGGCGCCAAAACAGCAAAGCCTTATGTATATAGTAAACAGTTATCTTTTCTGCAGAAAGTAATACAACCTAAAGAGACAATAAATAATGTTACTACCGAAAATAACAACACGGAATCCGATAATAACACAGAATCCGAAAACCAGAAAAATAATTCTGATGGAGGAAATGAAACATTGGAAACAAACTCTATAGAGACACATGACACAATGGCGGCAAAGAGCCCAATACCTAATCGTGTACCTAAAAGATCTCTAAAGAATATGATTAGTCCTGTAGATGCGAAGATGATGAAATTTATGGATTCTTATTCAAATAACGAACCTAAAACAATGAATCGGCATCTTTCATTTTTTAATGGGATATTACCATCATTAGATAATTATGACGATGATGAAGTCCTCGAATTCCAAATGGGTGTGCTAAAATTAATGAAAAAAATTAAAAACAGTCGCCAAATTCGTGAATCTTCGTCTTCAATCTCTCATCAGTTCACAGAGGATATTTACACAAGAAGCTACAAATTCTATCATTACAAACATGACTACAACGACTTCTCTTCAAATTCCAGCCTCTGTAGAATTAACTACAGCAGCTTCTCTTCAAAGTCCGTCCTCTGTCGAATCCTGCTATTCTAACTACACGGATATGGATTACAATGGCTTTTAATACGAAACACGAATATACTATAGTAAAATTGTTCAAATTTTAATATTTTTTTAATTATAATAATTAACATTAATAAAAATTAAATAATCACATCACAACCTGTGTATTTTTATTTGTGTACTCACCTTAAACAGATGGCTAATTTCATTTTAGTACTAATGCATTTCCGCATTATTCGTATTTGATTTTGGTAGGCTTGAATTTTCCAGTCGAGTTAATAACTTTTCAAAACTTTCAATAGACATTCGAAAGTAATTAAAAAACATTTTTTCATCATTTCTAAGATTTTCGAATAATTTTTCAAATGTGATCGTACGCACAGATTCTTGATTAATAGGATGTACCCAAAACCGTCTGTATTGTCGGCGGCGAGACCGTTGGCGCCTTCGATACCAATATAAAAGTACAACCAAGCGTGGATCCATGAGTGACGTCTTTTCACTGTGACAACTGTGTGGAAACTGCGGCTATTCGTTTTTACACGAATGAAAATTTACCATATGAACACCCGGTTGACTATACGTTAAAAAAACGATTACAAAAAAACGTGCAGGACAATGCCGTGTGAACGAAGCCTAATTGTACAATTTGTACACCGCAATCGGTAAAACATGTTGATACACACTTGTATTTGTAAAATCTTATATCTACACATGTTTATGCAAATAAATGATCTTTATCTTATCTTAGCTGAAATTAATTAGGTTGGTGCCAACAGAATTGAGGCTATTATCGTACAGTGGTGATAGGACATGTCCTTACAATTGTAGCATTAACTGTTGTACTGTTGTTGAGAGAGAAATAAACAAATTATTAAACTAACTTTGCTCGACTTTGCTGAACTCACCACATTAAATATATTATTCTTGTAATTTTTTGTTCATTTCGCAAATTTTCTAATGTTTTGAGGTTCTGCTATTCGGGACGGAGACAAATCCCACAAATCAAAAATCGTGAAAATCGGTCCAGCCGTTCTCGAGTTATACATTAATACAACTACCTAAGTGATGATGAACTACCACGACTTTGTTTTATATATAATAATAATACCGGACATTTCACACAACATCATCTGGCCCCAAAGTAAGCAGAGCTTGTGTTATGGGTACTACATGACTGATATACCTACTACTTACATACTTTTTTTTGTAAATACATACATATTATACATAGAAACACCCAGACCAGAGACAAATACTTGCAGATCATACAAACATTTGTCCCGCGGCGGGAATCGAACCCACAACCTTTTGCGTCTCAGCCGGGCATTGGCCCACTGCGTCTCAGAGGTCGCCACTGTATATATTATATAACATATATACAGTGTTGTAGAGTACAATGACATTGACAGACCATACTTTAACGCCATATTATTATGAGAGAGACGGTAAAACTAGCTAGCAGTGAGAAAACAATCACGACCAAGCGCAAGCGTTAAGCAGCGGTCCCATTCCATGAAGAAGACAACTTTTCACCAACTTATTTTATTGGCCAAAAAACGATCAATAACTCGTGTAAATAATATAAATAAACAATTTATTATATACTAGCTTACCAAATTTCGGTTTCAGATCTTAGTTCAGTCGTTTTGTTGTGAAAACAAACGGACAGATACTTTCGAGTTTACAATATTAAGTAAGGATATGGATTAAGGCGGTACCCTCAGTAAAAGGCCATAAGGCGTTATAACAGCGCACATAACACAACTTTTATGATTAAATACTCAATTATGAAATAGTTAAAACGGCGCGACGTCAGCTTTAAAGGATGATGATTATTTTATATTTTAGACCTTTTTGAATATTCTAATTGCACAATTAATAACTTCAAAACCATTTTGAAACGAAGAACTTGGCAAAATATAAAAAATATACCAGTTTACTTGGATGACGTATTTTTCAGTTATTTTGATGTAAAAACTAAACTACTGAATTGATTTTGATGAATTATTTATGGGACTAATCGGGAACTAATTCTTTCACATGAAAAATATTTTTTTCAATCGGTTCATAAATGAAGGAGTTAGATGTAACAAACGTAAGAAAAACCGGCAAGTGCGAGTCGGACTGGCGCACCGAGGATTCCGTACAAACCTGTAGGTATATAATTACAAGTTCACCCATCACGACAATCGAGCCATTAATTTACGGTTTTCGCAATTCTTCCTTTATCTGTGCTATAAGACGTTGCTTCGTACCAAATTTGAAGATTTTGAGTTCACGGGAAGTACCCTGTAGGTTTTGATTCCCTTGCGAGTGTCGAAAATTTGCGGCTGTATCTTTTGATTGCGTTGGCTTAGAAGTTTGTTTTTTATCACAGCTTTAACGGATAGTAGAACTGAGTATTTGATATAAATTTCAGCTCGATACCTCCACGCACTCCTGAGAAAAAGGGTCTTGACAGACAGGCAGACGGACGGACGGACAACAAAGTGATCCAATAAGGTTTCCGTTTTTTTTCTTTTGAGGTACGGAACCCTAAAAAACAGCCGAAATGAGAATCTTTTCCTTTTTTGAAGCTAGTTAAAAATAAGGAATGAGTATATAAGAAAGTTTGAAAGTAGCGCCAGTTAGCATGGTACCTACATATGTTATGCGGAGGTAGGAAAGTCATGTCGCAAGGCGAGTGATGGATTTGAATGTGCATGGATGTGGATCGATGTTTGGGTTGAGGTAGGTAAGTATAAGAAAAGATGGGATGCTCTGTATAAAGGATATACGGCCTTATTTATAAACGTGTTTCAACTTCAATCTCTTTGAATAGTGCCATCTGATTTTGTAATTCGAAGCAGACGGGATAATACTAGGTTAAGATTACACCCTGTAAATACAGCACTAATGCAAAAAAGTGTTGTTGGTGTTGCTCCAAAAATTTATAACAAATTACCTACACTATATAGAGACCTGAACGTCCAAATGTTTAAACTAAAACTAAAGATATTGTTAATTGCAAAGTGCTATTATAATCTTGACGAATTTTTTAGTGATAAATTGTAATTATTATTAAACTTGCATGCCATCTCTCTATCTAATTTGCATACCGTAAACCGGTCAAGCATGTTGTTTCACATTGTTATATTTTTGTCATCTTCTGTACACATGTTTTCTGGCAAAATATCTCTAAATCTTTGAATCTTTGAATGGGCTTGACCATGATCATGAAGGTACGGATGAAACGCTTCGACGCTAAAAATTGTATACATCACAATTAGAGTTGGAAATTATATATAGGATTAAGAAGCCAGTTTTCAGTTTATTGTAAGATAGTAAATAGTGACAGGGTGAATCTTAAGCAGTTTTTATGCAGTGTTCAGGTTGAGCGGCGTTTATTAAGGCCGGATACGTGTAGGAGTGACTATGGAGATGACTAGTAGAGGGTAGTGGAAGATAAGAAACTGATGTGCCGACCTCAGTTAATGTGGGAACATGACATTGTATTGACGTTCAACAGTGTACTTTGATGTCTATTTGATTGAATAAATTGAAATTGAAATCACTTGTGGCTTAGCTTAGCACTAAGTCATTTACAAATGACTAAGCCGTTTACAGTGCGGGCTGTCCGCTTGTGGAACGCGTTGCCTTTATATATAAGAAAGGGCAAGACTCTTCCCATCTTGAAAAACATGCTCATGAAACATTATTTGTCGTGTAACAATACAGAAATAACTAAGTATAACAGACTTAGTTATTTCTGTATTGTTGATTATTTAGACTGTTTATCTTTATTATTATATAATAATATATTATATAATATCTATTGAGTAGGTACATATGTATGTATATATTTATATCAGTACCTATTTGATTAGTTCATACATATAAGTATGTGAGTATGTATTTATATAAATACAACACCTTTACATGCCCCTTCTCTGTTTATTTATAATCCAATCTATCCAACGGTTGCCTGGTAGACATCGCTATTAGCGATAAGGCCGCCCATTGTATTGCCTTAAATAGTTAAGTTATTGTAATTGTAATAGTCCGTGTGGTAGTCAATAAAGAGTTATCTATCTAAAACAAAGCATAACTTCTCGTTCATCGGCCGCGGTGGTATAGACGCCTAGGGTAGGAACCTATACACCTATGTAGAGCAGCTAAGATACATTATCTAAGCAGCACTTATATACATTGGATGATTTATTCTATCTAATAAACTATTATATAAAAATTAAACTGTTTTTAGAGATACCGCCCCTACATGTAATGTGAGGGTTATTTTACTGCCCCCTGGTGTGACATACTTGTATTGTTGGATAGGTCTTTCAAAGCTGAGGTTTCTTTAACAGTTTTTCAAAGGCGAGGTTTCTTTAACAGTTTTTCGATACAGATCGTAATTTTTGATTGAATCCAGTGTATCTCCTAACCAGCTAATCAGTATGCGAGAGGTACATACATAGATAATGTGTAACAGCTTGATTTAAAAACAAGAAAGCTCCAGATTCAATTCTATTATTTAGCAAACTAGATGGTGTTGCATTGGTTTGGAAGCTGAGCATTAGCGACTTCGAAAGTCTTCATTGTGCGAGTTCACATGCACTTGACCAGTATATTTATTGCAAAAATAGCCGTTGCCCGCGGTTTCGCACGCGCGGTACTTACATAAAAAATTGTTTACATCCGTCCCCAGGTAACGAACAGATCGATATAGACTGGATTATAACGATTGGATAGCTGAAGAGATTGAATTATTAGAGGAACTCTAGTGTTCGGACTATCGTCTCACCCGAAATGAACCGTTTTCGGGTGAGATGATAGTCAACCGATGCTGCGTCTGTTATATAAAATAATCTCTAATTTTTTGAATAAGCTCCCCGGTAGGAGCGAGTTAGGTTAACGGTTAGTGGACGACCTTCGAGGCGCAGAGGGCGAACACCCGCCCGAGACGCAAAAGGTTGCAGGTTCGATTCCGTTCGATTCTCGATGATCTGCAAATATTTGCCTCGGGTCTGGGTGCTTCGACGATCGTATTTGAAACAGTCACGCGGGACCCGCAACAAAAACTCCACTCACTTCGGGACCAGATGATGTCGCGGGAAACGGCCGGCATAATTTATTTATTTAATTACTACAGGAACCCAGCCGAACCTCACTTGCAGGAGTTCTTGATGTGGCGCCTCAGCACCGTGCGGGTCGCGAACCGGTTGGTGCACTTGAGGCAGGCGTACGGCTTGATGCCGGCGTGCGCGTTCATGTGGTTGCGCAGATGGCCGCGCGCCGTGAAGCGCGCGCTGCAGATGTCGCACGAGAACCGCTTCACTCCCTCGTGGAAGTTCCGGATGTGCGCCGTCAGCTGGCCGCTCTGCTTGTAGCCCTTCCCGCACAGGTGGCAGGCGTACAGCTCGCCCGTGTGGAGCCGCATGTGCTTCCCGAGGCTCCCGGTCTGCGTGAAGGCGGTGCCGCAGATCTCGCACGACGCCACCTTCTCGCCGGTGTGAACTCGCATGTGGCCCTTGAGGATCGTCTTCGTGCGGAAGGATTGCGAGCACAGCCCGCAAGGGTACGGCCGCTCGCCGGTGTGGGAGCGCATGTGGATGATCAGATGCGAGTTGGACGTGAGCTGCTTCTGGCAGACCTGGCAGGTGGGCCGCACGCGCGGCCGCGGCGGCGGGGCGGGCGCGTCCGGCTCCTTCGGCTTCTCGGCGTGCGTCCTCAGATGCTTCGTCAGCGTGCTGGCGAAGGAGAACCTCGCGTCGCACTCGGCGCAGGCGTGCGGCTTCTCCCCGGTGTGCACTCGGGAATGCTCCTCGAGAGCTTCCGCCTCGGCGAACTTCTTGTCGCACCTCTCGCACGCGAACCGCTTCTCCTCGGTGTGCGTGTGGGCGTGCCGCTTCAGATTCCCGGCGTGGTTGAAGGCGGCGTCGCACTTGTCGCACGCGTAGGGCTTCGCCCCCGTGTGCACCCGCGAGTGCTTCGTGAGACTGCTCTGAACCGCGAAGGTCATATCGCATTCCTTGCAGGCGAACGGCTTCACGCCGGAGTGGATCCTCGCGTGCCGCGTGAGGGCGCTCTTGTACGCGAACGACTTCCCGCAGCGGTTGCAGACGAAGGGGTTTTCCCTCGCGTGGGCGTGGGCGTGCTTGGCGAGGTGGTCGGGCCGAGCGAAGGCGGCGCCGCAGCCCCCGAGACTGCAGCAGTAGGGCTTCTCGTTGTGCATGCGGATGTGGCTCGCCAGATAGGGCTTCTTGCGGAAGGTGCGGCCGCAGACGTGGCAAGCGTACGGCTTCTCCCCGGTGTGGACGCTCATGTGTCCCTTGAGGCTGCTCGTGTTGGAGAACAGCTTGTTGCATTGTCGGCAGTACGTGTCGTAGTTGTGAACCCGCAGGTGGGCCGCTAGCTGACGCTTGGACGCGAACTTGAGCCGGCACTCGTCGCAGCCGAGTTGAGGCTCGGAGCCGTCGCTGCCCGCGCTGCCTCGGCTCCCCGCGCTGCCTCCGCTCCCCGCGCTCCCCAGGCTCCCCACGCTCGCGAACGCGCGTTCCTTTTTGATAGTATCGCGGATATCGAAGTCTCCCGAGCTCCTCTCCTGTTTGGCGATGCCCTCGTCATGCGAGCCCTCCTGCTTCACGGACACGTGGAACAGCATGTGCGAAGCGGACTCGTCCGACGAGTAGCCGTCGTACGAGACGGGCTCCAGTGCGGTCACCGACAGCGAGCGGGGCGCGCTCGCCTTCAGCGCGGTCAAAGACTCCACGCTCACCTGTAACGGATACGTTGACACGTTACATATTTGTTTTACTATGTTTGTAGGAGTCGATTCACAATTGGAAGGTCTACATCGTCTCGTAAAGGAAAAATCTAATATTTTGGTCCAACTAGTGAGAGTTGATATGTGAAACCCAAGTCATAGGACTGTACAGATATTAAGAGTCATTCTCAGTGGGTACAACAGTTTTGCAGATATTCTATCGCCAAGCTAAGCCAAAACTTGTACTGTTCGAATTCAACTGGTAGCACAGGGGCATATTATGGACTGACTGTTCAAAACTATTTATATTATTCCTTATTGGCTTCTAAAGATCTAAAGGATCTGTCCTAGTTATTCTATAGATCTAAACAACACATTAGATAATGTGTGAATAAAGAATATACACTGAATAGCTTGTCTTAGGTGTTTTATAGTATTATAAGTATGTATTTAAATATACATATATTAGGTTGGGGAAAAAGTCTTTTCGCATTATAGTATGTATGAACTTGTTATAAAATCTCTTTGGCTATACTATTTGTATCTGGCTGGTTTTGGTATCATTAAAAGTTTAAATTTTAAAGAACATAAATCCAAATTCAAATTAGGAAAATGTGTGATTTTTATTTGTTTTTCGTACTGTCAAGATGAGTAAATCTAATGAAGAAATTCGATACATTTTAAAATTTTACTACAAAAAAGGTAAAAATGCAACGCAAGCCTCGAAAAAAATTGGCGATGTTTATGGACCTAGTGCAGTGTCTGTGAAGTCTGTGAGTGTAGCATAAATTTGGTTTAAGCGTTTTAAATCCGGAAATTTTGATATCAAAGATGCACGTCGCTCTGGTCGCCCTATTACGGATAAAATGGATGCCATTTTTGAAAAAGTAGAGCAAGATCGGCATATCAGTAGGTACGACGTAGCTGAAGAACTGGGAATTGACCACAAAACAGTTTTGGCGCATTTGAAAAAAACTGGGAACACAAAAAAGCTCGACATTTGGGTACCTCACGAGCTCACTGAACGAAACCTAATGAACCGTGTACTCATTTGTGATTCTTTATTATGACGTAACGAAACCGAACCATTTTTGAAGAAACTGATAACTGGAGATGAAAAGTGGATCACGTACGACAAGAACGTGCGAAAAAGGTCGTGGTCAAAGGCCGGTCAGGCTTCACAGACTTTGGCGAAACCCGGGTTAACTCGCAACAAGTTGATGCTGTGTGTGTGGTGGGATTGGAAGGGCATTATTCATTATGAGCTGTTACCACCAGGCAGGACCATTGATTCTGAACTCTACTGCGAACAACTGACGAGATTAAAGCAAGAAGTTGAGAGAAAGCGGCCGGAATTAATCAACAGAAGGGGTGTGGTTTTTCATCATGATAACGCTAGACCTCACACATATTTAGCCACTCATCAAAAATTAAGAGAGTTTGGCTGGGAGGTATTAATGCATCCGCCGTATAGTCCTGACCTTGCACCTTCAGATTGCCACCTGTTTCGGTCTCTTCAGAATTCTCTGGGCAGTGTCAGGTTAACATCACGAGAGGACTGCCAAAACCACTTGTCGCAGTATTTTGATCAGAAGTCCCAAAATTTCTAAAGCAATGGGATCATGTTCCTACCTACAAGATGGCAAAAAGTTATTGAACAAAATGGTACTTACATACTTTAGTTAAATATAAAAAACTATATTAATTTTTTTTTTGAATTTTCTTAAAAAATGCGAATAAACTTTTTCCCCAACCTATTAAGTATTCTATCAGTCATCTGAGTACAAGCTATGCTGAGTTTCAAGCAAGATAATGTTGTGTGTACTAATATTTATTTAGGTGACTGGCCTTTAGGTGTGAGTCGCGGTCGCGAGATGTCGCTCGAAGCGGTGTGCCAGGTCGCGCAGACGTACCACAGCTAGAGCTAGTACTAACCGAGTACTGAGGACAGTATACCTGCAGGTTGTCTCTGAGCATGCGAGCCAGATGTCGCTCGGAGCGGTGTGCCAGGTCGCGCAGACGCCGACAGCGCGCCAGCTGTGCGCGACACACGTAGCACAGCGCGCGCGGCCGTCCGAAGCACTGCAGCTGCAACATGCCACTCTACAGCTACCCACTACTTGCAGCCCACCACTGTATGGGTCGAAACCACTACCTGCTACTTATTACCTAACACTGTACAAGTCAGTACAGCTACCCGCTACTAAGTGCCTAACACTGTACCGTTCGGTACAGCTACATGCTACTTAGTGCCTGACACTGTACGGGTCGCTACAGCTACCCGCTACTTACTGCCTAACACTGTACATGTCAAAGCATCTCCCCGGTACAGCTAACCACTACCTGCACCCTAACACTGTACGAGTTGGTGCATCTCTGTTTGTCTTGACATACAGATCAACCAAGTTATGCAACATTCTAAGATTCTGTAAGATTAATCCTCAGAAGGGTTTGTATAATGCTTTTATGCTTCGAAATATTATTCTTCATAGGGCTTTTGAGTACTTCAATAACTAGTTATAACAATTTAGTGGCAGTGGTGCAGTGGGAACAGGCCCGCCTTGAAGTAGAAGATTGCGAGGTTGATTCCTGCCACCAGACATAATGTTTGTATAATCTGCTAATATAAGTCTTGGGTCTGGGTGTTTTGCTATGCATAATATGTATGTATTTACAAAAATATATAAGTCATGTAGTTCCTATAACACAATCTCTGCTTACTTTGGGGTTTGATGGTGCTGTGTGAAAAGTCCAGTATTATTTATTTACTTTTAATTTTATTGTAAACTTTAAACTATCTGACTTGTTGGGTTTACTTCTGGGTAAACTGTTAGATGCGATTGACAGGAATGAGATCACAAACTTACATTTCAGTTTGACAGAAGCAAGCTACCAACTTAAGTGTATTCAAATTGGTGATAGGGAATCATTAGAAATCTCCTGGGATATGGACACTTAGCTGCTTATCTTTACACAAATAAATAAATAATCTAAAGCCACAGCAGTGCGGCAACAATACTACACTGTTGAAGTAAACTTGCCTCTTACGTATTGCGCCTACCTTAGCTAGGTGAGATACCTTGGCACCGGTGAGCGTCTCGTAGAGTTCTTGCAGTCCTTCCTCCGCGACCGCGCCGCCGCTCGCGGCCCCGAGGCAGATGCGGCATACCGCCTCCGTCTCCGACCACATCCCTACACCTCAGCACTACACTCAGCCACCAGCCACCACTGTTCCAATTATGGCTGTTTCGTGTAAATTTCGCGTCTAAAAGAAGCTGAAACTCGAGATCGCCTTGTGCGAACGATTTACGCTTTCTCCGCGTACTTGAAAAACGTAGAATCCGTCCGCGACACAGTTTTATTTCAAATAATTTATCGTATTGGCCTTTGTGGAAGGGACCACAACTTCGCCAATGATTATTATCTTTTTTTTGGACAATACGATAGTACGATAGATTGATATCCGAATCAGATGTTTAGACGAATGTTTTTTTTTTAATGTGTTGCTACTTAGGCCGACTAGACTGGACTAGTAGTGTTCAAAGTTGCTACAAGGCAATACATGCTTAATGCTATTTGCTTTCATCCGTAAGCATGTTCTTTTACGTGCTTTTTTCTAACATGCTTTTTTTTACGGCAAAACAGCATAGAAATATTATAATCACTGTTTACACTGAAAAACCACAAAACAAAATAGGTAGGTAGGTATACCTACGTATCACGTGAGCCGGCCGAGATCGCGAATTTACCAATGGTGAATAAAACACACAAAACAACAACAATATTTCCCAAGTCTCAATCAATCGTCCTTTATTACACAATTATAGTCAATACTGCGTGTCCAATCGCTGTTTACACCGAAAATGCCCGAGATCGCAAATTCACCCGCGGTGCGATGACGCGCGCGACCGATCACAATCGTTAGCATGCGACGACTGAGACTGACCGTGCTTTATGCTTATGAATGATGTTATTGTTATTCATGCTTATGCTTTCGTAATGCTTTGCGTTGCGAGTTGCGACTTGCTATTATTGTTATTGCGACTTGCGACGGACAGATGATAGAGAGAGAGAGTGTTAGTTATGCTTTTGCTATTAGATAAGCATAAGCATAACATAAGCAAAAGCAAATAGCAACAACTGAGGGCCACGATATCATTTGCTATTTACGGTAAGCACGGAGCTTTTTGTTGCTATATGATATATTAACCACCACTAGACTGGACCAATCAGTCACAGTCACACGTCACTTTCTTCTTATTCTTCATTAATATTGGCCCAATAATGGCATGTGTCCTAATGACGACCATTTTGCCCGTGTCAAGTGATGTTTTATTTATGGAATAAAATGGCAACTTTTCATATAAAGTATTTTAGACAGCTATTATGCTAGAATCTAAAGCTATAAAACTTTTATTCCAATTATTCACACTTGAGAAAACTACAAAATGACTAATAAAACACGAAAAATAAGTAATTTGTGAGTGCAATGTTTGCTTCGCAATGTGGCAAAAAATAATATTATACTTAGGTACCTAAATACTTTCAATTCACGTCTTCTGTGGCTTGTCACACTCAAGTTAGAGCAATTCTGCCAGTGTTTGTTACATGCAAACAAAAAGTAGCCTGGAAACAAAAAACATTCCACGATTATCGCGCAATTTATTTTTATAATCACTTAAGTAGCCTAAAATCACCGTATTTGAAGGTAGGTTGCCTAATATGGCTAATAAAACTACGGTAACCTATATTTTTACTGCAATTTTACTCTCGTGACGGCCAGCATTATTGGTCATACGACCAACTACTGTACCTGCGTTCTTTTTATTTGAAATATTTCAATAAATCGTTAATTTTTATGATCGAGGCTGTCTAGAATAGTAATTTTACAAACAACTAATACGTAATACGTTCGTTACTTCCAATAACCTTCTTTATTTAGGAGTGTGTAGTGTAATTTATTATTAGTAGGTACTTGCCTTACTTAAAAGGAAGCTACCTTCCAAATTTCAGCTTTCTAGCTTCAGTGGTTGCGGCTCGGCGATGATGAATCAGTCAGTTAGTCAGGTTAAGCTTTTTTATAGGTATAAATACACTTTCTTCAAAAGACTACCCATTTGGAAGCTTTAATACAGTTGCGCCTGATACATAGCTCCATCTGTTGGCAGGCGGACGCATTAAATATTCACCTACAACGCCATCTGATATCGAGTAGATGCAAACTACAAAGTACACGTATCGAATGCATAAGAGCGAACGAAATAGCTATATCTTTAGCGCGTTCCGGTTCGTTCTCGAACGTTTGAGTAGTGTCGCGGTTATGCGGTGGGGGTTTGCGGACAGTGTTGTCAATTTAGCACTTTTAGTGCTAAATTTAGCATATTTTATACCACTTTAGCACATTTATTTCGCGTTTAGCATATAGCACATTTTTTAGCACATTTTTTAATTACAATGGTCTGAGTGGCTTAGTAGAATCGACTTGTACGACGTATCCTGAACACAACGGCGAGAGTGGACGTTTTTACACAAGAGATAGACAGTTATTTAGATCCATCGCCTTATATGGGATTTGCTTTTGAGAATAAATGACTTGTGCAATCTTCAACCTGCAGCAGTAAACAACTTACGACAATGTTGCACTAAATTTACTCTTAAACTTGTACAAGAACTGCGCTCCAAATTACCCACTAATTTAGGTATTCTTCAAAAAATATCTTATGTTCTTTAGACAAGAAACTTTGAAAATATGAAAGCCTTCCATTATTGAAATAGCCCAAGAGATGCAAATGAATGATGCATTCGAGAGACCATCGAGAGACTCATTTCTCAGTGGAGAAACATAGTTCACATTCATTGGGACTGCACATCTTCGACTGTACTATTTTGGGCGGAAGTCATGCAATACAAAGATGCGGCCGGAAACAATCCATTTGAAGATTTGGCTAAGTTAGCAACATCTATTTTATCGTTACCACATTCAAACACTGAAGTTGAGCGCGTTTTCAGTTAGATGAGTTTAGTAAAAACTAAGCTGCGCAATCGTTTGGCTTTAAAAACTCTGAATGCCATTTTATATGTCAGATTTGGTTTAAAAAAAGCTCGTTGCTATTCATATACATTGCCAGACGACGTTCTAAAATCAATAGGAACAATGGCAAGCTATGGGCCTTCTACGTCGTCTTCAGAATCACAATATATCCGCATTGAAGATGACCATGAGCATGAGGATTTAAACATATTATTTCAAGGTTTTGAATAACTTTTTCAATATTTTGTACCTACGTATATTAATTTAAATTAAACTTTAATTTTATTTGGCACTTTTTATTTAAGTTTAGCATAATTTTAGCACATTTTTAGCATATTTTTTACAGCAATTTAGCACTTTATACGAAAACCTAGTTGGCAACACTGTTTGCGGATGCAGTCAGTCTATTCTTGGCTTAACAAGTGATACAAGTGCGATAGTTTCGAAGTGTTATCAGTTGTGTTGTAGTGTTGTGACTTTTACAGTGTTCTATTTGGAAGTTAACTAATAGAATCAGTGGATTAAGTTCTGTGTGTGGTAACTTTGAAATTAAAGTTATTATTTGGTAAAATCGACTGGTTTCCTATTTTATCAGTACTACCCGGCTCGTAACAATACGTAACTAATCAGTTACATTTTCAGGAAGCTTATTATATGTAGAAGCGCACCGTGTTCCTCATAAAGGACTTATTTAATTTTTTCTAGTTGAAACCTAGTAGTAGTAGTAGTCTAGGGATGTTTCTGGTCCTAGTATTGATTCTATGAAAATCACTATTTTGCTGAAACCCATATCAATTTTTTTGAGTGTACTCACCTAAAACAAATTATCATAGGTATTATAAAATGTGAAATAATTGTGAGAATTTTAATTTCTTCGAATATTTATCTTTCGTGGTTTCATTTTATGAATGGCACATATTGCCTTTTTTTTAATTACAAATATTTTTTAATATCAGCTGCTTTCCCCCAGAAAATGATGCCATATATGACATAACACTATGGAAGTAGCTAAAATAAACTAGTCTAGCTGTAGCTTCATCAGTAAGCCAACGTATCACACTGCAGAATGCATAATGCAGCGGATCTATACCGTAGGGACCACAAATTGAAATACTTGCTGGTGGGTTGCACTGTAGTTTTGCATCAATATTAAGACCGCGGAATCTCGTGAAATCTACAAGATTCATTGCCTCTACATTAATTTCAATGTTGATGAACCAGTTTTTTTATATGTTTTTTAAAGACGGTGTCGTAATCAGCGTAATCAGCAAATAAAACTATATATCACAAATATTTTTTACAAAAAAAGGTAAATTGTTAACGTATACTAGGATTAAAAAAAGCCTAGTATCGAACCCTGTGGTACCCCTATATCAATAATTGATCCTGAAGACCTCTCACTACCCACTACAACATTCTGGGCTCTATTGGATAGATAAGACTGTATGAGGTCAATCGCCCTGTTTTTAATGCCATACAATTTTAACTTTGTGATTAGGGTTGCATGACTCACACAGTCAATGGCCTTAGATAGATCACTGAATACCTCAATTGCATCCTGTGACTTCTCCCAGGCGTAAAATGTATGCTTTAAGAGCGCTATACCAGCATCAGATGTCGATCGACCTTTAGTATTGATTACTATGTAGTAGGCCGTTAACGTTAAAAATAGATAATAACTGATTTAGAATTACTTTTTCAAAGATTTTACTTAATGCAGGTAATATTGATATCGGTATATCATTAGTTAGATCGCTTTCACTTCCAGACTTAAACATAGGAATGAGTTTACTGTATTTCATAAGATCGGGAGAAACTCACTCGTTGATACATCTATTAAAGATAAAAGAGCTAAACATGGTGCAACTCCCAACTCCCAGCACTTTGTAGACATTCCCCAAATATCTTCTGTATTTTTTATTGAATTAACTTGAATGCTTTTACAATACTAGCCTCGTAAATATAGCTAAAACTAAACTCATTTTTACATATTGTATTAGTGTTTAACTGTCACATTTTCTGTAAATAAATGCCTAATATTAATTGTTTGAATAATATGTTTATTATGATTATCAGGATTTTTAATTATTCTTTTTATGTCAATAAAATATTTTAAAATAGTAAACAGTTATACCCAAGCAAAATTATAGCAATATTAAGCAATAAAATCCAAGCAATAAGTATTATAAAAATTGGTGTCTCTTTATAAAATAATTATACGGATTATTTTTACTCGAATCACAATGATGTAAAAAAGCGCTAGGACCAAGACGAGTTTCTTGTCAGTTCTTCTCGGGCTTGGGTTAGGATAAATTGGCACCTAAATTCACCTAGTTCCTATGTAAGACGTTTCAAAGCGATCCTTGTGATTTTATTGAATAAAGTATGTTTTGACTTTGACTTTGGCCGCAAATCGGCCAAAAATAATACACACAAACGACGAACGACAACATATGACTTTGTGACGTCTTACTATAAACAATCTAAACACTTGACATCGGCAAAATTGACATCATTTATGACACAATTTATACATACCATCATCACTACATAGTATAAAACAAAGTCGCTTCCCGCTGTCTGTCTGTCCCTATATATGCTTAGATCTTTAAAACTAAGCAACAGATTTTGATGCGGGTTTTTTTAATAGATTGGTTAAAAATAAAAAGACATGGATTCTTCGTTTGTCATTTCATGAAGTAACATAGCTCTGCTAATTTAATATTTCTTACTCGTTTTATTGCATGTTTTATCCAGTAATCTTAGCGGAATTTCAATGAATAAGTTGTGACTACATGGGATAAGTATGAACAATTGAATTATATGTGTACGACGAGGAATCCCAAGAAAATTTTATACGGCCATTCCGCGACGACGACGGACGTCTAGAATTGACAATTGACCATCGACTAAGACAAGTCTTAGCAAAGCATATAAACAATTGACTTTAAAAAAATATCAACACTTGATACTGCCAAAATTTACATTATTATGTCACATGCCATAAACAAAGAAGAAGAAGACTAGTCGTGAGCGTGCTGTGCTTTGTTGTGTTGTGTCTTATAGGATATTGCATACTCTTTGGTGTTGTGTTGTGTTGTGTGGTTGTGTGTGTGTTATGTTATTCACTAGCTATAGCAGTCTGCTGCGACACGAAAAAAAGAAAACGAACTATGCTATATGGCTAAACTTGATGCAATGGAAGATATTAGCTTCTCCCTCTTTCCAGCACTGACATATATTGGTCAGTCAGTCAGTCAGTTCAGCGTCAGTTGTCACTTTTTGCAATTTTTACATGTTGTTTACGAACTCAATAATCGTTTTAAATTGTAATAAATACTGATAGATAAGGTTTAAAAGGCTGCTAGCATTATAAACATGAGTGTGTTTCTTATAAATTCCTGTTTTCCAGCCAAATTTAGAGGTGTATGGCGTGTAATGCGAGGTAAGTATGTTGATTTCGTTCACAAAGAAAATATGGTAATAATCGGTTTTTTATGGCCAGATTTCCCCTGGATGAGGGGCGGTGGCGGGGCGGGGGCGGGCAGTAGAACTTAAACTAATATATCAATTTATGGGCACCTAGTAGTACCTACATAATTTTGGAACAAAATATTATTATAATAACAGTAATCTCAGTAATAGAGGGGTGCATCGAAACATTTTACAAATATCGATATTTTTTCGATGCTATAATATTTAGGTGTAAAAATGGGTGAAGGTGGCAGCAATGAGGACTTATCAATTGAAAAACTTAATTAATTAAAATTTGTTTGTAGAAAGCATTTTGATGATAAAACCTTCCAAAAAAAGAACACAGTTAAACAGCCTAGCCATGGTAAAAAGAAGCATCAAAGGTTTGAAAAGCCGCAAGAAAATGTGTCAATTTTAAGAAGTAAAAATGTATATTCTTATCTGATCGTTTTTTATTACAGGTATTATGATAATCAGGAAGAGGACGTACTTAAAAAAAAAAATTTCTAAATAAATTTGTTTGATTATTTTAATGACGTTTTATTATTGAACCCAAATCTATACTGAGCCTAGCACCTTTTTTTGTGGTGTTAAATGAAACTTCTGGAGTTTCATTTACCACCACAAAATGATAGTTAAATCAATAACACTTAGGAATTGCAACTGTGGGTAGGTTAGGTCATTCATCGATATCGATAAATTTAAATTGTTATTGCTGAACAGCCCTATTTCGTTTATGTTTGGTTGCCTATTGCCTATTAAGTGTACCTAAGGACTGACATTGACGTAGGTGTTAGTCTATATTAATCTATGGAGTCCCGCCCGACTCTTAAAGGATATTGCATACTCTTTGAGCTATAGGAGGATTGGTGTAATGGTGTTATTGTTCGTTGTGTAAGCTAAGCAGTGTAAGTGTATTCGGAGTTAGTGATAACATCATCTGAAAGTTCAACTTTAGGCTACCTTTGTCTTTAACTTTAACCTACCTACTACTATGTATGGAGACGAAGTACAAGTAAATGTGGGTGGCAAGGTGTTCACACCGACTGATGTGGTGCAAGGTATGACAATCCCATCGAAATATTAAATATTTAATATTAAATATTTGGTTAAACTTTAGTAGTGCGTCGCAAGCCAATTAAAAAAAAAAAATGGGGGGGGGAGGGGGGGGACCCTCCCTACCCCCTGGTACCACCCCATACTAGGTATTTACCCGTTCTCGAGATATTTGAATAAATTTAACCTAACCTCAAAAAAAATTATTGATACAAATCTAGTTTAAATTACCAAGGAGGGGGAGGGAGAGGTCCACCTCACCCCTGGTAAAGCTCCCAAGATAAAGGTAGATGCACAAATGAGAAAAAAAAAACATTTGTAACCTATCGAAAATCGGTGTCCAGTGTATAATCGTAGGTCAATCGTAAGAATCCAAACAACATATCAAAGAAATCGGTTTTTTACGTATCGCGCGATTTGGCGCGGTTTTGATTTGATTTGGTTACAGTGACACATGACAGGTTTTTTACGTTTCGTTCGCATCAACTTTGCACAACATGATATATCACAGACAACAAATATAACAAAGATCAGATATACCGTGACCTTGTATTATTTTCTGGCGCTGCGGCGGCCGCTGCCGCGGCACGCTTCGCTCGCCTTGCGCGTTTTTTTCTATATTCCAACATAACCTACCTAGTAATAGGTGATAAGTAACCAAGTGAGATATACCGTGACCTTGTATTATTTTCTGGCGCTGCGGCGGCCGCTGCCGCGGCACGCTTCGCTCGCCTTGCGCGTTTTTTTCTATATTCCAACATAACCTACCTAGTGATAGGTGATAAGTAACCAAGTGAGATATACCGTGACCTTGTATTATTTGCTGGCGCTGCGGCGGCCGCTGCCGCGGCACGCTTCGCTCGCCTTGCGCGTTTTTTTCTATATTCCAACATAACCTACCTAGTGATAGGTGATAAGTAACCAAGTGAGATATACCGTAACCTTGTATTATTTTCTGGCGCTGCGGCGGCCGCTGCCGCGGCACGCTTCGCTCGCCTTGCGCGTTTTTTTCTATATTCCAACATAACCTACCTAGTGATAGGTGATAAGTAGCCAAGTGAAGTGAAGATAAGCCAAAGTCGTCGAAAGAAGCCACAACAAAATCACTGACAGGATTTTACGTTTCGTTCACATCAATTTTGCACACAACATATTAAACCATAGACAAGAAATACGACGAAGTTGATTATTATCTGTCAATTTTTACGTAGTTTTATCTAATTTATCTTATTTGTGAGGTTAAAAATGTTTTATTATTTTTTGTAAACTAAAAATAACCTAGTGTTATTAGTGGTAAAATGTAATCAGGAAGCAAAACCCTACCAGATGTGAGTCTTTTCACCCTCCAATTCCTGCGACGCACAACTAAAGTCAAGCCTTTGCTTCCTGATTACATTTTACCACTAATAACACTAGGTTATTTTTAGTTTACAAAAAATAATAAAACATTTTTAACCTCACAAATAAGATAAATTAGATAAAACTACGTAAAAATTGACAGATAATAATCAACTTCGTCGTATTTCTTGTCTATGGTTTAATATGTTGTGTGCAAAATTGATGTGAACGAAACGTAAAATCCTGTCAGTGATTTTGTTGTGGCTTCTTTCGACGACTTTGGCTTATCTTCACTTCACTTGGCTACTTATCACCTATCACTAGGTAGGTTATGTTGGAATATAGAAAAAAACGCGCAAGGCGAGCGAAGCGTGCCGCGGCAGCGGCCGCCGCAGCGCCAGAAAATAATACAAGGTTACGGTATATCTCACTTGGTTACTTATCACCTATCACTAGGTAGGTTATGTTGGAATATAGAAAAAAACGCGCAAGGCGAGCGAAGCGTGCCGCGGCAGCGGCCGCCGCAGCGCCAGCAAATAATACAAGGTCACGGTATATCTCACTTGGTTACTTATCACCTATCACTAGGTAGGTTATGTTGGAATATAGAAAAAAACGCGCAAGGCGAGCGAAGCGTGCCGCGGCAGCGGCCGCCGCAGCGCCAGAAAATAATACAAGGTCACGGTATATCTCACTTGGTTACTTATCACCTATTACTAGGTAGGTTATGTTGGAATATAGAAAAAAACGCGCAAGGCGAGCGAAGCGTGCCGCGGCAGCGGCCGCCGCAGCGCCAGAAAATAATACAAGGTTACGGTATATCTCACTTGGTTACTTATCACCTATCACTAGGTAGGTTATGTTGGAATATAGAAAAAAACGCGCAAGGCGAGCGAAGCGTGCCGCGGCAGCGGCCGCCGCAGCGCCAGAAAATAATATAAGGTCACGGTATATCTCACTTGGTTACTTATCACCTATCACTAGGTAGGTTATGTTGGAATATAGAAAAAAACGCGCAAGGCGAGCGAAGCGTGCCGCGGCAGCGGCCGCCGCAGCGCCAGAAAATAATACAAGGTCACGGTATATCTCACTTGGTTACTTATCACCTATTACTAGGTAGGTTATGTTGGAATATAGAAAAAAACGCGCAAGGCGAGCGAAGCGTGCCGCGGCAGCGGCCGCCGCAGCGCCAGAAAATAATACAAGGTCACGGTATATCTGATCTTTGTTATATTTGTTGTCTGTGATATATCATGTTGTGCAAAGTTGATGCGAACGAAACGTAAAAAACCTGTCATGTGTCACTGTAACCAAATCAAATCAAAACCGCGCCAAATCGCGCGATACGTAAAAAACCGATTTCTTTGATATGTTGTTTGGATTCTTACGATTGACCTACGATTATACACTGGACACCGATTTTCGATAGGTTACAAATGTTTTTTTTTTCTCATTTGTGCATCTACCTTTATCTTGGGAGCTTTACCAGGGGTGAGGTGGACCTCTCCCTCCCCCTCCTTGGTAATTTAAACTAGATTTGTATCAATAATTTTTTTTGAGGTTAGGTTAAATTTATTCAAATATCTCGAGAACGGGTAAATACCTAGTATGGGGGTGGTACCAGGGGGTAGGGAGGGTCCCCCCCCTCCCCCCCCCATTTTTTTTTTTAATTGGCTTGCGACGCACTACTAAAGTTTAACCCTTTGTTAAAGTGACTTGTGTTATTTTTATATTTGTAATTATTCTAACAATTGATTTTAGCTTTGTACTTTATTTTTTTTAGGTTAAATTTCTCCTATATATATTGTTGTTATTAGATATATATTGTTTGTTATTAGGTATACTATTATGCATTCTGAAACTAACAGTTTAATAGTGACCGTCATTATATTTATAAACCCTGCTTATAAAATTTTTATCCGTTATTGGCTGTCATATAAGATATTTCTATTGTTTAATAAAGAGAGCTGTGAGTTTTGTGTAATAAATAACATTTTCAGATCTCAAATCCCCTGAGCTGAAAACCCAGACGCTTGCCGCCCGTGCTGGCTTTCGGCTTCAGAAGCGGGACCTATCTTCTCCAGTGCTAGTAGAAGCTGGTGTCATACCACTGCTTGCTGCTTGTCAAGGCACTGCTCAAAAAGGATGAGTAAGTGTGTTCTAATTAAATAAAGCCCTCTGGTCGAAAGCCATTTATTTGACTAACACCAATCCCCAGAGTCCATCGATTGGGCCACTAGTCCATTACGCCATTCTGCCTAATAAATATTAAAATGGTTAGGGGCCGTACACAAATACCAGGAAAAGACGATTCACAATATGATTAAAAGACTGAATTGGCAGAAGCAGTAACCTCTGCACCAAATTACAAATTATCCAGTTCACTTACTGGTTAAGTACAGAACACGAGAGGCTACGACTACTACGACTCTTCGGAAGCCTAAGATGAATCAAAAATCAAAATCGGTTAACAATTGGCGGAGATATCAGGTAACATGTTGTAGCCGAATTGTGAACCAACTTTTTTTGGAAGCCGGTTAAGACTGGTGTGGGCTCTGCAGGTTTCATTCGCGTTTTAAAACAAACTCGACGACGCATCAAGCCAGTGGGCGTCGCGTCGTCGGCACGGCTCATGCATCCGTGTTAGCTTTAGATAATATATTATAACACTACATTTTTACATCATTTTCACTCAAAACAAGATATTTACTATGATAGGTATCATTTTCACTCAAAACAAGATATTTACCATGATAGGTATATGAGTTTTTCAGCTTCCCGATATTTCGGCACAGTTGCATCCGCCATGATAACGAGGTAAACTATCTAGTGATCATGGCGTATGCAACAGTGTTAATTGGTCTAAGACACCAGGTCAGTTTCTCGCCAGATTGTTCTTGGACTGGGACTAGGAAACACCAGCACTACATGCACTAAGACAATATAGTCCTTGTGATTTTATTAACCGCCAATGCCGACTAACGTGCTATAAGCTTAACGTGTGTGTATGTGTGTGTGTCTGTGGCATCATAGCTCCCAAACACATGAACCAGCTACCTACAATATACCTAGTTCATAGCTACGATTCAAGGCAATCCGTTCAGTCATTTGAAAATGCTCTTCTCTGGTTGATGAATAGGATGTAGGCATTTTTTAACGGCCTGATCGATTTGAAATTCAATATCCTGCTATTTCAAAAACATGGTAATCCTTCATTGCTGCAGCATCATCCGGAATCTGCGGGATACCCATATCACCAACTTACAGCAGTGGTATCGTTTTAAAGTTCATTAGTTTCCATAAAATGGTTATAGATAGAAGTTATGGTGTTGGGAGTTTTTTAAATATATATATTTTATTTGTTCTTCAGCGTAAATACCTCTGACCTTCAGTACAATGCTGCACGCTGCCTGGCCAAGATCTCAATAAAACACCCCGTCGCCGTTGCCGAGGTGAGAACATGCTACCCTACCTATAATTATTTCATTTATTTGTTTATTGGACTACCAACAAAATATACACTAGCATACATAATCATAATAAGAACATAAAAGTAGGTACAAGAAATATGTTCTTTCAATAACAGAAAACATCATACACGGAATAACGTAGGTAATCAGAATGAATAGATGAGGCAAAAATAAATTTTAAATGAATTGATAATAGTTAATAGGTCAAAAAATATAATGTTACAGGTGAGATGTTCCTATAATTAAAATATTCACGAATTGTACAAAAACATTTGTCTTAAAGCCGAAAAAAAAAGGAAGGAGGAGTCCAGGGAGGAGCCGTCCCTCGGCTCATTCCCCTGCTGGCCGCATGCTACAGCGCGGCTGTGGCGTAGCAGGCTGTCTTGTACCGTACCTGCCTACCTGTAGGTAGATATTGTCCTTTGTCCAGGGAGGAGCCGTCCCTCGGCTCATTCCCCTGCTGGCCGCATGCTACAGCGCGGCTGTGGCGGAGCAGGTTGTCATGTCGTTGGGCCGCATAGCAAGAGGCGGTGCCGTCCACAGATATTTATCAATATTAAATTCTGATCGCAGATTAATATTTTAAAATAAACAAAAAACCAATTAATTAATTATATATCTTTAAACAGCATCCTAACCGCGACAGCTGAAAAATTTGATTGTCCTGTTGTATATAACTTGGTCCAAAGGACAAAATCATTAATTAATTTTAAGTACTAACCCTATGTTACAAGCTGACTAACACATTGTATTATTTAAAGTCTTCTTACATGCTAGTGAATCTAGGTGCCGGTTCCTCCTAACCCCAGTTCAAGAAGAATCTGGCAACTAACTCGTTTGGTCTTAACAATTTTTTTACCTTGCCAATTTTGTTACGGATGCCGAGTCGAGTTGGAGCAGATACATCCCAAGCTTTTTTGTCATCTAAATAATATGTTATTTTATAATATGCTATAAGATACAGTTTCTACTAATCAACAAATCTATCACGTCGCTTGGGACCTTGTTATAGAAGCGTACATTTTGCCCTATAAAAGATTTATTAACTTTAGCGAGCCTAACTGTGGGCACAGCGAGTTTGTCTTTATTTCTATTATTAATACACAATTTTTTTTAACAAATGAATATATTTGATTTTCGTATATATACTGGCAAGGTACTGTCATGATATTTATTTCTTTAAATTTATTTCTAAGTGATTCTCTGGGGCCCATGTTATACATTTCACGAACAGCCGTCTTCTGCAACACAAATATGGTGTTATATCAGTAGCATTCCCCCACAACAAAATGCCATAAGACATAATGCTATGAAAGTAGCTGAAGTAACCGACTAGTTTTTGCAGTCAAAACTATGACCTGTTATGAGTTTTGCCGGTAACATAAACATTTTGGAGGCAAACAAGTCTACTCGTACCTAGACTAAACTAGTGCCAACCTAATATTAGTCCCTTAACGCAGCTAATTAGCTAGGAATGTGACCTATGTTGTGTTGTAGAGACGCTGTCCTGAGCGCGGGAGGCTTGTGTCCTGAGCGCGGGAGGCTTGTGTCCTGAGCGCGGGAGGCTTGTGTCCTGAGCGCGGGAGGCTTGTGTCCTGAGCGCGGGAGGCTTGTGTCCTGAGCGCGGGAGGCTTGTGTCCTGAGCGCGGGAGGCTTGTGTCCTGAGCGCGGGAGGCTTGTGGGCCATGTTACAGTACATGCTTCCCAACACGCCGCGCAACCTGCTCCGAGCGACTCTTACAGCTTACGGCAACATGTGCTACAGGTAAGGTTGCCAGGTATTTTCGCAGTAGACGCTGTTCTCCTGTGCCGAGGCCATAGCAGAAGACCCTGTGAGAATATATAAATAGCTGAGAGGTTAAAAATAAGTTCTATTCAACTTACCTAACTGGCCGGAATAATACAAAAAACTAAAGATGTAATAAATGTATAAATAGGAGTATATAAGTAATTTAAAAAAAAAAACCTAACATATAAAAGGGACATAAGTATTTATTTCTATGTTTTTTATTTTATTTATTGGTGATAGATGAGAAGCTATCGCTGATATGTCTGTCTATCACAAAGTGTTGAAATAGTCTTTGTTTAGACGAGCTCTGTGGCGCTGTGGGCTAAGGTACGGCTGAGAAGCAGAAGGTTGCGGGTTCGATTCCCGCTGCGGGACAAATGTTTGTATGATATGGAAATATTTGTCTCGTGTCTGGGTATAATATGTATGTATTTACAAAAAGTATACAAGTAGTATATCGGTCATGTGGTTCAAATAACACAAGCTCTGCTTAATTACGTCTAAATTTAATGTGAGGCCTAGCACTTCAGTCGTTCTAAAGACGTCAGAGCCGCGACTAATAAAATGACAGGAAGCAAATCGCCTGGGCACGATGCGGTCAGTATCGAGCACCTGAAGCATGCTGGGGTCCACCTCTCGAGTACTCGCTATGCTGTATATTCTATGCATTAGTCATTCTTACTTGCCTACCGAACTATGCGGACTTTGGTGGTGCCAGTCGTCAAAAACAAGACGGGAGATATGTCCGAAAAGTCTAACTATAGACAGTAATAATAATTTTATTGGTAAATTGTATGTTTACAGGTCAGTTTAAATGACAAGTTAAAAATACAGAAAAACAATATCTATTATATTAAATTATAGTTTTGTATTAAATTATATTAATATAATGTCAAGATCAGGATGTTCAATTTTATTTATGTATCATTTTATTATATAAAATCTTCTACACTGTAGAACGCCTTTTCGATAAGCCACGATTTTAACCTAACTTTAAAACATGTAAGACTGGGCGCGCCAACGACAAGCTCCGGCAGGCGATTGTACACCGTTGGCCCTAGGACGTGAGTAAGCCTTTCAGACTTGGTGAGCCGGTGTGCGACTGTCGCAAGTTTACGTGCACCACGGGTGTTGTATTTGCGAATGACCATCCTCGCGTGTTCTAAACCTTTCTTTGTTTTGCCTTACAACCAGTGCTACTTGCAGTATTATTATAGATGGTAGCGTTAGTATTCCCAGCGAGGTAAAGTACGGCTTCGCGAACGTGTCTCGCGACACTTTTGCGATCGCTCTCACAGCACGTTTATGCATGCGGAAGACTCGCTCTCGATCGGCTGAGCGCCCCCACAACTCTGCTCCGTACTGTAAGATCGAATGGACAGTCGCGAAATAGCAAGTGCGGACGACGTCCGCAGAGACGACACGCGATAACCTATACAGAGCAAAACATGCGCTTCCCAGCTTTGCATATATCTTTTCGGTATAGGAGCCCTACGTCAGGCCTCGGTCTATTTGGAACCATAAGAAGGCCCGATGGACCGATGGATGGTTATGGACCGATACAGAAAAGTCTCTCACATGGCGGCCTGATATGGAAAAATGTACATAATGGGTCTTTTTTAAATTTAAGACGAGTCCGTTCCAGCTAAACCACATTGCCACCTGGTGGGCAGCCTCATTCAACCGTTTCTCGAGCTCCTCTAATGAAGGTGCGCGGACTACTGCGGCTACGTCATCAGCATACATAAATACCTCCCGTGCTGAAACGTGCTCTGGCGAGTCGTTGAGTAGCAGCGAGAAAAGTATGTTACATACCGACGATCCTTATGCTACACCCATTATAGTACGCAAGGATTCTGACTTGGTCTCCCCTCCATCACCGACCACTATCTGTGACCTTCCGCGAAGAAGATCTGTAAAGAGCGAGTAAGCCTTTTCCCTAATTCCGTAGTACTGGACCTTATGGGCGAGAACACTGTGCTCTGCGACATCGAAAGCTTTCGATAGGTCGCAGCACAGGACTGCTACTTACTGTTTCTCTTCACAAGCCGCTATAACCTGTCGGATGGCCTCACGGGTGAGCGAGGTAGTAGAGCACCCCGCGCGATATGCGTATTGTCGCTCCGATAGTGCTCCCGTTGTCGCTAAAAATTGAGATAGGCGAGAGCTGAGTCCGTTTTCCAGTATTTTGGCTAATGCTGGGATTATAGACACCGGTCGATATCCGTCGATCTCTTCTCGCTTGCCTTTTCGCTTAAAAAGAGGTGAGATCTTGATCACTTTTAAGGATTCGTCTAATTCTGACGTTGGTCGAAGCAACAAGTCTGCAGAGCAGAGTGTTTTTTCGTCGGGGTGCGGAGTGAGTCAAGTGTTCCTGAGGATGCCTCGTGGAGGGGCGAAACACGTGTCGAATTTCTTTTGAAGGTAACTCTTTAGGAATTCATTAGCGGAATTGTACTAAATATTTGTCCATCTGTTTAATGTTTTGAATTTTCATATTATATAGTAACCTTGTCAATAAAAAAGTTCTAGTTTAAGTCTGGGTGATTTTCTTGTAAATTGATTGCGCCGTACAAAATGTGTTCCAGGCCCACGAGTTCCTGAGAGACCCATGACTGTTTTTTGTTATTTTTACGTTTATATGGAAAGCATATGTTAAATTTATTAACTAAAATAGCAATAATAGATTGTGCTAAACGATCTTCAGATTTCGCTTTTGATAGAATATCGTTCCAATCTACTGACAATATGGCCCCTAGAAACCCCATTCGATTTGCATGTGAAAACTCTCTGACAAGTCTGGTGCGCGGGCGCGGCTGCATGCGTGCACATGCGAGTGAAGCTCTCACGGCATAGTGGTCGCTGAGGTGCGTTTTAAGCGGCATCGTCACAACCGACCCCTGCGGGAAGCTACCGTACACGTGATCAAGACACGATGAGGTTGATTTATCAACTCTCGTTACGAAATCAACCTCATTGTGCACATTATTTGTAGTTAATATATCGGCTAACTGCTTCTTGACGGAGCTTCCGTTGGCTAGCCAGTCAATGTTAAAATCACCGATAAATATAAAACTTTTTTTTGTTTCATTAGCTCGTTCGATAAGGCGCTCCAGATAAGGTAGGAAGATAATAGACGATATTAAGTTAGTTCTGTAAAGACAAACAACTATAACATTATATTCTAATAGTTAAATGGCTGATACTTCACAGTATCTTTCAGTAGCTATGTCACTAAATTCTAACCATTCGATAGCGACATTTAACGCTATCTTTAATGAAAATACACGAACCTCCGTGTGGGTAAATTTTTCGACTAAAACTAGATATCAACGTGTATCCATGTAGGTTTACACAATTTAGCTTAGATTCACTTAATAAATGTTCAGTTAAACCAAATACGTCACAATCCATTTCATCGTTATAGACCCATATCGTTGGCTTGGATAGTGGCCAAGGTACTTGACAGTGTGCTGAATTCTTACCTAAATAAGCAGTTGCGAACAAAGCAAGCAAGACCGAAACAGCGATTCTTAGCTTAAAGCACACCGTTAAGTACTACACGAACAGGCAGACACCTGTGTATGCCTGTTTCCTGGACCTCTCGAAGGCCTTCGTTATGGTTATGTAGCATGATATACTCTGGGACAAGTTGAGCGACGCGGGGTTCCGCCCGAGCTGGTATCGCTGTTCAGGTGGTTTGGTACCTAAACCAACGGAACCGAGTGAGGTGGGCGGGAGAGCTCTCGGACGAATATTGGCAGGAGTGTGGAGTGGGGCAGGACGGGTTGAGATCACCTTCTCTCTTCTGCCTGTATGTGAATGCGCTGATTGAGCGACTCAGAAGCATGCCGGTGGGCCGCCATGTTAATCTATACCTATAAAAGAGTTTAACCTGACTGACTGACTGATTCATCATCGCCGAGCCGAAACTGCTGAAGCTAGAAAGCTGAAATTTAGAAGGTGGCCTTCTTTTACAGCAAAACCACCCACTAAGGCGGGATTTTTCGAAATTAAACCCCTAAGAGGGTGAAAAGGGGTAAAAACGAATGTATGAAACTTTTTAACGCGTTATGCGATTTCCTTGAAACATATGTGAATAAATATAATGCAAAATAAATAGACACGTGTTTCAGGATTTTTCAAAATAATTCTAACAAAGGGGTAAAATGGGGTGTGAAAACTTTAATGGGTGGTGGGAGTGATTGGTTTGAAACTTATCAATAATGTTTTGGCAAGGATTTAATTTGCATCCTGGGCAAGGATTTAGCTACAATTACTTTAAAAAAAATGCCAACGAAGTCGCGAGCAACAGCTAGTGGGGTATAAGTTAATAACATTAACTATGCTGATGACATGGTGCTGCTGGCTCCCTCAATCAGTGCACTCCGAAAGCTTCTTGCTGTATGTGAGTCATAATGCTGGGTCTCGTGGACTTACATACAATGTGAGAAAGTCGGAGTTCATGGTTTCAAGGCCGGCACCGAGAGTCCGAAACATGTTCCATCGGTAACACTAAATGGCTAGCCTCTCTGAAGAGTTTATAACTTTAAATACCTAGGACTCTTGGTGACTGAAGAGCTAATGGACGACGATGATATGGAGAGAGAACGCAGAGCACTGTCAGTCAGGGCGAATATGCTGGCCCGCAGATTCGCACTATGTACAGATGCGGTGAAGGTTATTTAGAGCATACTGTACTTCATTTTACTCAGCGAGTCTGTGGGTCAACTATACTCAAAAGGCTTACAATGCTTTGCGGATCCAATATAACAACGCGTTTAGGTTGCTGTTGCGACTGCCGCGATTCTGTAGTGCCTCGACCATGTTCGGGCACGCACAGACACCTTCGAGGCCATCTGGCGAAAAAAGTCAGCCTCAGTGCTCAGCAGAACCCGAAGAAGCAGCAACAGCATCCTAACCGCGATAGATGAAAAATTAAATTGTCCTGTCATGTATAAATTGGTTTTAAAACTAAATCAATTACAATTAAAAATATTAACACACAATTAACAACTTCTCTGTAGCATCGTAAGACATACTTTGAAGGGAATCTTTAAGGATTGTCTCAATTACTTTAGTTAAGAGCATAGATATTGACAATGCATTCAGTCTACTATAGAGAAGCGGACCAAGGAACATGTAAAATGATGTTATTGTTTGACAAATGTTAGTATTACCACCTCAGTCGACAGTAGGCACGAGTATATTGGTAGTGCATTGCAATTATGGACCACTCTGTTGCTATAGATAAGAGGCAAGTAAGAGGTCACGACGAGTTTGTTTGAACTGGTGGGTGTGGGTTTGTTTGTTACAGACGTGAGAATGAACCACATGTGAAGGTCTCGGATGTGTTCCCGGCGCTTTCTTACATCGCGCACTTGCTGTCTCACTCGCACGACGAGGAAGTACTATGTGAGTACATAACTCTACATGTACGCTAAAAAACTAAAATTAAAACAGACTTCATTGAATGACATTTAGGACCATAAAATACAACCGAATTGAGAACCTACTCCTTTTTTTTAGGTCGGTTAAAAATAACACCACATTACTCGTAATAAACGTCGCGTAAGCATTCTGTGAACCCCACACTTACTACTTATATTTTTTTTTTGGAAATACACACGTCTATTCCTGTAAAAGAGTTTAACCTAACCTGACCTGACTGACTGACTGACTGACTGACTGACTGATTCATTATCGCCGAGCCGAAACCACTGAAGCTAGAAAGCTGAAATATAGAAGGTAGCTTCCTTTTATAGCAGAACCACCCACTAAGGCGGGGTTGTTTGAAATTCAATCCCTAAGAGTAAAGTAAAGTAAAGTAAAAATTTATTGCATGAAATACATGTGGTATATGGTGGTTTAGTGTGCACTTGGTCAAGTTACAATGTATTCTGCCTTGTTTGGAGTACAATTTATTTAATTGATACATAAAATTTAAAATATCAGTTCACAATTCAAAATTAAAATAAAGTCAATAGCAAAACAAAAACAATTTTAAGGTCAGAAAATAATAATAATAATTATAAGTACATAATAATTAACACATTTACAGTATTTTTTTTAAGAAAGTGAAAAAGAGTGAAAACGAATGTATGAAACTTTTTAACGCGTGGTGCGATTTGCTTGAAACTTGATTTGAATAATTAATATGCAAAATAAACGGACACGTGTTTCAGGTTTTTCAAAATAACCATAACAAAGGGGTAAAATGGGGTGTTTTGTATGGGAACTTTTTAACGGGTGGTGCGATTTCTTTGAAACTTGGTTTGGGTACTAAAATACAAAATGAATGGACACGTGTTCCAGGATTTTTCAAATGGGGTGTGAATGTTTGTATGAAAACTTTTTAACCGCATAAAAAAAATGCAGATGAAGTCGCGATCAACAGCTAGTATTATACATAGAAACACCCAGACTTGAGACAAATACTTGCAGATCATAAAAACATTTGTCCCGTGGCGGGAATCGAACTCGCAACCTTTGCGTCTCAGCCGGATCTCAGCACACTACGCCACAGAGGTCGTCAAAATGTCATGCACAGATTACTTATTTGCGTGAGAATAGAGGAGGCGGTCGAGCTACATCTCACGGGGTGAGGGGGGGGGACGAAAAATCGCCAAAATGTCTCATAAAATAGATGCTACGTAAATCGGGATTCTATGCTAATTCGGAATTATTTGTAAGTGCTATGGAGAGAGCTATGTTGAGTGTTTCACCACGTGATAAAATCCGCAAGGAGGAAAACCGTAGAAAAACCAAAGTCACCGACATAGCACTCAAAATTTGAAAGTTGAAGTGGCAATGGGCAGGCCATATAGCTCGCAGAACCGATAACCGTTGGGGAATAAACGTTCTCAAATGGCGAACAAGGACAGAAAAACGAAGCGTAGGACGACCCCCCACCAGATGAACCACGAAATCGTGGTTCACCGGGTGAATCAGGAATCAGAAATCAGGAGTATGAGGATATGATGTCGGAATCGGTTGATACAGACGGGGCGTGCTCCGCTCTCATCAGACTGACGCACGCGTCGGCCGAACTCACGGAGGCCGCACTGCGCGTACCCGAGCTGGCGGCGCGGCTCGCGAGCCTGCTGGCCCAGCCTCTCCCGACCGACAAGAGCCCTCCACTCATAGTGCTGGCCAACATGCTGGCCGACACCGACTCTCAGGTAAACGGCTCGCGAGCCTGCTGGCCCAGCCTCTCCCGACCGACAAGAGCCCTCCACTCGTAGTGCTGGCCAACATGCTGGCCGACACCGACTCTCAGGTAAACGGCTCGCGAGCCTGCTGGCCCAGCCTCTCCCGACCGACAAGAGCCCTCCACTCATAGTGCTGGCCAACATGCTGGCCGACACCGACTCTCAGGTAAACGGCTCGCGAGCCTGCTGGCCCAGCCTCTCCCGACCGACAAGAGCCCTCCACTCGTAGTGCTGGCCAACATGCTGGCCGACACCGACTCTCAGGTAAACGGCTCGCGAGCCTGCTGGCCCAGCCTCTCCCGACCGACAAGAGCCCTCCACTCGTAGTGCTGGCCAACATGCTGGCCGACACCGACTCTCAGGTAAACGGCTCGCGAGCCTGCTGGCCCAGCCTCTCCCGACCGACAAGAGCCCTCCACTCGTAGTGCTGGCCAACATGCTGGCCGACACCGACTCTCAGGTAAACGGCTCGCGAGCCTGCTGGCCCAGCCTCTCCCGACCGACAAGAGCCCTCCACTCGTAGTGCTGGCCAACATGCTGGCCGACACCGACTCTCAGGTAAACGGCTCGCGAGCCTGCTGGCCCAGCCTCTCCCGACCGACAAGAGCCCTCCACTCGTAGTGCTGGCCAACATGCTGGCCGACACCGACTCTCAGGTAAACGGCTCGCGAGCCTGCTGGCCCAGCCTCTCCCGACCGACAAGAGCCCTCCACTCATAGTGCTGGCCAACATGCTGGCCGACACCGACTCTCAGGTAAACGGCTCGCGAGCCTGCTGGCCCAGCCTCTCCCGACCGACAAGAGCCCTCCACTCATAGTGCTGGCCAACATGCTGGCCGACACCGACTCTCAGGTAAACGGCTCGCGGGGCTGCTTATGTACTTTTATTTTACTTGACTGGCCTGTCAGCTCAGTTGGTAGTAGCTCTGCCTTCTGAGCTGTAGGTTGAGGGTTCGATTCCCTCACAGAACAAACATTTGTGTGATACATACATGGATGTTTGTTCTGTGTCTGGGTGTTATAAAGTATATAGTAAAGTAAAGTGTATAGTAGTATCATAAGTATGTATTTAAAAATATATAAGTTTTCTCTTAGTCATCTGGTTCCCATAATACAAGCTATGCTCAGTTTTGGGCTAGATGGTGTTGTGTGCATTGTCCACCAACATTTATTTTTTTAAATAGAAACTTGATAAGCTTGCCAGTTACAGGAGATCGTTGCTGCACACCCATATTTGTTATTGAAGTACTTAGGCTCTGCTTATCCTGTTTCCAGCGCGAACTATGTCTGGACGCCGGATGCTTGGGTCCCATCATCGACTGCCTGAGCAGCGACGGCGACGACGTCACTGAGGTATGGACGCATCTGTTGGAACAGTTGGACGAATTTGTTATTTTTACCCGATCCGAGTTTACTGATGTACAAAATTGAATCCAATCAATCTAAGAAAAAAACAATTAGTCTCCTTCTTGCGTGTCAATGATACGATTAATTATGAATAAAATAGTGCCACCCTCACTCTATCGCCCGAGGCGTCCATTAGGTTATCCCTTGTGCAGTGGACACGAGTGGGCGCGAGTGGATGCGAGTGGATGCGTGTGGACGCGAGTGGGCGCGAGTGGACGCGAGTGGACGCGAGTGGGCGCGAGGGGCAGACGAGTAGATGTGATATCGTTTGGATGGGAGCTCCGCGGTCGCATTGGGCACAAGCAGAGTCACGATAGCCCACGCCTCCTCCATTCCTCCTAATATATGCTGAGTTGGTTCAAGCTCATCTCCAACTTTGTTAAGAGGGTGCTAGGCTGGTCGATTGTGTATATATTGAACAGAGCCGGGGCTAGGACACTTGAGGAAGTCCATTTTTTTGGTTACGCCACCTGCTTTTTCCCGCGCGCAAATGTACCTAGAAGCGACTACTGAGTAGTAGTTCTCCCAGGATATGAATAAAGCCTACATAGTTGATAAGAAGTTCTACTTTGGTTAGGAGTCGATATGTTCACCGTGTCATAAGCTGGTGACAGATCTACAAGAGCAAGACCTGTTACTTTGTTTGTCTTAATAACAATTTGAATATGCTGTGTGAGTTAGAGAATTTGACTGGAAGAGCACTTTCCTGGTCGGAAAGTGCTTGTTCAGGTATTAGCTGTGGGTCAATCTCTAGTGTGAGGCGGTTTAAAAGGAACCGTTTGAAAAGTTTATAATATGTGCAACAGTGAGATTCGCCGGTAGTTTTTGGGATCATCGGGCGATTAGTCTGGTTTCAAAAGAGCGATCTCTTTTGATTTCCTCCAGAGCTTTGTTAATCTTAATTTGCTCCAAACTGGTGCTCTTCTTCTTCTTCTTATTTCGTGTCATTGTTACATCCTATTTGACCAGTAGGCAGTCACGTCCAAGGCATTATCCGAGCAGGACATTAGATCACCCATAGTGCATGAGTATGGGCAAGATGGACACACAAGTACGTGTGACATAGACTGCACCTGGGCGCCACAATGACACCGAGTGTCGTTACCTACTACGCCCAACCTGAACTCGCAATCTGTAGAGTCACTTCCACACTGGCCATGGGAGTTTATGCCCAGGGGGAAGCTTCTCTACAGGAGTAATTTAATCCCGTAATAAACTGGCGTTGAATAGAGCCAAAAGTCACGACTTTGCCACTGGACCAAGACGTTTGATTTTCTCAACTGTTATGTCATCTACTCTGCAAGCTTTCCCAGTTTTTAATGCTTTAATGCCGTCTATTACTTCCGTAAATTATGAACGGCTTACTCACTCCTATCAGAAGTTCCAAGTGGAGAGAGAGGATAAACTTTGAACTTTTGACATCCTTTTAGGAGGCTTGCCGTTTAAGAGAAGTTGTGTGGCAACTTGATTAGCCGTCACTTGTCCAGGGTTTGTAGCTGCGGGAGGTTCGCCAGTGAGTTTCTGAATGGTTTGCCTTTTTACTGTTCTGAGTCATGTCAACTTCAGATATTGTGGTCATCCACGTCTTTCTGCGGCTCTCACTAACCATGTGCAGCAATTCGTTGCCAGACATAATTGTCTCTTCGGAGAAGGGATCGCTGGGGTACTGAAAGAAAGAAAGAAAGAAAGAAACGACTTGAAGAATGAAATGATTCGTCTGTGGCGCCTGCATAAGGTGTCCATAGTGCCAATTGTATCGTCTAGTACAGGTGTAATTCCAAAACAACTGTTTCAATCCCTCTTAGTATTAGATCTCCCAAAATACATCATACTTAGATACATCATCATCATTCTTATGCAGAAGGCAGTACATTAAATTCATGCCGAATTGTCGGAAAGTTTTTACAAAGTGACCTTGCTAGCGAGAATGGATCACTCGAACAAACCACACTTACTGATGTGCACTTGGCTTAGCTCCGTGCACGTTACTTGTTCTCCGGTTAGAACCGTTTAACCGAGTGTAAAGAATTTAAAAACAAATAATATTGTTACGAGCCGGGTACTGATAAATTATGAAACCGCTTGATTTTACCAAATAATAACTTTAATTTCAAAGTTACCACACACTGAACTTAATCCACTGCTTCTACTAGTTACCTTCTCAATAGAACACAATAAGAGTCACAACACTACAACACAACTGATAACACTTCAAAACTTTCGCACTTGTATCACTTGCTTAGCCGAAAATAGACTGACTACATCCGCAAACCAACGCTGTATTTATACGAGCGTCGAATAAGTCGCGTAAAACCGCGATGCTACTGGAACATTCGAGAACGAACCGGAACGAGCTGAATCGTTCGAATGCAATAGAGAGATATTGCTATCTCGTTCGCTCCTATGCATTCGATACGTGTACTTTGTAGTTTGCATCTACTCGATACTAGATGGCGTAGGTGAATATTTAATGTGTCTGCCTGCCAACAGATGGAGCTATGTATCGGGCACAACAATATTAATAACACCATCTACCTCCAAAGTAAGCATAGCTTGTATTATGGTGACCACGTAACTGTTACAATACTATATATTTTTAAAAACATGCTTATTATAATATTTTCACTCAAAACGGGATCTTACCATGTGAATTTTTCTGCTTCTCGATGTTTCGGCACAGTTTTACACATAGTGTTGCCGCCTCATACATTAACCAAACCAATGGTACAATAGTAGGTACCTTTCTAAAGCTTTCGAAATCTTGGGAGCTTCCAGATGAGTAAAACAAAGCGGTGTTATCTACGTACTCGTAAGTAGGTACTTACTAGACATAGACACTCATTTATCGGTTACTCAAGCACACACAATCAGTAGAAACAGAAACATATATTGCAGAATAAATAAAAGTGAAGAGTTCTTCAGAGAGTGTGTCATGTATCCGTGTGGCGCAGTAACAAGAGGTCTCGAGTCAACATAATGCCTCGTCACTGGGAGGTTGCTAGGTACCGGTATTCTGTCGAAACCTTCAGCCGAAAGACCCGGTGGAATAGATTATTTAATGCCCAACTTTCACACAGCATCATCTGGCCCCAAAGTAATCAGAGCTCGTGTTACGGGAACCGCATGACCGATATACCACTTCAGTAACTTCACTTTTTTAAAATACATACATATATACACCCAGACCGGAGACAAATACTTGCAGATTTAACAAACATTTGTATCATGGTGGGAACCCGAAACTTTGTGCGTCTCAAGCGGGCCTTGGTCCACTGCGCCACAGAGGTCGTCTAATATTACTTACTAGGTATTTTTGTATGTTCAGCAAGCGGCGCTCGCGGCCGCTAACATTTTCGAAGGCAGCGCGGCCCAGATCCAACTCGCGCTGGACCGCGGTATCCTGAAGCCGCTGCTACTTCTCTTGGGACATCGTGAGCTCGAGTGAGTACTGCATATATCTAATAATAAATAACAATATCAATTTTACGGTAACGGCGAAACAGGGGGTGCGAAGAATCTCCAGCAGAGGTCCAGCTACCAATTCCAAGGACCCCTGGCCTTGGCAACTTACAACGCACGCACACGAGAAGTTGATAGATCTGGAAGAAGTAGTAAATAAGTTGCACTGGGATATTATGGATATTATCAGAAGTCCGAAGAGAGGGAGAGGACACGATAATCCTAAATTCTGGCAACATATTCTACTACCGGGAGGGCGATCAACTTTCTCAGCACGGTGTCGGATTTCTCGTCCACAAATCCCTCGTTAACAACATTGTGAAGATCGAGAGCGTGTCGCGCAGGGTGGTATACCTTATACTCAGAATAACCAAACGGTATTCGCTTAAGGTCATCAGGTGTACGCACCTCACTCGAAACGTCCTGACAGCCTCGAAAACGCACTTAACGGTTGTGATGGGGGACTTCAACGCGCGGCTAGGTGTGAGAAATGGCGATGAACTGAGAGTGGGGCAATTTGGATTTGGACAGCGGAACCAACGGGGTCAGCGATTAGTAGATTAGCGGCTGGTAGAAATTGTCCATGCCGTTGGGTCAAGTTCTGTAAGACCCAGCGCAAAGGTAGAACCCAAAAACTCTCTGAGCAAACTCTAAAACGTATGGCAGAACGTAGCGAAATGAAACTGCTGTCTTCAGTGGACATGTCGAAATACAGTACGCTCAATAAACAGATCTCTTAATGCGACGCGATGCGACGCGATTTGCTTCTCTATAATACTTCTAATATAAAGAACGCAACAGAGCGCAACCAAGGCTCCAAAGTGTTCGCGAGAGATCTGTCTATTGGACAAAGTCTGTTGACGAAGCTGAAGACCGACAGTGGCAGGGTCGTTTCCTCGAAGCCAGAGGTTTTACGAGAGCTGGAGAAGTTCTATAGACATCTGTACACCTCATCGCAAAGTCCTGCTACAAGCACGACTAGCGCTGCAAGAGCCCGCCGACACCCGACACTACACTGAACACATTCCGGACGTCAGCCTATACGAGATCCGAACGGCTGAACGGAAGAACAACAAGGCACCGGGGGAAGACGGAATAACGACAGAGCTTCTGAGAGCGGGTGGAACACCGGTACTTAAGGTCCTCCAGAAGCTGTTCAACTCCGTCATCCTCGAGGGAACTACGCCAGAGGCGTGGAACAGGAGCGTGTTAGTACTGTTCTTTAAGAAAGGGGATAACACCCTCTTAAAGAGTTACAGGGCCATCTCGCTGTTGAGCCATGTCTATAAGCTGTTTTCGAGAGCTGTTTTAGGTTTGACGACTTCCAGCCTCCCGAACAAGCCGGGTTATGAAAAGGCTTCAACACCCAGATCCATCCACTTCGGCAGGTTATACAGAAGACCGAAGAGTATAACCGGCCACTTTGTTTAGCATTTGTGGACTATGAGAAAGCCTTTGATTCTGTCGAAACCTGGGCAGTGTTGCGGTCACTCCAGTGGTGCCAAATCGACTATCGGTATATCGAAGTGTTGAAATGTCTGTACAGTAACGCCACCATGTCTATCCGACTCCAGGACCAGAGCACGAATCCAATCCCATCGCAGAAAGGGGTGAGACAGGGAGATGTTATTTTTCCGAAGCTGTTCACTTCTGCATTGGAGGATGTTTTCAAGCTCTTGTACTTGCATAGATATGGTATCAACATCAACGGCGAACGCATCACTCACCTTCGATTTGCAGACGATATAGTCCTCATGACAGAATCGCTGGAAGACCTTGGCGCAATGCTCAGCGATCTCAATATCGTCTCTCAACAGGTGGGTCTTAAAATGAACATGAGCAAGACAAAAATCATGTCAAATGCTCATGTTGCACCCGTACTGGTACATGTTGAGAGCGATATAATCAAAGTTGTAGACTATTATGTCTATTTGGGTCAGACGATTCAACTAGGCAAGTCCAACTTCGACAAAGAGGTCAGCCGACGAATCCAACTCGGATGGGCAGCGTTCGGGAAATTACGGCACATCTTTTCGTCACAGATACCGCAGAGCCTCAAGACGAAAGTCTATAATCAGTGCGTGTTGCCAGTGTTTTTTTTTTATTTTACTTTATTTGGGAAACAAACAGACAGTATTTTGCTTATAAGTAACACAAAGGGTATAACACATAGTCCAGTAAAGTTTCCACAGTTACATTATTCTTATAAAGAAAAAGAAAGTGGACATTTTAAACTCTATACAAAATTATAATTAATTATCTAGCTCATGTGAGCTAAATTATTAATAGACACAATAAAAAACAATACAAAATAAAACTACCTTATTAATTATCAAAGAAAACATTAAGAATACAGTTTCTAAAACTATTGACTGTATGGGAAAAAATGACAATGTCGGAGAAATTATAGTTGTGATCATTGCAAGATCTGCGTATAAACACATTAGACCCGTAATTGGTACGGGCTGTGGTGGGGTCAGACTGGTTTTCTTCTTGAATTGGCTCGTGGGCATTTAAATAAGACTTTACTGAGCAAATAGGGTGAGTCGATGTGGTTATTGATAATTTTAAATAAAAACAATTGATCTCTAACCCGTCTTCGCTCAGCTAGCGATAGTAATTTTATAGGTTCTGGCAAATTTGAGTACCTTGAACGATGCAAGAGGTGTTTTACAAATTTATTTTGAATGCTTTCGATTTGGCTTTTATAAATAGCATAATAGCCTCCAAAGACTGACGCATATTCCAACGTAGAACGTACAAAACAATTGTAAAGCAAGCTGAGACTGGATATTTTTTTAAAATCTGTACCAACCCTAAGAATAAATCCTAACATACGATAACATACGGCCTTATCATAAAAATCCCCGGTAAAGCTATAAAACATAATCGCAAATCAATCGCTAGTTACCTTCAGTTTCGAGTTGCCACGTATCGGAGTATCATCCATATTGTCACGTGGCTTATTTCGGGCGCAATTCTGGCAAACTTAAGTAGATTTAAATTCCGTATCTGGTATCCAATCCTTCTTATTTGGTAAAACGCAACTAGGATGATAATTACATTGACATATTGTGCACACTAACAGTCTACTACTGTCGCGTGAGCTAAACGGTTTACTGCAACAAGTGTATTCCATCGTGACAAGTAGGTACACGTAGTTCACGTACCTTTGTGTATTATAATTTCGATGCCCGACGTCACGTTCCAAATGGCGCAGCGGTTATAGGCCCGGACCAATATGTGGCGGCGCGGCGACCCAGGTTCGAACCACGGCAACCAACCACGGCAAACTTTTCGCAATCAACTCAGTAAGCGGCACCACAGCTAGAGCAGCGCAGGCGCATCAAAATGGTAATTACAATATAATAGAAGGCGTGTCCTCACCAAATAAGAGCACCACCATCTCTGTCTCACCACCCACAAGGCGGGACTTGCTGGGTATAATGTGTAGGAAGAACAAGGAGCCACCGAGTACTTAAAGTTGAACAATGATAAATGCGAAATACTAAAGGAGCAAAAATACTATTAAAAATCCGACTGACTAGCAGCGCGGAGACGTCCACTTGCTTCGGCACTAATGCTTAAACTGATGACATATGGAACTGAGACTTGGTTGCTAACTATTGGCCTCATACACAAGCTCAGAGTCGCGCAACGTGTTATAGAGAGATCTATGTTGGGTGTTTCACTACTTGATAAATTACGCAACGAGGAAATCTGTAGAAGAACTAAAGTCACCGACATAGCACTCAAAATTTGCAAGTTAAAGTGGCAATGGGCAGGCCATATAGCTCGCAGAACTGATAACCGTTGGGGAGTAAAAGTTCTCGAATGGCGACCAAGGACAGGAAAACGAAGCGTAGGACGACCCCCCCACCCGACGACATTGTAAAGATCGCAGGAAGTCGGTGGATGGAGAGGGCTCAAATTCGTTCTTCCTTGAAATCAATTGGGGAGGCCTATGTTCAGCAGTGGACTTCCCGATGATTCCGGCTGATATGATATGATTATATCAATTTTGGACAACACACAACACCACCTAGCCCTAAACTAAGCATAGCTTGTATAACGGTGACCAGATGACTGATAGAGTACTTATATATTTTTAAATACATATTTATTTACAATACAAGTCTGGGTGTTTTATATATATGTATTAAAAAAAACCCGGCCAAGTACGAGTCGGACTCGCGCACCGAGGGTTCCGTACAAACCTGTAGGTATATAAGTAAAAGTTCACCCATCACAACAATCGAGTCATAGTTGTGGTATTTTTATTGCAAAATGAAATCCATATTGATTATTAAAAATATTTTTATTATAATTATGATGTAACTAAAAATTTACGGTTTTCGCAATTCCTTATCTGTGCTATAAGACGTTGCTTCGTACCAAATTTCAAGATTCTGAGCTCACGGGAAGTACCCTGTAGGTTTTGATTCCCTTGCGAGTGTCGAAAATTTGCGGAAATTGGCGGTATAACCGGCTGTATCTTTTGATTTCGTTGGCTTAGAAGTTTGATTTTTTCACCGCTTTAAGGGACAGTAGACTTGAGTATTTATATAAATTTCAACTTGATAGTTCCTGAGAAAAGGGGTCTTGACAGACAGACGGACAGACGGACGGACAACAAAGTGATCCTATAAAGGTTCAGTTTTTTCCTTTCGAGGTACGGAACCCTAAAAATGCATATAAGTACTATAGCAGTCATGTGGTACCTATAACGCAAGCTCGCAAGTAAGTTTACTTTGGGGCCAGATGATGCTGTGTGAAATGTCCGGCATTATTATATCATATGTATTCACCCAGACACAGAACAAACACCTATGTTCAATAGAAATGTTTATTCTGGGAGAGAATCAAACCTTTGATATACAGCGCAGAAAGCAGAAACAGAAGCAGAGCTACTACCAACTGAGCTGACAGGCCAGTCTAAGATAATTAATAATTTTCTAATTGTACGATAATGGAGTGGACTCTATAGTATAGGTTTTTTAGGTTTATTTTATAATTAAATGACTTATCGACACGATAGATAAAGTGTGTGACGTGTATGGTGCAAAGAAGAAAGACACTTACCTTCCAACTTGTCCTACGCTCTCAACCTGGGTGTTAGACACTGTAAGGTTCAGTAGCTTCCGGCCCAATCTAGATCTAACCTTCCCCTACGTCAATTATTTACGAACGATCCAACGATCCAACCAAACCCTTTGAGCACGGCCAGTCTATTCCTTTGCACACACGACAGGATACAAATGTCACACACAGTGGCGATAATTATACTTTCTATTAGATAATTACGACAAGTTATAGCGAATAATCGACAATAAAACGAAAAACGAGATGTTTCGCGCGACACTTGATGCACGATCGATGTGTCCTCTGCAAGGTCACAGTTGACAAGCAATTAAAATTTGAATATTTATTCATAATTCACTGGTCATTGAACTGTCCATTCATTCAGCTAACCGGTGACAGCTGACAAATCGCACGAACGACAATAGCTTATGTCAAAACTGAACACTAATAGTTATGTCGAGTCCCACTGAGACGCTCGTTATAATGTTATAATGTTGGTGAGGATACAGGCTTGCCCCAGTGTGAGGTCCGTCGCTAGCACTTGTTACTGAGATTAGCACTCAGCATAATACATTAATCGCTTCCTGATCAGAAAGTCTAATTTTTAAGTTGCCTAAGAAGTAAAATGCCTAAATGTCATGTCTAAAAAGCAAAATAACTAAGATCTAAAACGGTAGTATGCCTAAAATGCAAATTATATAAACTACATAAGAAGCAAATAGTCTAAAATGCAATACACCTACATAGGAAGATGACTAAATCTTACGATAGTAGCATATTGTTCAATAAGAGGGACCGACACCAATTCGACAAACTGAATAACAATGTTCGTAATTTAAAGAAGCGTATGTTTCACGAAGAAGAAGAAGAAGGTTAATTTTATTGAAGTTCTTAAGAACTTTGAATAAAATTTTCAAAATAATAGCAGTGTTTTTTTGTACTTACAAGCGTCCGCCCGCGACTTTTCTCACGTGGTAAAAACTGAAAAGTAGCCTATATGTTGTAGTGGGGCACTAACTATGTTTATTCCAGATTTCATGCCAATCAGTTTAACCGTTAATCCTTTAAAGCGAAATAAACATCCTCACAAACTTTATTTATAATATTAGTAGGATAGTGTTAGTACAGTTTTAACCCGTTATAATGTATAACTCGTTGAAGAAAGAATGTAGGCGTTATTATACTTCTTACTCGTTATAGAGAGCTTTAACAGTTTAGACAATTTGCTTCGTAGGTGTTATAAGTTTGACGAAATTTTTTTTTTGTATCCTCCTTCTAAGGGTTAACCTTTGACAGTTAAGACATTACACATTTACCTTGAATGTATTGAATGTTTTACTTCAACTTTTTAACGTCAACGGTTTTAGTAAGTTATTAGACATTGATCCATTCAATATTAGTATTGGCACGGCGTTGAATTACTCTCAATTTATTTAGCACCTAGGCAACCCAGGTGTTATATAGATACTTTTTGTTGTTATTATTTTTGTTTTATTTTCTTTTATTTTTATTGTGTAAGAGTAATTATCTGGTTGGCGAGCATGTTACTCTTTTTATGAAGGTGCGATAAAATAGTGTTCTCACCTTTGACTATAATGTTTCCATCTGTGAAAACCTGTAATTACCTCTCTGTTTCTTGTTTTAGTACTATGTTGTTTTTTAGCTGTTGGTTTTCCAAATATACATAAATTTAACCGACTGCAAAAAAAGGAGGAGGTTATCAATTCGTTTGTATTTATTTGTATGTGTGTTACCTCATAACTCCGTCGTTTATTTTCTTATGTGAAAAGATACGAGCATACGAGGTTCTATAGTTTGGTTTTTAAATTAAAATAGCTGGAAAAAAATTGTCATCTAAGTTAAAGAAATTTAGTATTTCGCTTTCCAGAACCTTCCAGAACGAAGTTCGAGAAATCATACTAAAAAGCGTGCAATAAAACTTTTTTAATCGACTTCAATAAAATGTTATTTCTGATCGGTTGTATTTGTATGGATTCATCAAATAATATTTAGAATTAATTGATTGTTTTTTTATATTGTCGTTTAATTTCCGACACGAATTATACATAGAAAACGCCAAGACCCGAGAAAACCATTACATATCATATAGTCATTTGTCTCGCGGGTTCCCCGCAATCTTTTGCGTCTCAGGCGAGCTTTCGCCCCAATTTTATTAATAATAATAACTTTATTATCACACAAAAACAAAGAACAGAAACAATAACATACTAACAAAAAAAAAAAAAAACTATACCTACGTTAATTAACAAAGTAAGTAGGTTCTGGTTTAGTATTAAGTTAGTAGGTAATTATTGTCAGTTTGAAAATATTAGGGGCTTGTGGACACCACTCGTAGCTCTCACACTAATCTAATCTAATGATGTGTATCTGCTGTTATTCGATGTTTGTTAACTTGTTTGTTAAATAATTCGTTAAGTTATTAAATGTTTGTTAACTTATTTTGGTTACTGGTCGTCCCAGACACCGGTGGCAAGCAGCCCGCGGGGTCAGCAACCTCGCCTGCCGCGGCTCGTGGAGCCAGCTGCCGCATTGCTGGCAGCCGGCTGCCTGCGCGAGTACTGCAGCCAGCTCGCCTCTAACGACTCCGACATCGTAAAGCTCGTGTTAGTCGGCCTGACGGGCTTGCTGCAGGTACGTGTGACAACTCTACTGATGAAGCTTACATACTGATGAAGATTCGCGCCATAGGCAGGCGCGGCGCAGGCGCAGATCAGGCGTGGAACAGAAAGGGGGAACAGAAAGGTGGAACAGAAAGGTGGAACAGAAAGGTGGAACAGAAAGGCGAATTGGAAATGGTGACAAATCGACGTGCCTGCGCCACGCCGGAGCCGCTTGACTACAATTGACAACGTGTCGCCTACGTACCTACGTACCTACGTACCTACGTACCTAGGTACCTAGGTACGTACGTACATTTTGTATTGAAACGTTTAGAAGCGGCAAGATGCCTGCGCCGCGCCGCGCACCTTACGCCGTTTCTGTATAACTCGCGCCTAAGACGTCATCTTTTGCAGGTTATCTAAAGGTATATTAATACGTAAAACAAAAACATTGTACCTCTTTTTAAGAAAATTGCGCAAACGGAGGAGGATGAAAATTCTGGATATTTCTATATATCCTATGTATGTATTTACAAAAAAGTATATTAGTAGGATCAGTCATGCCTGAGCCTATAACACGAGCTCTTTCTTTTTTATCCGCTTTATATTAGCTTCACTTGTATGTATGTTTGTATGTAACCGACTCCTTAGGACGCGATTTTGACCCACTTTAAACGGCCAGATTTCATTCAAATTTTGCACTCCTGTCAAAGACCGATGACAATGCAATAATTCTAATAAAAACTAAAAAACACGCTTTATATAGAAAACCAAACTAAAAAATAGAAAATAAATTTTAATAAATGTAAGTAAGAAAAAAATGTTATTAAAAAAAAAGCGTGGGGTGCTTGGTGTCAATAGCTATAAATATTTCATTGACAGATATGAGAAGAAGGATTATCATTTCGATAATATCTTAAAAAGCACCCCACGCATTTTTTTAAATAAAACATTTTTTTCTTACTTACATTTATTAAAATTTATTTTCTATTTTTTAGTTTGGTTTTTTTTATATTTTTTATTTGGGATTATTAATGTAAGCAGAGCTTGTGTTATGAGAACCACATGTCTATTATGTACCTACTTTTTTTTCTGTAAATACATAACTACGTATTACATACCTACTAGAACAGAAGACTTAAAGTTAAAAAAAATTAAACAAAAAAGTTAAACCCAAAAAACCTTCCAAACTATGTCAAAGTAGTCCGGTACTTATAATGAGAATTAAATTAGTCAATTAACTGGTACATAACTAATGTACCTAAGAAGGTATTGTTGTTAAGCGAGTGTTGTGGCGAAGCACGCAGAACTTAAAAACTACGTAAGTAGGGTTTTTGTTTGTAAAAACATAATTTTAAGATAAGAATATTAAATTACCATTCAACATACCAGTGCCGCCAGTGACGGGAACGCTGCCCTCTGGCAGTGATCTGGATCAGTTGAGCTATCTATATATCGTTTAAAACGATCCTTAGATAACTGTTCCACATGTATTTTATATTATTGTATTGTATATTGTATTGGTGATCTATCATCCTCGACATGCTGGTCGCTCATGGTGGAAAGAGAAACTCCAGTATTCAGTTTGCGATGGGTCCGAACGGTACGACGGCTCAAGCCGGAATGAGCTCTGCATCGACCGCCGATAATGGCTTTGCGCCGATGTATATAATGCTGTACTGACACTCAATCTATAACACAATTTATAGGATACTCGAATAGTTTTTAAATTTCCTCTTGGGGTCTATTTTAGTGTTTTTTCCGCTCATGTTTACTCTTTTTTGGAACGAAGTATCCTTAAAGCACGCCTAGCCCCATCCGCCAAGTCCGTAACATGGCGGATGGGGGCTAGGCGAAAGAAAGTGTAACATTTTTCCAGTACGAATTTCTGTCACGATCCTTTGTTTAGTGTAGACGGTTATCCATAGGGTGACACGAATTAATGAATTAGATGAACGAATGAATGAATTAGATGAACGAATGAATGAGTTAGAAGAATTGAATGATGTACAATAAAATGTTTATTTTCACAACTCAATGAATATATTAATTACGAAATTTCCCACCATTCCTCCAATTCCTTAGTTATTTCTGCGTTTCATGTAGTTGCTCTCGGACGTTAGTAATTTATTCATTTGTATTTGTTAATCAATAATAATAGCATAATAAAAAAAAATAGCATTCTGCACTCCTCTATATAAACTAATGTGTGCGAAATGTGATACTCCTCCGTCCGAAATATCGTAAAAAGGGGTACAAAGTATTTGCTTCACGTATTAATACGTAGATATATTAATATAATATATACGAGTATAAAGACATAGTACAGTAGGAACTTTGTTCCAACAGAGTGTTCCCCTTGCACGACACTCACGCATTTATTTTGCGTGTTATTGAATGGTCTTTTTAACCGACTTAAAAAAATAAGGAGTTTCACAATTCGACTGTATTTTTTTTATCTTCAATGATGTCGGTTGTCTTTTTAATTTTTAAAATGTAGTTTTGTTTGTTTTCCTCAGACGGCGGCTAAAGAGGGAGAAGTGGAGGCGGTCTGTCTCCAACTGGAGCGGGTCGGGACTGTCGACCACATGCAGGCTCTACAGCACCATGAGGACATGGAGGTGGGTACTGTCTCCAACTGGAGCGGGTCGGGACTGTCGACCACATGCAGGCTCTACAGCACCATGAGGACTTGGAGGTGGGTACTGTCTCCAACTGGAGCGGGTCGGGACTGTCGACCACATGCAGGCTCTACAGCACCATGAGGACATGGAGGTGGGTACTGTCTCCAACTGGAGCGGGTCGGGACTGTCGACCACATGCAGGCTCTACAGCACCATGAGGACTTGGAGGTGGGTACTGTCTCCAACTGGAGCGGGTCGGGACTGTCGACCACATGCAGGCTCTACAGCACCATGAGGACTTGGAGGTGGGTACTGTCTCCAACTGGAGCGGGTCGGGACTGTCGACCACATGCAGGCTCTACAGCACCATGAGGACATGGAGGTGGGTACTGTCTCCAACTGGAGCGGGTCGGGACTGTCGACCACATGCAGGCTCTACAGCACCATGAGGACATGGAGGTGGGTACTGTCTCCAACTGGAGCGGGTCGGGACTGTCGACCACATGCAGGCTCTACAGCACCATGAGGACATGGAGGTGGGTACTGTCTCCAACTGGAGCGGGTCGGGACTGTGGACCACATGCAGGCTCTACAGCACCATGAGGACATGGAGGTGGGTACTGTCTCCAACTGGAGCGGGTCGGGACTGTCGACCACATGCAGGCTCTACAGCACCATGAGGACATGGAGGTGGGTACTGTCTCCAACTGGAGCGGGTCGGGACTGTGGACCACATGCAGGCTCTACAGCACCATGAGGACATGGAGGTGGGTACTGTCTCCAACTGGAGCGGGTCGGGACTGTCGACCAAATGCAGGCTCTACAGCACCATGAGGACATGGAGGTGGGTACTGTGTCCACTGCACACTGCTGGGAGTGGGGTGACTGATAGAATACTTATATATTTTGTAAATACATACTTTTGATACCTTAAACACCCAGACACAGAACGAACACCTATGTTTTTGACACAAATGTTTATCCTGAGAGAGAATCGAACTCTCAACCTACAGCGCTGAAGGCAGAGGTATTACCAACTGAGCCAACTGAGCTGACAGGCCACTCATAACGCTGAGTCGACATCTTTTCCGTTCGTTCGGTGCAGGACAGATTCCGGATCGGACAGATTCGCTACTCGACAGCTACAATTTTATAACGAAAACCTCTTACTCATGTATGGCCTCCTGGTACTCTGGACGAAGCGACCGGACAGAGAAGAGTCACGAGAAAAAGTTAAATGAGATCGGAACCAGTTGGTTAGGTTATGTTAGAGTGTAGGCAACAATGGGCGAGGCGAGCTAGAAGTGCTAGAAGAATACAGTTCGTCTGGCGACGATACGACCATGACGACCTCTGTGGCGCAGTGGGTTAAGGTCCGGTTGAGACGCAGGGTTCGATTCCCGCCACGGGACAAATGTTTGTATGATCTGCAAGTATTTGTCTCGGGTCTGGGTGTTTCTATGTATAATATGTATGTATTTACAAAAAAAAAATGTATATAAGTAGTATATCAGTCATGTGGTACCCATCACACAAGCTCTGCTTACTTTGGGGCCAGATGATGCTGTGTGCAATGTCCGGCATTACTTATTGTTATGACTAGATACATAACCTGTCCAGCTGAGAATCTGTTCAGATGCTACGAAGGCGTTTAGGTTAGGTTAAACTCATGTATGTGGTAAATTAACAAGTCTCACTAACTATAGCATTATCGCAAGACATAAAAGATTAATTTCACAATATTCATTACTAGCTGTCCCCGCGCAACTTCGCCCGCGTTGTAGATTTATCCCGGGACAAACCAATTTTCCCGGGATAAAAAGTAGGCTATGTCACCCGGGGATAGTGTAGCTTTCCAAAGGTAAAATAATTTTTCAAATCGGTCCAGTAGATTCAGATCCTATTCAATAAAAACAAATATTTACTCTTTATAATATTGTTAGAGACCTGGTGACGTCACAACAAGCACGTGGGCCAGTGGCCAGTGGCCCGTGGCCAGTGGCCAGTGGCGGCCAGTGGCCAGTGGCCCGTGTATAAACAGAGCGAGCCGGACAGCGCGCGCACACTTGTGGCTCGCTTGGCTCTCTGACTCGACGGACGTCTCGTTGTGTTAGGAACTTAGTATCTTTGCGCTGTATCGCTGTTAGGGTACTTTTGTGTTGATTTCTTGATTGCAATTATAAGTGTTGGTTTTTAGGTGGAGTGTTTGTTATTTTTTTAATAAATGTTTGTAGTAGTTGGTAACAATATAATAATTATTATGACAGTGTGTCTATAGTACCATTGATTTGTACCATCAATAATAATAATAATAATGCCGGACATTTCACACAACATCATCTGGCCCCAAAGTAAGCAGAGCTTGTGTGATGGGTACCACATGACTGATATACTACTTATATACATTTTTTTTTTGTAAATACATACATATTATACATAGAAACACCCAGACCCGAGACAAATACTTGCAGATCATACAAACATTTGTCCCGTGGCGGGAATCGAACCCGCAACCTTCTACGTCTCAGCCAAACCTTAGCCCAGAGGTCAATGGTACTAGTGATACTACTATGTGTCCTTTGTACCATCAATGATTCTAGTGATACTACTATGTGTCCTTTGTACCATCAATGATTCTAGTGATACTACTATGTGTCCTTAGAACCGTTAAAATAGATATTAGTTTATACCGTGTATTTACTTTGTATTTAAATCAGATCGAAACCAGTTGGTTAGGTTATGTTAGAGTATAGAAAACAACGCGCAAGGCGAGCGAGCAAAGCGAGCGTGCCGCAGCGTCAGAAGAATATATTTTTTTTGGTTAAAAAAAGTAAAGACACGTATAAACTAGTATCTATTTTAATGGTATTAAGGATACAAAGTTGTGTTACTTGTACCATCAATGGTACTACTGACACAAAGGCATTATTAGTATAGATTACAAAAAGTACCAGGAGAGCATACATGAGTAAGAGGTTCTCGTTATAATAATGTGGTTGTCGAGTAGCGAGTCTGTCCAATCCAGAATCTGTCCGGCACCGAACAAAGGATCTGTTTGCTGCTGAAGCACTCAGCGCTGTTTGGTAACTAAGTACAATCAATATAATTTTGACGACCTCTGTAGCGCAGTGGGCTTAGGTCCGGCTGAGACGCAGAAGGTTGCGAGTTCGATTCTCGCCGCGGGACAAATGTTTGTATGATCTGCAAATATTTGTCTCGGGTCTGGGTGTTTCTATGTATAATATGTATGTATTTACAAAAAAAAAGTATATAAAAAGTATATCAGTCATGTGGTACCCATCACACAAGCTCTGCTTACTTTGGGGCCAGATGATGCTGTGTCAAATGTCCGGGATTATTTATTTATTTATAATCATCACAAGAATTTCTCCTTTTACTTATTAATATATGTTACTTCCTTTTTACCTAATATTGTTTAGTCTTCTTTTTAACCGACTTTATCAAAAAAGAGGAGGTTCTCAATTCGTTGGCTCAATCTTTTTTATACGCTTTATATTAGCTTCTCTTGTATGTATGTTTGTATGTTAGTATGTGTGTATGTTTGTATGTTTGTATGTAACCGACTCCTTAGGACGCGAAGATGAATTCGAAAAAAAAAATAAAAAAAAAATATCCGGTTATCCTAAAACTAAAAATTAGAAAATAAATAATTCTTTAAATTTATATAAATTTATATAAAGCGTGTTTTTTAGTTTTTTTAAGTATTATTTATTTTATGTATGTTCACCGATTACTCGAAAAGGGCTGAACCGATTTGGAAAATTATTTAATTGTTTGAAAGGGTATACTTCACAGGTGATCCTATATAAATTTTATCAAAATCGGTCGAGTTGAAAAATCAACGAAAATCTAGAAATTGTATACATCGATGATGTTTTCATGTACTTCGATACCTCGCTGTCTCATTGGAGCGGTGCGTTTATTTGGCCTACCCATATTATAACGGGGAATTCAGGAACTAGTATTTTAAGCCTGAACGATCAGATTCCGACAATGAAAATTAACAGTTGTGGGGGTACAAATCCTAAGAATAATTATTTTCAGATTTTCATATATTTCAATAAAATTGACAACCCTTATTTTGTCAACAATGTTTCTAAGTGCGTTACCTACCTATTTTCGCGTGATTTCAAATTGTCTGCTAAGCTAGGCTAGATACCTACCTAGGTTGGTGTATGTAAGTATCTTTTGACGTAGGTACCTACATTACATTCTGACTGCGATATTCACACAAGCCATGTTGTTTCGTTTGTAGCACATAACTGAGTAGGTAGATATTTATTTAGTAACTACCTAGTAATCCAGCGGCTAATCTAGTTACCTATTCGTCTCTTGAAAAACAATGTTTTTAATTTTATGGTAAAAGAAGCAACTACTTATGTAGATTACATACCGTTAAATGTCTTGTTCTAGGCGGATCCAGAAAAATTTAGAAAATTGACAATAATAAACACCACATTACACGATTAGTAGGTACCTATTCTAGGTACTACCTCCTAGGTATCCAACACAATGCACTTACGATTGAGTTAAAAAAACACATGGTTACTCGTAAAAATCACACACAATGGTCACATGAATGGTTCAATGTGCCAAGCAGTGTCCATAGTTCTACGCGGCACCAACACACAAAAATCATAATGTCCGTCAAATCGGAGGACGTCATGATGATAACTCGACAGCACGACGACGTACAACAAATCAATTCAATCAAAGCAAAATAAAATCCTTTGAAATTGCCGACAATTTTTTAGGGTTAATTTTTGATGTGAAAATTCAAACCTATCACAATGATGACATTCATGTTGGTAAATACTACTTTGGTTCTTAGTGAAGTTATTTTGCTTAGTTTATTCTGTAGTCATGTCACTGCTTCTTTCTTGGTCACTGAATCCTTTAACCACTTTAACCTTTAACCAAGTTCTTTCACCATTAATCACCAGACTCATGTTAAGGCTACATTCAGAAAAAAAACCAGTGACAAAACAAATTAATTCAGCACAGAGTGACCAAGAAAAAACCAATGACAGAATTAATAAATTAATTAATGAATAAAATAAATAAAGTCTTAATCGGAACAACGACTAAAAATAAATACCTACGGAACCAATTTCTGACAAAATAATAAATGTTGGCTTATTACAAAGGTAGACTACTTTTGGAATTAGCCGAGATTTATTATTTATTATGTGGATTGAACTCTTCTGATTGGTTGTCGGTTTTGTTTGAGACCTTTGATAAAAAGCCGCGTCACAGAGTCGCACAATGAGGGGGACAGATAAAACTATGGGGAAAATATGGGATAGACAAGATTTTTCATAGAAATTCAAATTATTAGATAAGCCTAGCCTAGAAATGTTAATAAGAAATCTATCTACCTGCCTAAGAAAAATGTTGTAGGTTGGGTACCTAATGCTTTGAATTTCTTGAAGATCTACCTACCTATGTATTCTACCTACTTACGAAAAATGTTTGTTAGATACCTACCTACCCATGCTTTACATTTCTATGAAGATTCAAATCAAGTTGTTTTAATAAAGAGTTGTGAACATGTTATCATCATCAGCATCATAAAAAAATCCTGTGTAGTTAATTTTTGTTTGTCAACAAAAATCAAATGCAATAAATCCGAAAATTTGATAGAAGAATAAACAAGATTCTTATAAAAATTGCAGCTGATCTCAACAAGAACACAAACATTTACTTTCTTCTCAGAGGCATCACAATGTAGGCAACTTTTATGTTTGTGTTGCGTGAACTCAAACGATACTTCTTTTTGGGGTCATGCTCAGAGTTCAATAAACAGCTGATTTTAGGGATGTTACCATTTGTAGTAAGTGCAGTTTTGAAGCAAACTTTGCTGCTCATTTATTGAATGAAAAACATTGAACTTATAAAAGAGGTAAAACATATGTTGTTCACGTAAGTATCGAGAATCAGCCCACCTAGCCATAAAATACTAGTTCCGGGGCACCCAGTATATATACAAAATACATCTACTTTCCACTAAAAATGTATTATAGGCTCAAATTTCATTCAATGAAGGCGGTTTCTTTTTCGTTTTTAAAACGTAATTATTGATTATTGATGTGTGCTTATTCAGTAAATAAACAAATGGCTATGTCTAAGTCTGGCCTGGCAGCTCAGTGGGTAGTAGCTCTGCCTTCTGCGCTGTAGGTCGAGGGTTCGATTCCCTCCCAAGATAAATATTTGTGTGACGAACTTGGGTGTTTGTTCTGTGTCTGGGTGTTATAAAGTATCATAAGTATGGATTAAAAAATATATATGTATTATATCAGTCATCTGTTCACCATAATACAATACAAGCTATGCTTAGTTTGGGGCTAGATGGTGTTGTGTGCATTGTCCAGCAATATATATTTATTATGTCCATGTTTTGCTTCACCTTTTGAGAGAACTGGTATAGGTACCTTAGAATCAGAAGGCGAGCCCACTAGAGATTAATTCTAGAGCCGTGGTATTCAGATACAGATAGTAACACGACGTTGTTCCAGGTGTATCATAAGAACCGGCACCTCATAGAGGAGTACTTCGGGACAGCCGCCGCTGCCGCGGATGGATGAGTTCTACCATTACGTTTACTATTTTAATTTAATAAGTTACTATATTTAAGAGTTTTTATTAAACGCATTTTTTTGCAGAATTATTATGTTGCGTTTTATTGTAGTCATTTCCATCTATTTTAGGTAAGGGGATCAAAGGACACATTTTTATTTTTTTTATTTTATCAGAATATAATGATAGATATCCCGCTTTGAGTGAAAATTATGTTTAAAACCATGACGGTTTTAAAATTTAAATCGGCACGTACAACCTCAAATGTTCAAAAAACTTTTCGAGCCGATCGAGACGCCCGCTATAAAAACCCGATAAAAATAAGAACTTAAGAGGCCAGCGGAGGACGTATTACCCATACAAACGTAATACCAAAATGATTTCTAACTCAAGCATATTTCCACAATATTGTTGTATTATTTGTATTCGAATAGTATTTATCTAGGTTCCCGGATTGTTTTTATTTCGAATTACTTACCTAAAATGAAATAAGAGCCAATCGCATTTTGCACATTTTTATGCTAAAATTGACAAGTTTTCTTCCAATTTGTTTCGTTTTAAAAACAACAATATCTTACGTTTTGTTAAATAAGGCCCATAGCGTATACTGTCTAGTTACAGAATAACATTACTATGTGAGGAATACAAAATGTTTTCAGTCATCATTTTTGGTATTAAGGAACACAACCAAATTCATACCGCTTTTGAACGGCTAATATTGCTATCGCGCACGCACGGGGCGGGGCCGGGGGACGATGACGTGACACTTTGGTTGTGTGATCGCTCGGACAGGTACGCACGCACACACCCTGATGCTATGTGTATTTACATGGTAGGCCGCCACCGCTCGATGTTTGTTTGGAGGTCTTCTTAGGGGTAAATAGATAGGTAAGTACTTACCTACTATGGTAGACGGAGAGGCTAAATCATTATTTACTATTTTCTAAATCAGTTTCTGACAAGTTATTGTGCTTTGCATGCGTATTTGTTTGTTCACTATTCTATTAATAAAATCTAAAGGATGCAAACCGAAATAACACTCGTAGTAGATATAGATATTCCTATTCTTGTTTTAATTCAAATTAATGACAATCGTAAACACGTCCGTCTTCGTCGAACGCTGACGTCAGAATGGCGCCAGCAAGTAAGTTCACAATAGATGTACTATTTTTAACCTTACAATAATTTTGTTTATGAATATTTAATGGAACTATGAATAATATTCTAAATGCTAACAGTCGGCCATTCTGCTGCGGGGATGTCCCTATCCCCGACTTCAGCTCTGCCATTATTAGGTGGGTACCTATGTCCTCATACCGTTCTTAATCCATAAGATCAAAATTCTGTAGGTTCCAATGTCTTAATTAGGTATATATAGGATTACACATTATCAATGTTAATTAACGTACGTTAATTAACATTGATAATAAATGTATATTAGTTTATAACATTGTATCAATAATTAATAGATTATTTAATATAATTGTATTTTATATTATTGTATATTATTTTGTACATTTCTGTAATTATTTCTGTAAATAAACTCTACCATATAACTGTATAGTAATATAATATGTAATTTGTAACTAAGTTAATCAGATAATTTCATTAAACCACATTTCACAAACCTAGATCATTTTAATTACTCATTAAAATAAATGACTACACCAAATATTATATTAACACAATACATGCCACACTGGGGGCTTCACTTCACAGGTGTAACCACACTAGGGAATACATTTTAATCTAAAAATAAAATAATAATTATTCACACTAGGGAATTCAGGTTTATGTTGATATTCAATTTCCACACTAGGGGCTCATCATTTTCAACAGACGACAACAGTGTGTCCTCTACACTAGGAGAGGACACTTAAATTATATTGGTTGCCTCGACCTGTTCCAGTCAGCACCTAGGCTGTAAATGTCAGGATAGGAAGGTAAGGTTAAGTGTGCCAGTTAGGTAAAATTAATAAACATCTGTCATCATTTCATCATCATCATCATCATCATTATTCTTTCGATGACTGTTGGTGCCCGCATCACTACCGGAGTGAGGTGGGTCAACCGTGATCCATGATTTTTAATGAGCAGCTGGAAATATGTTTTTTATATGTACGATTTGAATGTCCCTCAATAGTTGAAACTTCGTATCTGTTTTTTCTGAAACGCCTGTAACTTTTAAAGGACCTTAAATCTAGGAGCTAGCATTTCACTTTTACCTTTGTCGGGGTTATGGTTAGGTATCATTACCAGGTCACCTTCTTGGAATGTTTTCAAAGGTACCCTACTTTTGTCAAATATTTCTTTCATTTTTACCTGATAGTTATCTATGTTTTTCTGTACAGTTCGTCTAAGCTCCTCTCTTTCTATTGTTGTCATCTGCTCTGGTTCCTCTAAGCCCTGTTTATTATTCCCTCTGATTGTCCTATCATTTTTTTTCGCCCAAATACGATTTCGGCAGGAGACTTACCCGTGCCCTTATTTACTGTATTGTTTAAACTCCATTGTAGCTTGCTAAGATTCATATCCCAATCTTTTTCATCCCGGCCACGATTTATCGCCGCCAGTGAGTTTAAAATTGTTTAATTAAGTTTAATAGTTTACCATTCAATCTGCCCATTTGCTGGCGGTGTTGCCACCGCGTTGCATACGCGTTTAGTGCCAATCGGATCGGTAATGTTTTTGAACTCATATTGAACAGTTCCTCTTTATCTAGTAGATGGACTGAGTTTCGACTGAGTGCGCGTCCACGCGCTGCATATTGTGACCAGGTCTATATTCGATGGAGCAATTATACTCTTGAAGTATATGCCAACAAGGCAACATATCACGTTTCGTTAGAGTTGCACGTAATGCGTAGTGCATTAGTCAGTAATGACTTAAAATTCTATGCCAATGAGATATACACGAAACTTTTTCAGAGACATACAACGACCATGGTTTCTAATTCATAAGAGTGCCAGAACTCTTCTTCTCGGGTAGTTGATTGAAATAAGCGACCGGTTGCAGTGGTTTCTCTTTGTTACATTTCTGTAAAAGTATTTCGCCTATGCCCACCTTACTGGCATCACAATTCACCTCTGTAATAAACTTAGCATTGTATAATGCCAGTACCGGTCTCGTTATGAGTTTTGATTTTATATCGAGAAATGCCGCTTCCTGTTCTTCTCCCCATGTCCAAGTTACATCTGTCTTAGTCAGTTTGTTAAAGGTCGGGCAATGCTTGCGAAATTGTAAACAAAGCGTCGAAAGAAACTGGCCATACCTACAAATTGTCTGACTTGATGAACATTGGTTGGCTGGGGAAACTCTTGTACCGCCTATTTTATTACTTAAGGGCTTAAGGCCCTCTTCCGATATTTAAAATCCTAAATAGTCAATTTCAGATTGGAAAAAGAAACATTTCTTTAGATTTAAGGTAAGGTTAGCTTTCTTAAATAGTTCGATAATTTACTCGAATTTGTAGAACATTTCTTCGGTATTACTGCCTGTGCATGAGAGATCATCTTAGTAAGGTATAGCTAGAGCTTTATTGATCATGCTCTGGAAAACAGCAAGAGCATTGACAAGGCCGAAGGGCATGGAAGTGTACTCATAATGCCAGCTGGAGTTACGAAGCCACAGGTATCTGATGATATTCTGAGGCAAGATCCAAACTGCTAAACAACGACTTCCCACTGATCTTCTTCTTCTGAGTTGATCTTCTATGACCTATGTGTGTTCTATGTGCTCGATAATCGATACATAGGCGCCTTTCACCGTTCTTTTTGTGAACGAGGACAAACGGGCTGGTATGCTGATTGTGATTCTCTTATAATGTATTTTGATAACAAGTCACCAACCAATTCCCTTACCTTAGCCCGCTCACGGGAGTCGGTACGACTTATAGGTGACAGGAGTAGTATCGTTCAATCATATGTTCATCTCCTATAAGCAAGACCAAGTTCATCTGTATTCAGCGCGATACAGTCTATAAGATCGTTAAGCAATCAAATTAGCCGATCTTTTTTAGGTCGGCATATTTTCGCCAATATTTATCATGTCCATCGTAATCGGATATTTTGGTAATAGATTCTTCGTCTAAATTTATTTCGTTGTCATCGTAAGATTCGCTACTAGGAAGAAATGCGTTTTTGAAGTGAAAACTTCTTTTAGCGCGGTACGCATATTTTTAGATGAGCTAAAACCTCTGGATTCGCGACACCGTTACCGTCTAGGGCCCGACGCAGCCGGCTGCCGCGCTCGCCCCATTTGATTATAAACCTTAATTCACATGTTTACAGTCTACTTTTGTATAGAGAAGTTTACTGAGTTAGGTTCTTTGATATATTATCTACGTTCTGAACAAAAAAATATTGCATCATCTGTGTTCGTTCAGTATTTGATTGGCAGTCGCCATTAATTACTTATTTTGAAGTGATTTATTACTAAACTCTAACGCGCCAAAATAAGTTTTCACTTCTGTCGGCACTTCCGGAGTGCAACCCGTTTTTTTTTATTTTCTTTTTATAGTTCGTTGCTTTTAGAGCAAAGAGGTTTATTAGACGAGTTCATGATTATAAGTTACCCCGACTATTCTGAAACTGATATATCTACATCCCTTGCAAAAGAACATACTGATTATCAGGATTCATGCAGATACTTCCCGGAACAAATAATGGCCCGGAGTATTCGTCGTCTGTCCGTAAGTGCACGCTATTTTATCCTACCTGCGTTGTTACATCGGAATAGCAGTAAAGTTTCACTCTTTCTGCCTCCGAATCATCGCAATACAATCTTAAAGTAGAATTTGTTTTATGAGCCACTACAGTTGGTAATTCAGTCAGGGATTGCCCTATCAAGACTTCCGTATAAAATAAATGATCCTCAACAACATAACCTTCGATGTCTGCCTCAACTGCGCGACTATAATGTTTACGACAATTTTGCTCAAAGGTACCACGCTTCCGGAAGCAAAACCCTTAATAATGGGTAAACCAAACTTGAGCAAAGGTATCTGAGATTCATCTGCTACACTTTTACGAACTAATGTGCATTGACTACCGTAGTCAGTGTATGAAGAATGTTTAGGTTTAGGTTCAGGTTATTTAAGGTTATGGACTTTAAGTACTTGCCATCTGTTTGATTTCCAGGTGCGATTCTTAAAACTTTCTGGGTAGGCTCCGTTTTATTGAGTAGATTCTCCTAGATATTAGAATTTGATTTTCCTCGATTTTTTTTTATTTTTAACTTCTCATGTTTGGCTGTCATGTCCTAGATGAGAACATTTATCACATCGTTATATAGGTTTTGAATAAGTGCGAGACGTGTGGCCTATTTCAAGGCAATTATAACATTGAATTTGCCTCACACCCTCTTAAATTACCGTAGAAAATACTTTTTGAGTTCCTATATTCAGAGGTTTCTCTCCGACCTTCGTGGTAGGTTCGTATCTGCTGCCTAGATTAACCTTGCGTACGAGTGTGTGGTTTTTCTTGGAAATTCGACGAAGATATTTTAGTGACTGAGATGGTTTCTCAAAACTAGAACCTTGTGCATTTAGACGTAACTATATTGAAATCGAATATTCCATTGATGATACAATCTACTGCTTTACGCCCTGTTATACCACACATCTTTACCAATCTTGCCTTGTCATGATAAAAGTTTTCCAACGATTCTTCTTCTCTGCTTCTCCTTTCGAAAATTTCTGATAGTCGGTCAGCGTAAATTCGAGCATCAGGAAATGCTTTAAGTATTTTATTTTGCCATTCTCGTCAACTCAGATTGATAGTAGGTCCGGCCCTGGTACCATTTTTTGGCATGACCAGCTAATTTTGGGATGAAATAGAAAATAATTTGTGTGTCACTCCATTTGTAAATTCTGGCCGTTTCGTTAACTTTACGTAGGTATCCAGTTAACAGCAGACTGGTCATTTGCATTCGGGTTAAATTCAGGAATCACCAAATTTACCGAAATCTAGTTTTACCGAATAATCGTGCGAATTTCTTTAGCACGTCATAGTCTCGATTTCTTTTAAATCTTGGCTACCTACGTTCTGTTGACTTGAAGTAGAAGTAGATGAGCGTCGCCGATGGTTAATATGTTTTCGCGTTTTAGTTCGCGAGGATCTACTAGTCAGTAGTCGGTCACTAGTAGCAGTCAGTACTATCGACAAAGGGCCGACGTCGCGATCGACCACGGTACGTACACGTTTCCTTCGCTGTCTATTTATCGGGCTAGCTTCAGGCTGCAGCCAACGTAAAGGGCGATCATGGCGATTCTTACTACGAGACGGCTTCACATTATTTTGCCTATCAAACGGCGCGGTGTGTAGTGCGACCTCTCTGAAGAGGGCATAGTCTCAGAAAAGCTGGCTTAGTGTGGAGCCTAACAAATGTAATGGGGTAACCAAAATTTTTTTAGTAAACAAGTAAGTAAGTAAACAAGTAAACAAGTAAGTAGTAAGGAAGAAACAAACAAATAAAACTATTAATCAATAGATCTTGAACATGAGTTATACCGACTCATTGATGATCATAAAATGTTTTTGACGTGACAACGTCTAATAAATCGATGAACACCGGCTGCACGTGCGAAAAAGGATGATTCATTGTCCCGTTACACTCATTGTCCCGTTACGCTCATTGTAACGTTAACGTTACACTGAGCACTATCGGCTTGAGCGTTCGGCTTGCTGTCACGTTAAACTATCGTCCGAAAACCGACTTTACAGACAACCATTTTTTATTTTTTTATTTTGATGTAGTTAAACTAGGTGGTCATCATTAAATATTGAATAAACATTGATGGTCAATCTAGACACCACCATTTAAGATAAGTACTTTTTAACACCAGGACAGAACAATTATTATTATCATCACGCAAATGTTTGTCCTGGGAGAGAATCGTACCCATAACCTACAGCGTAGAAGGCTATCACTGAGCAAATGAGCTCAGAGGCCTGTATTTATTTAATAATAAACAGTTTTTCATACATAAATCTATTAGCAACGTTATTCAATGTAACTAAGTACAAAGGTAACAAAACAATTGGTCTATTAGCACCTAGGTTCACATTTAATTTAATGTATGTAATAAATTATTTTAAAACTTTTAGAAAATCAGATCCTGCCTTAGCTTTTACAGAAACAGGTATGTTTCACTAATATGAATACCAAGCCAGTTAACCCAAACGTGGCCATTATTGGCATATATATGCATTATTATTCACTATGGAATATATATACCTGCTAAGTGTTTGCTAGGTATTATCAAATTGAGCTTATGTTTCAAATATGGTTTATTTTCTCACAAGAATTAAGTAATTCACTTAGAGAAAAATTAAAAATAACTTAATATTAGAGTGCCTTACAGCGTTAACATAGGATATTAGTTGTAAAAATAATTCTAGTTATAAAAAACAATATAGCTGTAAAAATAACAATCACAACAACAAAAACAGAAAATATAGATATAAAAGTGGGTAGGAGCTTAATTCGTTCATTTGTGTTAGTAGGTATTACCGAGCGAGAACTCTGCTTGCGTTTCCGTGACTATTGTGTAAGGCCGTGGCCATGGCGAGATGTTACACTAGAGTTAGGATGCTTAGTTATAGAAGTTATGTTTTTATTGAAAAATCCTTTAAAATGTGATTTTTTAGCAATCTTTTAAACGTGACTAATGAGTTGACATCCTTAATGTCTTTTGGTAGTTTATTGTACAGCTGCGCACCTTCATAGAATATGTTCTTTTTCCCATAATCAGTCCTAGATGCTCTTAAAATTATATTGTTTGCTTGTCTTGTCATTCGCGTTTGAGTTTTATTTATTTTTGTGAATGTTATTTGAGAGTGTACGTCTTTAGTTAATAGTTTTCTAATTAGTAAGCAAGTATTGTATTTATATATTTGATATAGGTTCATTAATTTTGTTTGTTTGTAGTATTAAGAGTAGGTTCTAAGTGGTTATATCCAAATAATATTTTAATCAATTTATTTTGTGTTGTTTGCAAGACATTTAAATTAGTTTTTGCAGCCGTGCCCCAAACTTCAATCAAATAATCTAGGTGGGATTTAACCAAGGAGTTGTATATGGTATACCGAACCTTTCTAGGGAGACACCGCACAATGCCACGCATAGTACCTGATACCGCTATCAGTTTGCTTCGGATAGTGTCTATATGTGGTTTCCAGGTTAGTTGGCTATCCACAGTTAGGCCTAGGTATTTTTCTTTGTTGACTTTGTTTATTACTTCGCCGTTGATTGTTAAGGGTTTATAATTTCCAACTTTCTTGTTTATGCCGCGAATATGATGTAGTTCGTTTTCGTCGCATTTATAGTCAGGAGGTTTGATTGTAACCAACTATGTAAGAGTTCCAGGTCATGTTGCGCTTGTTCCATTAGTGGGACTATTGAATGGCCGAAATAAAACAGATTTGTGTCGTACAGAGTGATGTCTCCCTTCAGACCTATCTTGCAGATGTTATTAATGTAAATTAAAAATAATAACGGCCCTATTATTGATACTTGAGGAACGCCATATGTGACCTCTTGAGGAGCACTTTGGTGGCCGTTGATTTGAGCAATTTGTTGCCTATTCGCTAAGTACGATTGGAACATTTCAAGAGCTATGCCATCAACACCTATGTTTTTTAATTTCATTATCAGTATTTTATGACTTACGGTGTCAAACGCCTTTTTGAGGTCTATGAATATACCTAGTGCTATTTTTCCCTAGTCAATGTTGACTTTAATCATTGTTATTCGGTCTACCGTTGCGGTAAGTGTATTATATTTACAACGGAAGCCGTATTGTTTATTGGAGAGAAAGTTTGTATTCGCGAGAAATTTACTGAGACGGTTGTGAGATTTTTTCATATACCTTTGATAGGACTGGTAGTACAGATATTGGTCGATAATTACCGGGGTCCATCTTGTTACCAGACTTGAAAATTGGGCTTACCTTGGCTACCTTTAAGGAGTCAGGGAAATGACCTTCACTCAAGCATTTGTTAATTATTTTAGTAATATCGCTAGCAAGTAAGTATTTTAAATAAATATGATAGTGTTAAATACAATGGTGATAAAAGTCATTTTGACAGATTTTATCTTACCTGCTATTTATTTTATTTAAACAAATGGGAAGGTACTTTGTATATAATGAGTAATGACTAATGACAGACCCAATAAAAGTTGGAATAAAAGATTGTGAAAACAAAATTCTCATCTCCTCCAGCCGGCACACAATATGTAGGTAGTGTTCGGTGCAGTTTGTTTACGAGAGAAACAAAAGAGTGTCGTTGAACTTTTATAATCTAGCAAAGATTTTGTTACATCATTGGTAGAAGGGTAGTAGGTTAGATACACAGGTAAGTAGGTACTTGCACCTTTTTGTAAACTCGCAGCAAAACAAGACGATCGTTTACAATCCTCAAATAGCCAGAACTGAGTAGACATCTTTTTTTCTGTAAGTTTTTACTCTCCGAGAAGATTGAGTAAGTACCTTTCTAAGTAATAGTTATCTACGTATTTACTTAAGATAACTATGTAACCATATCATGTCTAAGTATATTCTATGCAATGTATGTAATAAACGAAAAATAAAAAACAACTGTACATACCACCAAATTTTCACCAACGTTTATCCCGCTTCTGAACTATTAAAATCTAAAGGATACAAACCGAAATAACACTCGTAGTAGATATAGATATTCCAATTCTTGTTTTAATTCAAATTAATGACAATCTTAAACACGTCCGTCTTCGTCGAACGCTGACGTCAGAATGGCGCCAACAAGTAAGTTCACATAGATGTACTATTTTTATAGTAAATTAACATTACAACATTATTAACCTTACAACAATTTTGTTTATTAATATTTAATGGAACTAATATTCTAATTGCTAACACTATTGACCTGTGCCACTGACTTGGATTGAGATTTGCCTTGTTGTTTGAAAACAATAACCTACCTCCATACATACTACTACGACTTTGACTTTGTTTACGAATATGTTTCACTTATTGTAGGGGAACCCAAGAGGCTAAATAGGTATTTACTCGAGCGTCGTGGGGACCTATCGGATTGTGAAGGTTAATTAATAAAAAGAAAAAAAAGTATGATATATAGCCTTTCACTGGTGGGGGGAGCATGTACAAGTTTTTAAAAATAAAAAAAAACAGTTGCTAAGAAATACTCGAGCTACTCAGATATTAATAGTGTATGCGCCCCACGCGAATCTGATTACGGAAAAGAATTATTCTGCCGATTTGCATTGTGGGGTTGGCCGTACGTAGTGGTAGAAAATAGAAAAGAAAAACCAAACGAGCGCGTCAGACATTGAGAAGGGGTGTTAATATCATGGCCGATTTTCGATAATGCAAATTGTGACCTTGAAATTTTTTCGAGGGCGTCAGATTATTATGCAGACGCTTCATCTTGATGTCCTTGTCGTTCTGATCCATAATCTGACAATTATGTGAAGGATCCGCCTACCTAACTAAGACAAGACATTTGTGCACGACCAAACCCTAGAGACTGAATGGTTTAAATAATATTGATGTTTAAGTTTAGACCTTCGTAAATCACTAGATTAAGTTATATTATTAAGTTTAAAAGGTAGGAAAAATAGCGACTAAGTAGGAAAGCTTCCTAATAAGCTTCACATTATACAGTAGGTAGGTCAAGCAACAAAATATAAACTGTATGTCGTTTTAATACCCGCAAACAATAAAGTAAAAATAGTAAACGATTTAGGTAGCATCTAAGTAGACATGACATGAGTAGGTACAACATGTAGGTACCTGTCTCCGAGCCTCTGGCACGTGTAAGATGACCTTGAGCCATGCGCAAGAACACGGCTCTAGATAACCATTGGCCGGAGTAATATCTGTATTTTAGTTACCTAAATTCTAATTGGTCCGCTCGAATAGACAGAGACATATCGGGCGGGTAACAGAGACAGAAAATAGCATGTATTGGTTCTTTTAATAAAGGCGTTTGGACGACGACGCGTTGGCGGGGAGGCCCAAGAATTGTATATATATTTCGGCGAGACCGAGTAAAAATCAGTTCCCTTTGTGCATTTCAACAAAGAACAAGTCGTAACGCTGCCCCACCGCCAACTCGCCGCCTCGCCCCGTGCATTACCCTGCATACTGGAGTTTTATTCTACCTACCTACCTGCCGGCCTACCTACCTGCCTACCTACTTCAGCGGAATCAAGCCATACAGTCCACTACCTACCACCCTTCAAGCTTCGCCTTTGGTTAGCGATCAACCACCACAACCCGAACAACATTAAACGATTTGTAATCTACCTAAGTAGTGGCTTATTTTACCATAAAATTAAAAACATTGTTTTCCAATGAATAATAAGATTAGCCGCTGGATAAGTAGTTACTAAATAAATACCTACCTACTTAGCCAGCGGCTAATTTTCTAATCGAAAATTGTTCTGTGCCTATCTACCACAGCATAGCAGACAATTTGCTGTCACTATGTAGGTTTGTAGCGCACTTAACATTGTTGACAAAAATAAAGGGGTTGTCAATTTTATTTCTTGAATGTTTTTGTATGGAAATCTGAAAATAATAAGATGTGTGGCGCGAAGTGGGAAATCCAGAGTTCTCAGCGACTGCATGCACCACACTTTACTAATGATCTTAGCTACTTCGGCTTGAGCAAATCTGCAGATTATGTTATTTCGATGATTCGCGACTTCAAATAAAAAAAAATAACGGCATTCGAGAATGTTCAGATGACGTTTTTTTGGAACTTTGTGACTCCCATTTTCTTAGGTCACGCTCAAATTATTCAATCCAATTCATCTTTGTTTCGGCTCCAATTACTGACAGATTTGTAATTCTGTAATCTAGTAATCTCCTGTAATCTAGTATTAGTTTTTCGTAGTTAAGCTAGTTATAAGATGGATCATACAAAAAAGCGCTAGGACGAGCACGAGTTTCTTGCCAGTTCTTCTCGGGGTTGGGTTAGTATGAATTGGCACCTAAATCCACCTAGTACTAAGACGTATCAAAGTGATCCTTGTGATTCTTATGTATTGAATAAAATATTTTTGACTTTGACTTTCTCGTCTTAGCAGTAAGCAGCCTTTCGGGGCCATCTCTATTCACGTTCTACATCAACAATATAAAAAAAATATAGTATAACTTAAATAATGTTAATGTGAGTCTATACTAATATGATAAGGCACTGGCGTGCAAAAAAATCGTGAAGTATAGATGGTTTAAAATGCGTGGTTCAGTTGTTTTATAAGTTTAGTTGAGTTTCACAGTTTGCATCCGCGCGGCCTTGGTGACGCACGCGTAATGGACAGTCGCTGCGCTTCATGGTATTGAGAAATGTCTCGAGTAAAGTGTGATAGTTGTAATGTTGTCATTAGTGAAGTTTTGTCGTTTATACAAAACAAACTTGAAGTAATGGACCAAATAAGTTTGTCACAAATTTGTTTGGGTGCTTTCACTGCCGAGGACATCACAGAAGCCAAAAATCTTCTGTATGATTGTGTTAATTCGGGGAAGAAAAAGTCACTACGTAAACGGGATGGCAAAACCCAGAGGGACCTTGAAGATATCATAGCAGTCTTCCGAGAACTGGATCCAGATGTTTTTCCCATCTTCGTTGTACAAAACATTAATAAACTACCCGCAATTCATTTTGATCACATTGACGTAACAAAATTGCTAAAAGATCTACTAGTACTTCAAAAGGATGTTGCTTACATTAAACAAACTTATGCTTTGAATGAAGAGGTAAATGCACTAAAAAGTGACGTAGAGAATATCAAAACAGCATCTATTGTAAACAACTTTGAGACGACTAACGTAAATACGTTGCGACGTGGTCGGTCAAACTTCTCGGATTTAGTGGATAGATACGACAGTGGTCCAATAGGATTGCTTCACATTCCAGTGCCACAGACACATTCATTTGAAGAGGCTGGTGTGGTGGCGGAGTCATCGCAATCGCAACCGTGTTTAGATGAGGGTACTGATGATGAGTCATCGTCTGCTCCGAAAACCCAGGCATCTGTCCAAAAAGTGCTTTATAGGCCTATTATAAACACAGAAAGCCAAACGTCGCAGCCTGGGTTTAATGTAGTCTCTGCTGCGGAGAAAATCTGTAAACCCAGACCACCATCCACTTCGGTCTCTACGGCATCCTCAGCCACTAAATTCCATATTTCCCGTAGCCAATCACCTCGCCGTAAAACATTTGCTCGACTAGCCAGCGAGGAAGGACAGTGGAAGGATAAGGAGCCCAGTGAAGAATGGAAAACTGTCCAGAGAAAAAGATACCGAAACCGGCTTGTGACAGAGAAGGGGGAAGCACTACCTGAACCGGAAACTAAGTTCAGGGCAGCGGATCTAAAAGTACCGTTGTTTATAAACAATGTCGATAAGAGCACATCAGCTGAAGACATATCCAGCTACATTTTGCACAAAACTAATATAATAGTGAGCTTAGAAAAAATAAAATTCAAACAAATCCGGGATTATGATGCCTACAAAATGATGGTACCTAGATACAAGCTTCCAATATTTATGGACGTAATGCTTTGGCCGGATGGAATAACATTTAGACGCTTCGTCACCTACTTTTCGCGAGACGGAGACGGTTCAAGAAAACATAAAAAACAATAATGGATGTATGCAAGTTGATCAGTTTTAATTGCAAATCTGTAAAAAGATCCGCTGTGTGTATAAATCAGATGTGCGACACTGCGGACATCATAGCGTTACAAGAAACCTGGCTACTTCCGCCGGATATACCTTTCCTAGGTACTCTTCATACAGACTTTGAGTACACCGGTAAATCGGCGGTGGATATGTCAACCGGTTTGGTACGAGGCAGGCCGTACGGAGGGGTAGCTGTGTTGTGGCGAAAAAATACATTTAACTCGGTATCTGTGATTCAATGCGCGAGCAATCGTATTGCTGCAGTGCGTTTCGAGACAGGAAACCGGTCTCTTATCGTAGTGTGTGTGTATATGCCTACGCAGTCGACAGACAATCTGCCGGAGTTCACGGAATGTTTAAGTGAAATATGTGCAATAATAGATAGTAGTGACCTTGAATCTGTGTTTATGCTAGGCGATTTTAATGCACATCCAACCGAACTATTTGAGTGCGAACTGTCTCGTTTTTGTATTGAACAGTCTTGGGTGTGTGCAGATATACACAGGTTTGGTTTATCTTCGAGTGAATATACTTTTGTGAGTGATGCACACGGTTCGCGAAGATGGCTAGACCATTGTGTTGTGACTCAATCGGCGCTGGAAACTATTATGGACATTAAGGTACGTTATGATGTAGTGTGGTCAGACCATTACCCCCTGGAGGTGTATTGTGATTTAAAGCTTATTTGTAAAAAAATGGTAGCGGTCAATAACAACGTAGATAGGTCAGTTATTTGGGGCGAGCGTCAAAATCCACAAATACGGGAATACTCAAATTTGTGCAATAATAAGCTAAAATTAATTGACTTTCCGCAGATTTTTACTCAGTGTGCAGATAAACAGTGTAATATTTATGAACATAAATTAGAACTAGACAATATGTATATTAGTATTATAGGTATCTTAAGAGAAAGTGCTATGCATACCTGTGTTAATAAAAAATCTAAAAAACGTAAAAACTTAATTGGGTGGAACAAACATGTTAGCACGGCGCATAGGGAGGCTAGATTAAAGTTTTTGGAGTGGGTGTCCAATGGTAGACCTAACTGTGGCAGAATATATGATGATATGAATCTTAGTAGAAAAATGTTTAAAGCTAAAATTAAATGGTGTCAGAATAACCAAGAACAGGTAAAAATGGATATAATTGCCAGCCAAAGATCTGCTAAGAACTTCTCCCAGTTCTGGAAAAACATTAGTAAGCTTAGCTTGAAGTCTGGCCTCCCTACTAGCGTGTCGGGGATATCGGAACCTGGGCAAATAGCAAACCTGTTTAAGGACCATTTTTCTGTAGAGCCTAGCCTTAAACCTTTGCAGACGTTCGATGCTGAGGACCATCTTGGAAAGGAATGTATCAGGTTCTCTACCAAGGAAGTTAGAGAGGTAATACAACACATGAGCAGGGGTAAATCGCCTGGCCATGATGGGCTCAGCATCGAGCACCTTCAATTTGCTGGCCCGCATTTGTCAAGGATTTTGTCCATGTTTTACTCTCTTTGTATAAGTCATTCATATTTGCCTAGTGATTTCATGAAAACTATTGTGGTGCCAGTGGTTAAAAATAGAACGGGCGATGTTTCTGATAAGGATAACTATAGGCCGATTTCTTTGGCTACTATCACATCCAAAGTACTAGACCGGCTTCTGGATAAACAACTGGCCAAGCATTTACAACTTCACGATGGACAGTTCGGGTTTAGGCCTGGATTGTCCACCGAGAGTGCTATATTAGGTTTAAAGTACACAGCAAGGTATTATGTGGATAGAAGGACGCCGGTCTTTGCTTGTTTTCTGGATCTTTCGCGAGCCTTCGACACAGTATGTTACAATATACTGTGGCGAAAGCTTCGTGAAACCACCCTGCCCAAAGAAATATGTTCTGTTTTTGAGTACTGGTATAGTAATCAGATAAACCATGTTAAATGGTCAGGGACGCTATCTAACGCATATGGTCTTCAGTGTGGAGTAAGACAGGGGGGGGTGTCTTCTCCACACCTCTTTAATTTGTATGTGAATGAGCTGATGGATGGTCTCAGCAGACAACCTTTTGGATGCTATGTAGACGGTACTTGTATGAACAATATTAGTTATGCGGATGATATGGTGCTGCTGGCACCATCTATCAGTGCACTTCAAAAACTACTATCGCTGTGCGAAACATATGCAAATAGACATGGCCTGCATTATAATGTTCAAAAAAGTAAATACATGGTTTTTGAAACTAAGGGAAAACACACTAAAAGTATACCTCCCGTGTTACTTAATGGAGTTCCCTTGGAACGGGTCAGACACTTTAAATATCTTGGCCACATTGTTACCGAAAGCCTAAATGATGAATTGGATATGGAGAGGGAGCGAAGAGCGTTGACCGTAAGAGCTAATATGTTGGTTCGTAGGTTAGCTCGTTGTTCAAATGAAGCTAAAATTACACTGTTCAAATCATATTGTCAAACATTCTACACGAGCAGCCTGTGGTCCTCATATACTCAAAAAGCGTTCAACGCCCTTCGTGTCCAATATAATAATGCATTTAGGATATTGTTGGGGCTTCCGCGATTCTGTAGCGCGTCCGGTATGTTTGCAGAAGCACGCGCTGACGGTTTCCATGCCTGCATGCGCAAAAAAGTCGCGTCCCTGTTACACAGAATACGCGGAGCCACCAACAGTATACTAAATACTATAGTGGATAAGTGGGACGGTCCTTTTTTCAGGCAATGTAGTCGATTTATAATGGCATAGGAAACTATTCTGTTTTAGCTCGATCACAGTGTGAGTGGCCTTGCCTTATTCCCACTTCTATTAAATTTTTATGTCAACCTTAGATAACAATATTACTAACACCTAGAGTAAGTATTACTAACACTTTATGGATCTTAAGTTATCTGAAATAAATGAATTTATTATTATATTATTATTAATTCATTGATCGAAACAATTCTACTTTAATCTGCAACTATTGGAAGCATTGGAAGATGGATTTGACTGAAGCTGAATCATCTCGAATCGTGACTTTGCTTCAAACAGGACGTCAACGAAGAGAAGTCAACGTCAGGTGGCTCCAGCTCTCTCTGTGAGCCGATCTACGGTGCAAAGAGTATACCAACGCTACATCGAGATTGGTGGCTTTGTAAGACGACGCGGTTCTGAAGAGCCACTTCAGAACGTGATGACCGATTTATTATGATATCAGCTTTACGAAATCGTCATCGCACAGGAGTTGAAGTTCAAAGTCTCCTGAGAGAAGTGAGAGGTGTTAATGTTAGTGAGTGGATAGTAAGACGACGCTTTAGAACCGCTTCTCTGATCCCGCACAAGCCTGCGACGGGACTCAAACTCACCCCAGCACATCGAGTTGCAAGATTACGTTTTGCCCGAGAACACGTAAATTGGAGTTTTGAGCAATGGAAGAAGATTCTTATCACAGATGAGGGCAGAATGTGTTTACATGGTGCGGATGGCCGTAACCTTATGTACCGGCGCCCAGGAGATAGATATGCCCCGTGCACCATGCGGAAAACTGTGTCTTAAGGAGGAGGCTCAATCATGATTTGGGCAGGCTTTTCTTATGAAGCGAAGACAGAGAAAACCCTTATAGAAAATGGGTCTCTCACCCATTTCCTCCTCTGCGATGCTGCGAGATACATAACAGAGATTCTTGAAGAACATGTTATACCGTTTGCTGGCTTTATCGGAGAACATTTTCAACTATTACAAGATAATGCTCGTCCACATACTGCTGCTTCGGTAAGGCAGTATCTTCAAGAGGTCGGGGTGTCTACTATTGGCTGGCCAGCCCGCAACCCTCAACCGCCAACCTCAATCCAATAGAACATGTATGGGATCACCTTAAAAAAAAGTAAGGAGTCCCGCTTACCCGCTGTAATTGAGGAATGGGAAGCTATCTCACAAGACATGTTAAGAAAACTTATGAGATTCATGAAAAACAGATTACAAGATATTATTAAAAATAGAGGAGGAAATACACATTATTAGAAAACCATAAAACCAATCGATATATTTTATTAATCCCATTATATTCACTCCTTAAGTTTTAATCAAAAGTTCTACGAAGTCTAAACTTTAAACTTTAAACTAAGCGGTTTTAATTGTTTTAGGTATCTAAGTCAACGTTTTATTCAAATACAATGACAAAAGTAAAAAAAAATAGATCTAATCTTAACTAGGCTTAATCTAATCTTAACTTAATCTTAACTTAGATTCCACGATCTTCCTAGGTCTTAATATTGATGCAAAACTACAGTGAGGACCCCAAATTGAAACACTTGCTGGTAGGCTTAGTTCCGCTGCATATGCAGGTCGTGCGATACGGTGGCTTACTGATGAAGCTACAGCTAGACTAGTTTTTTTCAGTTACTTCCATAGTGTTATGTCATACGGCATAACAAATAATCGGGGGAAAGCAGCTGATATTGGTAAAATATTTGTTATTCAAAAAAGGGCAATACGTGCCATTTATAAAATGAAACCACGAGAATCTTTGAGAGAAATATTCAAAGAAATTAATGTTCTCACAAAAGCCTTACAATACATAGGTATACCTAAATTTGTTATACACACATAAAAATAGAGATGGGTTTCGGAAAAATAGTGACCTTCACAGAGTCGACACTAGGAATAGACATAAATTATACATCCCTAGGTTTCGACTAGAAAAAGTAAATAAGTTATGGAGAACATGGTGCGCTTTTATAATAAGCTTCCTGAAAATGCTACTAAACTAAAAAAATTAAAGCATACATAAATGGTAGTCTTTTGAAGAAAGCTTATTATAATGTAAATGACTATATTATTTATATTATTTATATTATTGATAAGAATATATGGCCTCATGTCGCTTTGCCCTCAGACAGTAAACCGACATACTTGAAATGTATAAACTCTCTTGTATTAGTATTTCGTAGTTAAGGTAGTTATAAGATGGATCATATTAAAAAGCGCTAGGACCAAGACGAGTTTTTTGCCAGTTCTTCTCGGGCTTGGGTTAGGATGAATTGGCACCTAAATTCACCTAGTAGGTGTGTAAGACGTTTCAAAGTGATCCTTGTAATTGTAGTGAACAAAGTATCTTTTGACTTGACTTTGATTTGACTTGACATCTTAACTAAATTTTGACCGGGTGGTCCGGTTTTTATGCACGCCAGTGTAGGTAGATTAGATTTTTTATATGTTTGTTTGTTTGTGATGGATAAACTACATTAAGTAGTAACACTGACAATAGCTGTCAGTGTTACTACTAGTGTTTTGTTAACATTAGTCAATCAAAACACGAGTAGAATCGAAAAAGTCGTAGCATGATGTTAATTAATCCCTAAATGACATGTAAATTCCTCATTTAACTTTTTCGAATCAGATCTTTCGTTTAAAAGTTACGTCATGTATTGACGGGACTTGAATATGTTACACGATAAAATTACTCTAGGTAAACTGCCCTGAAAATAATCAAAAACTGTAACATTCCCATTCCTCTAAAGTGCGCGTTAGTTCGACGGCGCCGCTCCGCATACTTACATTACAGTTACATTATTTATTGAAGCAGTAAAAATCTAAATCATAAACAGTGAAGCACCACAACGTAAAACAAATCGACATAAAACAGCACGATACCTACGAAAATGGTACGAAAATGTTTTTGATTTTGTTGTTGTTGATCGCGACGCCATTTTCAAGCAATCACAGTAAGATGTTATTTAATAATAATAATAATAATAATCTTCTCCAGAAAGCTGTTATATTGAACACTAGAAGAATGGTTAGGAAATTCCTGCAGACTGACCTGCAGGTCGATGGATTACACTTTTTATACAAAAGGTGATCAATGTACTTTGTAAATTTAGGCATTATTAAATTATGAATTTTGACTTCCTCCTTGATATATTGCCAGCCTTCTAATATTCTTTGTTTTGGCAACAACGGTAAAGCAGCGGTAAGGCCAACAATTCGTCTTTCGGCCTTTAGTGTGTGGCCTAAAAGTTTACATTTTCGCCACATATTTTTGTTCCAATGGTAATAACAACCACGAATCGCAGCTTTTGGAAAAAACTTAGCAACAGTGTTTATTATAGCAATTTCGAAGTCGCAATGCGCTTTTGATATAGTCCATTTACAGCTGTCGCCTTCAGTAATTTGTGCAATCTGTGACTGTAGAAGATGGAATATCCTTTCGTAAGTTGCTTGCTTCTTATTTGGCATTAGTGCAAACACAAGTGGTTTTACATTCACTGTCTCTTGTGTACTCCCAAAGTCACCATGAATCGATAGCAACTGAGTAAAGGGCTTCGGGCAGCTTTTAAATGTTGCATCTATAAAGTATTCTTTAATGTTACATAGTTGCAGTCTTAATTCAGGTGAACAGAAGATCAAAATTCTATCTCCACCATCGTTGAAGTCAGCCATGAGAAACTCTTTAAATTTTTCTGGTATTTCCTCTTCTTTTAAATCCTCGAATCTGGTCTTATTAGCACCCACAGCTTTCTTTCTGGCATCGTATAAAAAATGTTTCATATTTTTGAATTCCGGCATTTCAGTTACAAATTTCAATCCTTTGTCCATCAACCCGTCGATAGTCTCAGCATACAGTTGAGGTATAGGGCGGTCACACTTTTAACCAAATTTTTTAATGCTGCTTTTTCTTTTATTATCACATTTTTGTTTGGATCTACTTGGCATTTATGTGGCTTTTCACTTATAACGCGTTTATCCTTAAAAAAAAACAAATATAAGCGGCGCTAAAGAAGGAAATGATAAGGCTCAATTCAACACTATCGCTGCCATAACAGAGTAAATCGGGGCTAAAACTGAAAATTAAACTTACTGCTTACCAGTACTGTTATTTTTCCTGGGCACTTTGTTTTTTTATATGATGAACATCTCAGTACGCAAGAACCATTTTTATAATTGCGAATCTTGTGATACTGGTGTTTACGATAAAGTACAATCTTGCCGCCATTGTTATCTATGCAGCAAATACCATCGTCTTCATTCATTTTTATAATATAAATTATAAATTGATTAACAAAACAGTAATTGTAATTACTACGACGCGACGTCAAAGCAAACAGAAAAGTGACGTACACATATTAATACGTTTCAAAAAGATGACAAATCTAAAGTGCAACACTTGAATAAAGAGGTTTACTTTCAGTGCTTGAGAGAATTGAAGTTGTTGTACTATGGGTTATCAAAGTGGTTTCAGAGTTCCTTACAACTCAACCAGGTGGGCATAGTAGTTGTGCAGAAGGTCTGGGTTGAGTCGCAGGGAACTCAGTTGTGTAGAAGGGAATCAAAAGTACCCACGGCACAATCAGTTGAGCATAGTAGTTGTGCCTTGGGTCCGGAAGGAACACAATCATATTTGATTTCATTTATTTTTTGTTACATTAACATAATAATAATAAACTTTATTTAGAATTGTTACGTCGATTAGGAAAACCGCATAGATTTCAATCACTGCATTTATTTGAAATTTGGTAGACCTTGCTTTATAAACTTAAACTCTAAGTATTACAGCCTTACAGCAATAGCTATGTACAGCAGGTCACTATATTACAGCCTTACAGCAATAGCTATGTACAGCAGGTCACTAAGTATTACAGCCTTACAGCAATAGCTATGTACAGCAATAGCTATGTACAGCAATAGCTCTGTACAGCAGGTCACTATATTTCACGACCTCTTAGGACCAGCGACGGCGATCGAAAGCCAAAGGAGATCGCTCGCACAAAAAATAAAACGAACATGGTTCTTACAAATAAAGCCATCTGGAGGGTAGTCTAATATTGTTGCCAGTCGTTTAAAAATACCAACGATTAATAACGTGAAAATGAATAGGGGTTACAACAATACGTAAACAGTAATTTAGCATTAATATTAACGTGAATTATACAATTTGTAACAGCTTATTCTATTAGGTTACAAACAAAATTGTTTCCATGGTTCGCTACTTTTTCGCGTTCTAGGTGGGGGCTTAAGTTATTCCACGAATTTAAAGTAGGTACCTACTAAAATGACTTACCTTTGTATTTACAAGGATTATATAAGGCATCTGGTATCTGTATTACAAGCTTTGCTTAGTTAAGGGTTATAATAACAATAATATGTTAATAATAATAATAATGCCGAACATTTCCCACAACATCACCTGGCCCCAAAGTAAGCAGAGCTTGTGTTATGGGTACCACATGACTCATATAAATAAGTAATATAAGTAGTACTTATTTTGTGTAAAAGGCATAGGCATACATACATATTATACATAGAAACATCCAGACCTGAGACAAATACTTGCAGATCATACAAACATTTGTCCCGCGGCGGGAATCGAACCCTGCGTTCCAGAGCTCATCAGATTAGATGATACGAAGTTATATCTGTTCTCTATGAATTTGTAAATAACGATACGAACGATCTATCACGTTTAGATCATTAAGTATCTACTAAATTAAACTAGGATTACGCCCGCGGTGGCACGAAAGACCATCGTTATAAGAACGTTTGAAACGCTACTATAACCTATGCTGAGTGACGACCGATTCTGCTGTCTATTTGCTTACTTACTTTTAATGCTGCTATCTGAATGTGACAAAACAAACTTTTCTTTCTTATTTTTTTAAATATATTCTGTTACCAATGTATTTTCAAAGAAATACAAGCGACAGGGTATGAGAATCGCATCCTCCAAGCAACGCAATTCTAGAATCATCTAATTACAAATGAGATTTACAGATGCAGTGTGTGGCGCTCCTCAATGGCCCTATATGCACTGGCGACCGGTTAAAGGCATCGCGACTACGACTACTGCGTCTGAACTGACGCAAACTGAAACTCCCATAAGTACGCACCTACCAGACCTTACTACTAGGTACCATCACGTTCCTTTCTGCCTTTCCAGTTTGAAACTATTTTGCCTTGCGTTGGTTTTGGGTTACAGGCCACACCTTTTCTTTGTTGTCTTTCTTTTCTTTTGTTGTCTTTCTTTTCTTTGTTGTTTGACCAATAGAGTCCGGGCAGTCAACATCTGCTCAACATATTTTTTTGTAATGGTTCTTTTTAATGACTTTTTCCATTGCAAAGTCATCAATAAAATATTGTTAAAATTAGTCATAAAAATACTATCAAATTACAAATACAAATTATCTGTTGAACACTAACTACTACAACTAATTAATCATTTGCCTACCTTTTTTATTTAAATCACAAATGTATTTATTGAACACTTAGAGCTCATTAACTTTAATGTATACCTACTTACCTAAATTACCTTTTTAGTTAACAAATATACAAAGAATCAGAATCGTTATTATTTAATCATTGATAAAAATGCCAAAACTAAACAGATGTTAACCTATTGATGATGATGTCAGATGTCTTCGATCAGTCAAAATAAGAAAACAAATGAAAGAGGTTTTAGTACTTGACCAGACCCACGAAATACGTAGCTCCTATTGGTCTTTAAAAACAAAAGAAATCGAGCAAGCCACCCCCGGCAACCCGTCACTTCACAGAAAAATCATCCTAGTGGTGTAAAGGCAGAAAGGAACGCGATAGACCTATCTATCGCGCATGCCCTTTAGGCATCCGAGGTGGTGTGTCCGAGGGAGTGACTGTATGTGTGTAAGCCTACCTATGTGCAGGAACTAAAACATAATATAATAGGCGTTTTAATTTCGCTGATCAACAATTTTATTAAACGTGTACGTGTTTGCATATTTGAATATTTATTTATTTATTTAGGTTTACCAACAGTTTACACATGAATACAATATGTATCATAACAATTTGTCATAAGCTACACGTGAAACCAATAACAGGTAAACACAACATGCGCAGTAAACAATTTCCATTCGTTTAACATTTAGTGCTAACTAAATCTCATAAATTATACTAGATAAATGAATGTATCAAGGTTCCTACGAAATGGGTATCAAAAGAGTAGTGACGGAAACATTTAGATAACTTAGTAGAAATACCAGCAAGTGGTACGAGTTTGTGACGGAAATTACAAATTACAACGTGTTACGGTAGATAACATTTAAACCATTTTAAAGATGTGTACCTACTTGTGTGTGATAGTACCTGATAGTGTTATTAATTGCGTGAATGTAAGTACGTTACAGTACGGACAGCAATTTAATAAATAAATAAATAATGCCGGACATTTCACACAGGACTAGTTTCTTTCCAGTTCTTCTCGGGCTTGGGTTAGGAGGAATTGACACCTAAATTCACCTAGTACGTGAATTTAGGATAAAATATATTTTGACTTTGACTTTGACATCATCTGGCCCCAAAGTTCATATGATGTTCATGTGAAACCACATGGCTGATATACTTATATACTTTGTTTTGTAAATACATACCTATTATATAAGAAAGAAGAACTAGCAAGAAACTCGTCCTGTAGGGCGATCGCGCTATTTGTCAACATAATTCCCTTGAACGGATTGGTTTTGGCAAAAATTTGGATATCCAAATTAGAACTAAATCGTTTCCGTTATAGTGATTAGCGCGGTACGAAATATGTCAAAAATATCGTTTTGTCTTTGGTTTAGCTGTGGTTCAAACGTTCAAAATTACCGAGGTCCAGGGGGCCCCTGGTCCTAGCGCTTTTTGCATGATTCATCTTATACCTTATCAACTTTTCATTATTCATCATATACTACCTTAACTACGAAAAACGAATACAAGAGAGTTTATACAGTTATGTAAATTTCAAATGTGTCAGTTAACTGTCTGAGGGCAGAGCAACATTAGGTAACATGTCGAATTACTTTTTGAGGTGGCATGTGTGGATTTACTGTTTTACTAACGCTTTGCATGACTTTGCAATTGCGGGCGGAAGGGAGGAGCATGCGACTGCATCGTGTCTAACACATTAGGAATAGATTAGTGGAATAGAACTAAATATTTGTCCATCTCTTTAATGTTTTGTAATGCATTTCCGCAAAGTCACGCCTGAATCAATCATCTATCAGAAGGATAGTCTCGATGGTCAATATGATTTTAAGGCTAGGAGTTTTAAAATAGTTTACTTAATTCGCGAATACTATCTCGTATTTTTTAATTAGATGTGAAACGCCAGAACAGCTACGACTTATACGAATGGTGGCTCAATAAACAATCCACAGACGGCACTGAGGCCAATCTCATGGACTACAGTGACCAGGTGATTTCCAAAAATTGGTGGGAGGAGAAACTTCCCTACGCTCCATGGACCAAGAGGTTAGTAAAAATTGCATTTTTAGAATTATGTTTTTCTCCAAAAGGAAAGAGACAAACCTTTTAGGATCACTTCCTTGTCTGTCTGTATGTATGTTTATCTGTCTCGTCTGAAAAAGGGGATAGATGTCTCTCGGACACTTTTTTTTACGATAGCGTGTATCGAGGTAAGGTATCTAGTTGGAACCAATATTTATTTAATTATTAGATTAGGTATTAATGAGAACGGCACAACCAATTTCTTTAATTGAATGAAATAGAACGCAAACAAAAAAAAATAGAAAATCAAAAAATATAAAAAATAGTCTGTCTTTCCTTAAAACTACAATCTAGGTCTCTTCAAGTCTCGGGTAAATAGGTGTCTTCTAGATCTGCGTGCCCCATCGTCGCTTAACATCAGGCGAGATCGTGCTCAAACGTAGGTTTATCGAGGATATAAAGAAAAAAAAAATCAAATTAATGTTCAATGTAGTTAACATGTCAATATTATTAACATAATGTCAGATTCCAATCATCTACCATTCTCACAATACTTCAAGCAGAACAACACTAGTCTCTTCCATTCATTCGCAAACACATCATATATTCGGGGTTAGTCGCTACTTCGCTAGTAGCTCATTGAGGGCGATGAGAGTCCGAGCAGAGGCGAACTAGAACGCGCGACAAACGGCCATGAGGGACACCAAAAAGTTCATCTCTCCTGCTTCTACAGACAAACAAATATCAAATACTAAGGTCTCTACCTCTAGTCTCTTAGATCTGTAATAAAAAGCTTTTAAATCAACGCAACTAAATAATACGGTAATTTATGCCGGATGCTATCAAAAATCATTTGACGACCTCTGTGACGCAGTGGGCTAAGGCCTGCCTGAGACGCAAAGCTTGCGGGTTCCATTCCCGCCGCGGGAAAAATGTTTGTATGATATGCAAGTATTTGTCGCGAGCCTGGGCGCTTAGTCGTCCGTATTCACAAAGACATGCTATATATGTGCGGAGTAAATCATCGCGATGGTTTCCTCCACCGTTTGAGAGCACTCGTAATAAGCATTTACATTTTTCCAAAGTTTTATTAAGCTCAGAAAGCAGGGCAGGGCCACCGCCTTGTATTCTTTTATGTTTATATCTTATTTTGTTGCTTTTATGTAAATGCGTGATTGTCGCAATAAATACATGTCTTTATCTATATATCTATCTCTCTCCCACCACACCCACACCACAAGTGCACAACAAATATCTATCTGTCTCCCACCACACCCACACCACAAGTGCACAACAAATAAACCATTGTTTTATTAACCAATTTCAAAAAAGGGAGGAAGTTCTCACTTCGCTTTTTTATGTTTATTACCTCATACATAACTACGTCATTTATGAACCGATTTGAAAAATGATATACTCTTGTGAAAGTATAGATAAATAGATAAAGGTATTTATTTGTAATAGCTAAAATTACACACATACAAAAAAAAAGTAATACTTAACATTTACATAGGTGTCCCATTAATCCGGCTAAGTAGGTATATAAGTTCGATAAGTATATACTTTCCGTTTGGTCCCATAGAAATTTCATCAAAATCGGTTTAGTAGTTTAAATCAAAATAACTAGAAAATATATGGTATCCAAGTAAACGAAATTTCGTATTTAGCTTTCCTTCCTGCGACTCTCCCGTGCTGTTTACGAACTCCAAAGGTGAAAAAATAGGGGATGAAATTTTTAAACGGCTCAAATTTTATATCGGCTTTAGTTTTTATTTAATAAAAAAATCTCTTTAGTTTTTAAAACGTAATTATTTATTTGTAGTACCAGTGCCCCAAGTACCGCTACTACCCGCAGAAATGCTATGTCGGAAAAGGTTGTCGCAGACCCCACGATGAAGCGAAGACCTCAACCTAAAGGTGCTGCAGGTGCTGCAGGTGCTACAGGTGCTACAGGGCCGGGAAAAGTAAAGTCTGATGGTATGGATGAGTATTATGCGTGGAAGTATTCACACGCTACTACTAAAGGTGGAATGAGAAATCCGAGTTTCCCCTGGTTTACGTACTTGTTTAGTTTAGTTTAGTTTAGTTTAGTTTAGTTTATTTATTCAAAAACAATTTTTACATCGTGTGTGAATATATCGTACATACTATAATAAAATTAAATTAATAGCATGCAATTATATATGGGTACTTAATCAAATTCTTCTTTGCTACTTACATCATAATTACTTTCTTGTGATAAACTCATCAATTGTGTAAAAACACCCCTTCAGCAAAAGTTTTCTTAAATTATTCTTGAAAATATTTGGATTGTCAATTGCTTTCATTTCAGTAGGAAGAACATTAAACAATTTTACTGCTTGATTTTTAATTGCTGTAGGCTTATTTCATCCCTCAGACTTCGCAGCGCATAACACGCAGAGCTAATTGTGTTTTCGATGGCTTCTAGTTCGGTTTTCCAATTTAGGAATTGGTCAATGTGCACTCCGAGGAATTTGACATAGCTCACAAAGTTAATCTTATCTCCGTAGTTCGTCAAGGTCATGTCAATAGCTTCATTCTTATTTGCAGTTGTTCTAAATAGAATACCATTCGTTTTAGTCATATTAAGTTGTAAATTGTTAACTAGAAACCATTTATTAAAAGCATTCATAGCAATATTTATTTTATATGTCAGTTCTACTAAATTTTTCGCTGATATTATAGCGTTTGTATCATCTGCATAAACTACTACACTTATTTCAGGAATTGCTTTATTCATAAAGTTAATAAGGTCATTAAGAAAAATAATAAAGAATATTGGACCTAGAATAGATCCTTGTGGAACTCCGCGTTTTACGTCCATTAACTTAGATTTAGTCACAATTTCTTGGCCATTAACAATATTTCTAATTTCAACAAACTGTTTTCTATTAATAAGATAAGACTTCATTAGATTTAGTGCTTTTCCTCTTATACCACAGAATTCAAGCTTCGTAGTTAAAATTTCATGGTCTACCGTGTCAAAAGCGGATGACAGGTCCAGGAATAAGCCAGCTACTTTCATTTTACTATCTAGATTGACTAGTACTTCATTAATTAGTAAATCAATCGCGTCAACTGTTCCCACCCCAGTCTGGTAGCCAAATTGCCGTTCATTGAGGATTTTATTGACTCTCAAATGGGTCACTAGCCTGTGTTTAATTAATTTTTCAAAGATTTTTGAAAAAATAGGCAATAGCGAAATAGGCCTAAAATTTTTTGGATCTGTTTTTTTCCCTTTTTTATAGATAGGCAAAACTTTTGCAATTTTAAGTTGATCAGGAAAGTATCCTAGACAAATACATTCATTGAAATAGTGGGCCATTGGTTCTGCAAGGATGTCAATATTTTCTTTAATTAGTATGATGGGTATTTCATCATAGCCATATGAGTGTTTAACCTCCATTCTCTTTACAATAATTTTAATTTCACTACCATTTGTGTCTTCAAAAACCATGTCATCTTTAATTCGTTCGCAGGAGTCGGTCATTAACTTTATAGCTTGTATCTTTTTGTCATTTATGTCAGAGTCTTCACAGCTGTAGTCATATTGTTCTGCAAAGACTTGTGCTATATCTATTGAGTCGTCTATAATTTTACCATCATATTTAAGTACATAATTCCCATACGTTTTAGTCTTACATTTATTTCTATGCTTATTGATTATGTTCCATATTTGCTTTGTGTTATTTTTTGCTAAATTTATCTCTCTTCTAACTGCATTCTTTTTAGCTTCTTTGATGACCTTCTTATATAGTTTTATATAATTATTTCGATATGTTAGCAAAGATTCGTGGCTGTCTCTCTTATTCATTGTGTTTAGAAGCCTCTTCATTTTGCTCGCTGTTTTTATACCTTTAGATATCCATCCTGATTTAATTTGTTTGTTTTTGTTTACCTTTACTTCCTTTTTTGTAAAATACCTATCAAAAAGGTTTTGAAAGTTTGTCAAAAAGTTCATACTGCTCGATAGGTCCTCCTGTAAACTCTGCCTAAATACTTTTTTCTGGGACTCCGAGAAAGACCTTTGTTGTGTCTTAAAAGAACTCTGATTGTCACTAGCGTCTATACCTTCCACATTGAGACCGCAGTGTAGACCTGCATGTCCATCCCCAAGACCATTTTGGTCAACATTCAAGCTCGTGACTTTTTCTTTCGCCAGATTTGTAAGAATGTTGTCAATGCATGATTCATGTTTATTCCGAAAAAAAGTTGGTGAATTTACTAAAAAGCTGAAATTGAAGCAATTGAGTAAGGTTTCAAATTCATTTTTATATATACTTTCCTTTCGTAGGTCTATGTTAAAATCTCCAAGAATAATACACCTTTTGTCAAAGAAGTGTTCTAATAAAGACTAGTCTAGTTATAAAATCGCTGAATTTTTTTTGATCGGGCACTCTGTACAGACAACAGATATTTAGGTGTAGCTTAGTATCTCTAGCCCCACTTATTTCAAAGCTATCTTGCTTATACAACTTCTTACATATGTTTAACTCTTCGGTGTTATTTTTAATGTGTGATAAAATTAGTGTTCCTCCCCTTTTTTTGTTGACTCTACAGTTAAAGGATGCCATATTATAATTGTCCAAATTAAAAACATTAATATTATGTTTGTTAAGAAAATGTTCTGTCACGCATATGTAATTTATATTAAAATTCATGCCATGTATATAAATTTCTAAGTCATCTTTTTTGTTTGATAATCCACATAAATTTTGGTAAAAGATATTTAAATTTGATACACATCTAGTTTCATAATAATTATCATTACATACTTCCGTGTTAGGCTCGAAAAAACATTTCAATTTCCTCTGGTTTATCAACTTGAAGAGTGGTTGTTTCTACATGAGTCTTTAGGTTGTAAAAACGCTCCTGAAATAGTGTTTGCGTTATTTTTCTAAGATTATGACTTTTTTCGTACTTGTAACATATTTGTAAAATGTCCTTATGAATGTACCTACACACAGTCCCTTTGTCATATTTGTACATATTATTTATTCTGTATTCTCCGCCAAAAAAAGTATTCAATTCTAGCACAGTCGCATTTTTAAAATTAGAGCATATCAGGCGAAATGCTTTGTTTACATTAGATTCATTTAAAAACATATTTTTATGCACTGTGCCAAGCAGGACGTTTGTGTGTGCGAGTTCACTAATGCAACAGTATAGAGAGGATTGCATTTCCAAAAGATTGGAGTCGTTAGTACCGGTCAATAAAATAACAAAATCCTCCTTTGTGTAGTCCTTACAATAGTTGCTTTTACATAACTCTATTACATGTTTGGTACTTGCATAGGATTTTATGAAAGAGAAAACTAGATAACGGTCCCCTAGAAGTTTCTGCATCTTTTCGCCAATACGCCTGCCATTTTCATCCGCGAGAATCAAAACACGTCGGCTAGATGGGATATTGGTCTTGCTATCAGTTTTTTTGCAGGTGCTACTGCGAACCTGTACCATTGGTTTTACATTCCTATTTATGTCGGGAATTTTGGCTGTAGTAGAGACTCTCAGTCGCTTTTCCCTTTCAGTTTCGCCTATTTTTATTTTTTTTGTTCTCGCTTTCAGTTTTCGTTTCCGTTTCGTTTTCATGTGTTATTGTGTTTTCTGAGTTTTTTGTCTTTTTTTGTTTTGGTAGGGCTTCCATAAGACGATGAGTCTTGCTATTGCTGGTTTGCTTACTATTTGTCAGTTTATGAGGACTATGTATAAAACTGTCAGTTAGTCGTCTTTTTGCGGTCGTTTTTCCAGTTGATGCTATGTTACTACGTAGAGAAGTGACTGGGCTACGGCAGATTTGTTTTAAAACTTCTACTTCCTGAACAAGTAGCGAAATTTGTTTTTTGAGGCCATTGTTTTCAATAATGACATTTTCTAATTCGTGTTGTGTGCTAAGTAGGTTCGTTTTTAGATTGGTGATCTCTGTATTCATGTTATCCACAGTGCTAGTGAAAATATTATGTGAGTACAAATCTAGGCTTTTGCTCAATCTTGCCGAACTAGGCGAAGAGCTACAGGAGCCGCTGTCGTCGGTAACCTCTTCAAACGACCGTAGTGCCGGTTGTAGTGCCGTAGTACGAGCTTGGCTTAGTTTGGGACGAGATGGTATTGTGTGGATTGTCCAGATAAGTTAATTGATTTATTATAATTTAAAAGCCACTCATCTCTTATTGTAAACTGTATAATTTTATTGTAAAATTATATTCTTACTTTGGGGCCCGATGATGCTGTGTAAAATGTCTGGGGTTATTTATTTATTATTTTTATTTTATTTACTGATAAAAATTCCGATTGACGACCTTTGTGGCGCAGTGGGCCAAGGGCCGGGTGAGACGCAGAAGGTTGCGGGTTCGACTCCCGCTTCGGGACAAACGTTTGGATGATCTGCTGGTATTTGTCTCGGATCTGGGTGTTTCTTTGTATAACATGTAATATGTAATAATATTAATTTATTTATATTATTATAATTCAAATTAAATGTTACATAATAAAAACCGTTTTGGCGATTTTGTATCATTGCCTTTTTCCGTGGCCCGGACTGTGTGTGTGTATTAAGTACAGTACCTGGATGAGCGAGCTGTTCCCGATATAAAACGACGTTTTCTAAAAATATGAAACCTAGCTGGATCGATTTATAGCTCCCGAAACAACCTGCATACAAATGTTTCATCTTTCATGAAAAAGTTTGGAGCCATTTCCGAGATTCAGATTATACATACATATATACTACACGTACTACCTTACCTACTTAAAATGTATCTAGGTAAATGTATTAGGATTATAATTTACCTACTAGTAATTACCTACTGTCATCCTATACCTACTGCTAACCTAAATCTACTTACTACTACGGACGACGTGATTTTTACCTGTACTGTTTAATATTTTAAGTTAGATTAGTTCTCATGTAAGACTCCAGTCTTTTTGAGAATAACTATCTATGAACTGATATATACAAAAATTACTCGTTTAGAGGAAAATTAGGTAAATTAGATACACGGACACACAAGACCATGAACGAACCAGTGTTCCTAGTGCGGGCAAACAAGTACAATTATATTTCGATGCATTGGACACTGCCCAAATTGACAATACATTGATGACAAATTTTACCATTAAATACCATTTTCCTTTAAATGCCATTAAACGAAACGAAACGAAATTTATATTGACACTAACAACATTGTTAATAAAAAATATTATTTGACAAAAGGTAGATACTACCTTCCTAATTATTACAAACGACAGGTAGCTGTTTCGGTATCTTATTATTTTAGTATTACAGCCAAAAATTTGGATACACACAATGCTTCTATTTCAATTTGACTTCTATTTGACATTGCAAATCAGACTCTGGAATTTTTTCCTAGTAATTTAAATTTAGTCCATTGAAAAGTTACATTTGGGTATGCATTTGTCAGAGGACGCAATTTTATTTTTTTAATGTGTAGGGGGGGTCAGTAGAAGCTTAAGTTCAAGTTTGTGGGGTCGGCACCCTTGTCCCCCGGCCGCCATCTTGGAAAAGGGGGTGCAAAGGGTTTTCGCGCTGTATCTCGTAAACTAGTTACCTTACAGAAAATTTAATCAAACATAAAATGTAGCAAATTAAATTTCCTACAATTTTATTTCTATTACTTTTTATCGTCAAGTGACCAACAAAAAAGTTATAAACAAAAATAAATGAAAATTTTGTTTGTTTGTTCTAGGTTTTACAGCGCTCCAAACTTAAACGGATTCTCGAATGCTCATAGGGATGCAATAAAAACTAAAAATTAGGCTTACTTTTCTATCTATATTTTTTTTATTCATACAATTTATTATGATCTTAACATTCCTATGCTATTATTGAACTATGTTTGACCCTTTTACCCACCACCTATGAGGTATAACATGGGCAAAGTCAAATTTATAAAAATTTTGCAGAAGCATCCAGAGTTAGCAAGTGGAACTAAATTATTTATGAGTGAGAAAGTCGAGTCATCGTTACTCAGTGTTGTTGGCGAACGTTTTTTCGTCTTTTTATATGGCGGAAATAAAGACGATACTCTAGACACTCTGCGATACAAACGATTTGCTAAGACAGTGACAAAAAATGCATTAAAAAATGCATTAAATTTTTATAAATTTGACTTTGCCCATGTTATACCTCATAGGTGGTGGGTAAAAGGGTCAAACATAGTTCAATAATAGCATAGGAATGTTAAGATCATAATAAATTGTATAAATAAAAAAAATATAGATAGAAAAGTAAGCCTAATTTTTAGTTTTTATTGCATCCCTATGAGCATTCGAGAATCCGTTTAAGTTTGGAGCGCTGTAAAACCTAGAACAAACAAACAAAATTTTCATTTATTTTTGTTTATAACTTTTTTGTTGGTCACTTGACGATAAAAAGTAATAGAAATAAAATTGTAGGAAATTTAATTTGCTACATTTTATGTTTGATTAAATTTTCTGTAAGGTAACTAGTTTACGAGATACAGCGCGAAAACCCTTTGCACCCCCTTTTCCAAGATGGCGGCCGGGGGACAAGGGTGCCGACCCCACAAACTTGAACTTAAGCTTCTACTGACCCCCCCTACACATTAAAAAAATAAAATTGCGTCCTCTGACAAATGCACACTAAGGCCTAAAAAATGTAACATTTTAATGGACTAATTAGATAAAAAGACAATAGAGGATGTCTCTAGCACTGACAATTCAAATAATATATTTTATAAAAATAATCAATCAAACAAAAACACTAAAAACTGTAAAATAAATACTGTAAATAAGTTTAAGTTTACTAACTTGGTGCATCAAAATATTCAAGGAATTTGTAACAAAGAATTAGAACTAGACTTGTACATGAACTCAAACAATATTGACATAATCTGCTTAACAGAACATTGGCTGAAAAGTCATGAGCTCATGTTCAACTTCAAGAATCACCAAGTTGGTAGTTCTTTCTGTAGAGTACATTCTATAAGAGGCGTTCTATATTAATAAATAAACAAATAAAATTCAAAGAACGTAAAGACATTGTCGCCCACTCTGTAGAAAGACACATTGAGATAGCCTGCATAGAGTTGGAGCGGTTCCTTGTTATAAGCACTTATAGCCCACCAACCGCCTCATTTGATATTTTTGAGAAAATTATGGAGGACATTTTGCATAAGTCTATTACAAAATCAAATAAAGAAATTGTTGTATGCGGTGATTTTAATATAAATTTGCTTAAGAAATATTCATTGAGTACCAGAATAACTAGTTTATTTAATTCATTTGGTCTTGAACCTATATTTATGGACCCAACTAGAATAACTGCCACTTCGGCCAAATGCATAGATAATATCTTTACCAATATAAACATAATAAGCAAAAATATAATTAGTAATATTCAATCCGACCATCTCGGTCAACTAGTTCAAATAGAAACTAAAATGAACAATAAAGATGTACAAAAAAAAATTACTTATATACCAGTTACCACTGATCGTTTAGAGAAAGTAAGATTGAACCTGGATACCAACTTGCCTTTTTTATTATATAATGATGATAATCCAAATGATTTATACAATACATTTTTCACTGAATTTAATAAAGTATTCAGTTCCATTTTCACATCCAAAACCATTGTGGTCTCTGGCAGTTCAACATTTTGTGAGTGGGCGCAACAGCAGGTATTCATAAGAGTAGGCGTACCTTGTATGAATTGTACAGTGAAAAACGGTATAACTTTAGTGAAGAGTTTAAAGAAAGAGTAAAAAATTACTCAAGAATCTTTAAGAATGTTTGTCGCTTTGCTAAATCTCAGTATTTAAGCTCAAAAATTAGAAACAGTCAAGATAAAATAAAAGCAGCTTGGAAAATAATTAATAGTGAGACCGGAAAATCCAAAACTCATAATAGTGTGTTTCGGCGCGGTAGCTAATTTATATAGCTAACAGCGACTCCACTTGGGGATCAGAAACGTGTATAATTAACGAAAAGGATTAAAGAAAGACTGACCTTAATTCCACGTGCAAGGTACAGAACAAGCTACGATCACCTCGATACGGGAAACGTGGGTGTTCAATCCTTAGCCTGTAGGTAGGCTTAGAGATTCGTCCAAAGCCTGGTAGCGCTACTTCTGGGCTGATCTTGTTGTCCTTCCTTCTTCCTCTTCCTCTCTTGATGAGGTAAAACAATAGCGGCCTTCGATATCTTTCGATTACCGACAGAAGTAGATGCGTTAACTTTACGTGTCACAAACACAATGGCGGCGCGGCGCGGATGAAAAGCTTACTGCTGGACAGCAGTAGCTTTATTGCTCACGAATGCGGTTATCACTACGAGATGGTAGCAGTACCATTAAATGTCAAAGTATAGTTCGAAATATAAAGATGGAAGTCTTGGAAAAGCGAGCTTCTGCTGAGCTCAACCGTCGGCGTTCGAGGCTGCGCGCAGAGTCTCACCGTGCAGGAACTAAAGGCCAGTTGTTAGAAAAAGTGAATGAATGCGGGTAAAAAATAAAAGAAAGGGCCATACGTATATGGCGCTAACATTGCCCCCGGCCTAAAAACCTTTGGTTTTTATAAACAAATTAGACAAGGATGAGAATAAACAAAAAAAAACCGGGGTACAAGGAGGTATATTTATTGAGTAGGTAGTACACAAAGACGTACTACAGGTCTCTTGTAAATACCTGTAGCTGTCTTGACGGAAGCAACTCTGCATACATTGTCTTTACCAGGATAAACGGCAACTACTATTCCAAGAGGCCACGAAAGCGGGGGCATATTGTCCGTGATAATAAGAACCACATTACCTAGCGTTATGGGATTTGACTGTGTATTCCACTTTCCTCTAGATTGAAGCAAATGTAAATATTCTTGTTTCCAGCGTTTTGCAAACGACTGAACCATCTGGTCCAACATTGTGTATCGTTTTAGTAGAGTAGTCGGTTCATCCTTTACTTTACAAGCAGGCAAATGATTGAGTGGCGTAGACATGAGAAAGTGTGCGGGTGTCAAAGCTGTGAGTTCGGAAGGATCCTCACTTAATAAAGTTAATGGGCGCGAGTTAATTACGCTTTCTATTTGAGTAAGAACGGTAAGCATTTCTTCGTAGGTTAGCAACTGTGATCCAATTACTCTATGGAGATGTGTCTTAAATGCCTTCACATAAATCTCATAATGCCCTCCGAAATGTGGACTTCTTGGTGGGTTAAGGTACCAGAATATTTGTTTGATAGATAATTCAGAAGAAAATGAATTGTTGTACTCGTCTGAGGTTAACAACTTATACACTTCAGATAAAGCATTCTTCGCCCCTATAAAGTTCCTCCCATTATCGGAATACATGACTGAAACAGCACCTCGACGTGACAAAAACCGCTTGAAAGCGGATAGGAAGCAGTTAGTGCTAAGATCCATAGCTAACTCGATGTGTACTGCGCGCACAACCATGCAAACAAATATGCAAAGATAAGCTTTGACGGAGCGAACGCCGCGTTTTCTGAATGGTATTATAGAAATAGGACCAGCGTAGTCCACTGCGGTATGAGTAAATGCCTTTGCCTCATTGACGCGGCACGCAGGTAGGTCACCCATTAATAGAAAAGATGGTTTCGGTTTAGCCTTAAAGCAATAGTTACACCTATGAATGACGGAGCGAACGACACTTCGGCAAGAGAGTATCCAGTATCGTTGCCTAAGAATGGACATTAAAACAAGCGGGCCGGTATGGCAATTTTGTCGATGATAGTAAGTAATTAGCATTTCCACAATGTGATTTTTATTAGGTAATAAAAGAGGATGCTGTTGATCGTAGTTCAAATCAGCGTTACGCAATCTACCCCCCACTCTCACAAGCCCGTCATCATCGATGAACGGCATGAGTCTTTGAATCGCACGTGAACAGTGGTTACCAGCACTAAGCTTTTGTATTTCGTCGGCAAAATAAGACTGTTGCAATACCTTCACAATCTGCATCTCAGCAAAGTGAAGATCATGAGCGGTAAAATTATTAGACCGTGGTAGTTTTTTTATGAAACGATACACATACACTATTGTGTGAAGAAATATCAACCAGGTAGAAACGCGGGATGATAAGTCAAGAAGCGGGTTGGACAATTTAAGTTTCTTTTCGGATAGTGAGGTGACCGCGGGAAGTGATAAAAATTTCTTAGTGTCCGGTAACGACTCAACATTATTCTTAGATGGCTCTGCAACTACAATTGGCCATTCTTTGACATCCTGGCACAGCCAAACTGGGCCGAAGAACCACAGTGGGTGGTCCCGTAGCTGTAACGGTGTCAGGCCTCGCGAAAGACAATCGCTGGGATTTTGAGTTCCAGGTACGTGGTAAAACTTACTAGCGGGAATCGAGACTGTTGCCTTAGTTATGCGTGTAGCGACGAATGTCTTGAATCTATGCGGAGATGCGGAAATCCATTGTAAAGCCACCATGGAGTCGGTAAAACAGAAAACATCTTGAATAGTATGACGCGATCCAAATGTGTCGATCACGCGACGTACTAATTTTGCCATAAGCAAGCATGCACATAACTCTAACCTGGCCACAGAAATAGTCTTTAGGGGGGCGACCTTGGATTTAGCACACACCAGCCTCGTAAGCGGCTTTGACTTGTTGTTGAGTTGCGTACGGATATACACGACAGCTCCGTATGCTTTCTCGCTGGCATCAGCAAAACCCATAATAATAATTTTAGAGTTTTCATACACTTCCAGGTGGCGCTCAAATCGTAATTCCTGGATATGAGGAAGCTCGCGTGTATAATTTTGCCAAATGGATATTATATCTGAAGGCGGTTGCTCATCCCAATCTAACTGCAGGAGGTGAAGTCTTTGCAAAATTAATTTAGCATACAAAACAACCGGGGCTATGAGCCCAAGAACATCATATTGTCGCGCGATCAATGATAATATATTGCGTTTAGTAACCGGACGTTTATCCACATTTACCGAAAACATAAATTCATCACTGGCAGGAGACCATTGCAATCCTAATACCTTCAGCTTTGTGTCAGGTTCATCAAATTGAATGTTAGCGGTGTGACGATCTGAAATTGGTATAGAGTCGACAATCTCAGGAGAGTTACTTGCCCATTTCACAAGCTCAAAACCCCCGGCCCTGAGAAGTTCCCGGAGATCATCTCTCAGTTTTATACTTCCTTCTACAGTCGGCATGGAAAAACATACGTCATCCATGTACGTATTCCGCTTTATGACGGACGACGCTAACTGGAAGCGGGTGCCCTCATCCTCACAAAGTTGGCGAAGTGCTCTGATTGCTAGAAAAGGGCTGCTTCGTAAACCAAAGCAAACGACGTTGAACTGATAGGTGTCAAGAGGTAAAGACGGTTCAAAGCGGTATAAAAATTTTTGAAATTTGCGGCAATTTTCATTTGTCATAATTCTTAAATACATTTGTTTTATGTCAGCCGTAAAAGCGGTTTTATATAAGCGGAACTCTAATAATATTAAAAATAATTCATTCTGTAAATTAACCCCTGCGTGTAAAATGTCGTTTAGTGACAACCCTGAATCTGTTTTCGAACTTGCGTCCATCACCATGCGCCATTTTGTGGTGCTTTTGTCCAACCTGGCTATTGCGTGATGTGGAATGTAATAACCTGACAAATGATCATCGTTTTTAATGAGTGATATGTAACCTTTCTGTAAATATTCACGAATTATAGCATCATATTCCACCCGCAATACAGCTGACGATAAAAGCTTGCGCTCTAAATACATAAAGCGTTTTTGCGCGGCGTAGTAAGAATTCCCAAGAGAACACGGATCACGAGAAAAGGGTAAAGCTACAGAATAGCGACCAGTTACGTCACGTGATACATTTTTTTTTAAAAGCTCTTCGGCTTCGAGCGTGGCTTTACTAAAAGCTGGTTTAAATTCTACTTCTTCGAGTTGCCAAAACTTTTGTAAAACTGAATTTAGACAGGGTTCCTCATTACAGAAATATAATTCACTATTTTCGGGTGTAGTACAAAAAAACGAGGCAAGTCCATCCGCTGTATCATCGATTGCGGGTGCGGACGTAATAGGCGCATTACCAATTATGATAAAACCGAAAATGGTTTCAAGAGCGGTGGGTGTACCAGGCGGGCCAACGACGCGGCCTGATAACAAAATTTGCGCGAAAAGCGGTGCTCCAATAAGAATCTCAATCTCTGATGGCAAGGCGAACTTCTCATCAGCTAGCGGTAGGTGATTTAAATACGATAATAACGGTACGTCTATTTTAGCGGTAGGCATATTATCAGTAATGCATTTAATTACGTAGGCGTCAAGCGAAATGAAATTATCACTCAATCGAGAATTTAAGACTAACGACGTTACCCCTTTCACTGGGTTCGGTGCCGAGCCGATACCCTTAACAAACATGCTGCTGATCCTTTTAAACGCAGAACCCAACCTTCTACAGCATTTAGAGGTAATAAAATTACTTTGAGAACCAGAATCAATTAATGCTCGTACCACATGCCGATGACCATTTAAGTCGGTCGCATAAACTTGTACAGTACCTAATAAACAAGTACTGTTAGATTTTGAGCTAGGCCGTGTGTTACAAAGCGATACGTTTTGATGTGCCGAGAAATGAACGCTAGACTCCGTTGACTGGGCTACGGGATCGGGCAAATTTGAAGTATACCGAGCGGGGCGCGCAGGGGTGTTCGGTGCGGGCGTACGTTGTGCTGCAATAGCTTGTGTGCGAGGCAATTCAGAATGCGAAAATGTACTCTTTCGACAAAGCATAGAATGGTGTTTACAACCACAAAAGCGGCATACAAACTTGGAATTACATGCAGCGTTATTGTGTGTAACGCTTAAACAGTTGGTACAACCATTATGTTCCTTTATAAAGTTAAACCTCTCGTCCGTGGAATAGTCATGGAATTCCGGACATTTATATAAATTAAAGTGATCATTTTGATTGCAGAGCGGACATGAGGGACCAGTAGCGGCAAAAGAATTAGTAGACCTACTACTATTATCATTAGTACTACGATTGTAAGAGGTTGTAGTCCGATCTAGTATTTTGCTCTGCTCGCGAACATATTTAATTAAATCATTGTAAGTTGGCATAGGCTTATCGCGATAGTGCATTTCAAACGAGCGCGCGGTGCTAGAATCGATTTTCTTTAAAGCGAGATGCAAAAACATGAAATCAGATAAGTTATCGACCTGTAAGGATTTTATACTTGAATTTATCAAGAAAATATGCTAAATTTTTAGAAGTTGCGTTATTAAATGACTTATATTCAAGCATTTGATCTAAATAAGCGGCTGCTAAGTTACGCTTGTCCTCATACATATCTATAAGCGTGCTCCAGATGACAGGGTAGTTGTCAGCATTCGGGACTATACCGGAGCATGCAGAAAGTGCTCGTCCCGAAAGCTTATTGATTAAATACTGCACACGTTCGTGGTTGGTTAGTTCAGAATTTTCGTGTATAGTGCGTTTAAATGATTCATAAAATATCGGCCATTTAATCGGTTCACCACTAAATTCCATTAACTCAAGTTTAGGTAATTTCACAGTCTTGTGTTGTGGTAAAAGTTGACATTCCGCCATGTTTCTAGTTTGGCTACTAACTTGAATCTCATCATGAACAAATTTGCAACGACAATACATATCTTCAAATGCATCAACAGCCTGATAGTTGACCTTGTATTTTGGATTTAGCGATAGTTCTATGATATTGAGCTCATCAATTATTTGTATAAAATCAATGCGCAACCTTTCTAATGACGTCATGCCACTCAAAAACATATCTTTAGAAACTTCATCAGTGGCAGTTTTTAACGAATGCTTGTATAACTCTTGTACACGTGAAAACATAACATCACGTTTACCTATGATCGTAAGACGTTTTATCTCACCAGGATCGAGACCCTTGGCATCCTCAAACTGTTCCTTGTCTTTACCACGTGTTTCCATTTTTTATTGAAACTAGTCAAGTTACGAAATTAATGAAGAGAAACTAGTGCCTGCAACATGCAATTGAATAACGTAAACAAGTTTATCTTTCTTTTGCTCAGTTCAGACTGGAAACGCCACTAAAAACTATTTAATTTAAAATCGTTTGCAAAACAAAGGGTATAATAGGTAATAGGTTGTTATGATTAGGTATTTAATGATAATACTTAATACCTATTTGAAAGGAAAGTGGAATAACAGAATAGCAGTAATTGGTAGGTATGTAATGTATGTGACTAAGTAGCTTTTTTGCTATACGTTATTCGTAGGTTATTATAACCAAAATAAGTTCCCAACTTGTAGGTAGGTTAGGTACACGAGAATGATCTACAAAATGGTGGGTGGGTGTGTAATTCACGCCACGCTTTTGTCGACAGGTAGGTATGCACTATAACCTTAAATAGGTTGAAATTAAGATGAAACTAGGACAGGTGAAGAAAAGTGATGTGGTAAAATACCTAGGAAATATGTTTGAAGAACGAATCCGGCTCGAAGGACCAAATAATGTTTCGGCGCGGTAGCTAATTTATATAGCTAACAGCGACTCCACTTGGGGATCAGAAACGTGTATAATTAACGAAAAGGATTAAAGAAAGACTGATCTTAATTCCACGTGCAAGGTACAGAACAAGCTACGATCACCTCGATACGGGAAACGTGGGTGTTCAATCCTTAGCCTGTAGGTAGGCTTAGAGATTCGTCCAAAGCCTGGTAGCGCTACTTCTGGGCTGATCTTGTTGTCCTTCCTTCTTCCTCTTCCTCTCTTGATGAGGTAAAACAATAGCGGCCTTCGATATCTTTCGATTACCGACAGAAGTAGATGCGTTAACTTTACGTGTCACAAACACAATGGCGGCGCGGCGCGGATGAAAAGCTTACTGCTGGACAGCAGTAGCTTTATTGCTCACGAATGCGGTTATCACTACGAGATGGTAGCAGTACCATTAAATGTCAAAGTATAGTTCGAAATATAAAGATGGAAGTCTTGGAAAAGCGAGCTTCTGCTGAGCTCAACCGTCGGCGTTCGAGGCTGCGCGCAGAGTCTCACCGTGCAGGAACTAAAGGCCAGTTGTTAGAAAAAGTGAATTAATGCGGGTAAAAAATAAAAGAAAGGGCCATACGTATATGGCGCTAACATAGTGTAATAAATTTAAATATTAACAATAATATAATTAAGCAAGATATAGATGTAGCAAAGGCATTTGAAACTTTTTTTACTGATATTCCAGTCTCCACTACAAAGTCTTTCAACTCTTCTTATGTAATAGCAGTATCATTGTCAAAAGATAGTTTACCTGAATGTGTCACACAATTTTACTTTGAACATGTGGACCAAAACGATATTATCAAGGCATTCAAAATGAATAATGTAAAAAAGACCACTGATCTCTGGGGCATTTCTATCAGTGTTATAAAACCACTAATTGATATTATTGCACCAGATCTAGCTTTCATATTTAATCAATGTATTGACAGTGGAGTATTTCCTGATTTGATGAAACATAGCAAGATCATACCTCTATTCAAATCAGGTAGTCATTCCGATCCTAGTAACTTTAGGCCTATATCAGTACTTCCTACATTTAGTAAAATATTTGAAAAACTTATACTAAACCAATTACAACGGCATTTTAATACCAACAATTTACTAGACAGTAAACAATTCGGATTTATAAAGGGACGCTCAACGACTGATGCCGGTGTTGAGTTAATATCACATATTTTTGATATCTGGGAGGAATCACGCGATGCCTTAGGTATTTTTTGTGATCTGTCGAAAGCTTTTGATTGCGTTCACCATGAAACTCTAATCAGCAAACTACACCACTATGGTGTTAAGGGAGTTTCACTTAAGCTTCTCACATCCTACTTAACTGACCGAACACAACGAGTAGATGTAAATGGAAAGCGTTCTCCGGGGTCAATGGTAAAAATGGGTGTACCACAAGGATCAATACTCGGGCCATTCTTGTTTTTAATTTATATAAATGATCTACCTAAACTTGTAAAGGATGATCACGAGATTGTACTGTTTGCTGATGACACGTCACTTTTATTTAAATTAAAGCGACGACTTACTAATCTGGACGATGTAAACAATGCAATCTCTAAAGTTTTAACATGGTTTAATGTAAACAACTTATTACTTAACGAGAAAAAAACGAAATGCATTCGTTTTATACTGCCCAACGTTAAACAGGTGAATGCTAATGTAAAAATTAAAAACGAAAAGATAGATCTCGTCGACACCACAGTGTTCTTAGGCATTACTTTAGATAATAAGCTGCAATGGGGCCCGCACATAGATAAATTGTCGAAGAGACTCAGCTCTGCGGCATACGCTGTTAAAAAGATCCGTCATTTTACCGACGTAGATACCGCTAGACTCGTTTACTTCAGCTACTTTCATAGCATTATGTCTTATGGCGTTCTGTTGTGGGGGAGTGCTGCTGATATTAACACCATATTTGTGTTGCAGAAGAGGGCTGTTCGTGCGATTTATAACATGGGCCCCAGAGAATCACTTACAAATAAGTTTAAAGAAATTAATATTATGACAGTGCCTTGTCAGTATATATACGAAAATTTAATGTATGTGCACAAAAATGTTCATTTATTCAAAAAAAATTGCGATAATCATAGTATTAACACTAGAAATAAAGATAAACTCGCTGTTCCCACTGTTAGGCTCGCTAAAGTTAATAAGTCTTTTAGGGCAAAGCTACTTTCTTTTAATAGGGCAATGTGTACGCTTCTATAACAAGGTCCCAAGCGACGTGTTAGATTTGTCGATTGGCAAATTTAAAAACGTAATTAAACATAAACTGTCTATTAAAGCATATTATAAAATATCTGATTATTTAGAAGACAAAAAAGCTTGGGATGAATCTGCTCCAACTCGACTCGGCATCCGTAACGAAATTGTCAAGGATCATACAAAAAAGTGTTAAGACCAGACAAGTTTCTTGCCGGATTCTTCTTGAACTGGGGTTAGGAGGAACCGGCACCTAGATTCACTAGCATGTAAGAAGACGATTCAAAGTGGTCCTTGTGATTGTAATGAATAAAGTTATTTTGAATTTTGAATTTTGAATTGACAAACATTTTTACTCAAGTACTGAAAGTCAAATTTTACTTAGCTTATTTATATCATATTATTATAATATATTATATAATAAAAATCAATTGATGTTCGTTAGTCTCGCTAAAACTCGAGAACGGCTGGACTGATTTGGCTAATTTTGGTTTTGAATTATATGTGGAAGTCCAGGGAAGGTTTAAAAGGTGAGTAAATATGAAAAAAAATATATATTTATTGATTTATTGAGGTGCTACGAAGTTTGCCGGGTCAGCTAGTTAAATAAATAAATAATGCAGGCCTCCCTATCTGTCAAATTGGGAGGCTTAGGTATTCGCAAAATTTCAAGTGTTGCCCTACCAGCGTTCTTGTCTTCTGTCTACAGTACTAGTCATTTGGTTGAAAAAATTCTGATTCCGTCTTTTCCGGCTAGTTCTGGCATCACTCATAAAATTTCATATCTAGACGAAGCAAGAAACGCTTGGAACAGTGCTTGCACTAATTCTCCTCCCCCCAAGAACCTTTCGGCCCAACGGCAATGGGACGGGCCTCTATGTGAGCTTACATGGAATCATCTGTTAGAAACATGCTCAAGCTCCGTAGTTCGCGCCCGTCTCCTAGCCGCTTCGAAATGGGAGTCAGGACATTGGTTACAAGCACTACCATCATCTAACATTGGAATATTATTAGATTCTACAACATTTCGAGTTGCAATTTGTCTGCGGTTGGCTGCGCGGTGCTGCGCCCCTCATCAGTGCCAGTGTGGTACTGCGGTCGACCAGCGCTGTCTCCATGGGTTATCGTGTCATAGGGCCGCCGGTAGGATGTCGCAAGTCTTAACGATGTCATTCGTCGGGCACTCACCAGCGTCAACGTACCAGCTGTTCTCGAACCCAACGGTCTGATACGTGATGATGGTAAGAGGCCTGATAGTATGATTCTTGTCCCTTGGGAGATGGGTAGGCCATTAGTGTGGGATGATACTTGCGTAGACACCCTGGCCGTATCCCATCTGTCGGGGACTTCCGTTAGGGCCGGTGCGGCGGCTGAATGTGCCGAGGTCCTCAAAAACCGCAAATATGCTGGTTTGGACAAGGCCTACATATTTGACCCTTTTGTAGTCAAGACCCTGGGCCCGTGGCGAACAGGAGCCCATCGCGTTTTCAAAATTATTTCACGGCGTCTGGTAGATACGTTGCGTGACCCAAGAGCTGGCTCCTATCTGGCTCAGCGTATTAGCATTGCCATTCAACCTTATATAGCTGAACTGTTTCACGTTTATTTTATATTATTGTATATTATGTTGTTCATTTCTTTATTTATTAACTAGTACTAGTACGAACATGTCAATAACACTAATTAAAAAAAAACATTAATAAACACCTTAAATTAATGATAATACAAGTTTAGAAAAGTTAAAAAAAAAAGTCTTTACTCACGTATTATTTTGTCGATGGAGGCACCGACACTGTTTCGATTCATCTAGAGAATCTGCATCAGGGTGAGTTTGATCCGCGGTCATTGAGTTGCCGCTCGAGTTCACTGAATGCACTGAACCGTGAACCGTGGTTGAGTACGAACCGTGAACTCGAGCGACAACTCACGGACCGCGGATCAAACTCACCCTGATGCAGATTCTCTAGATGAATCAATACAATGTCGGTGCCTCCATCAACAAAATAATACCTACGTGAGTAAAGCCCGTGTTTATCAAAATGTATAAACCCCTAAAAACCCCTACAAATCCCTTAAAACCCTAAAATCCCTATAACCTATAAAAAACCTTACAAATCCCTACCACCCCTACAAACCCCCGTACAAGCCCTATATCACCTAAAAACCCCTACAATCCCTACAAACCCCTAAAATTCCTTACAACCCAAGGTTAAGTTTGCTATGTCTATCTAGCACCGTTTAGGAGTTTTGAGCATTTAAAGTTTTTTATTTCTGAATCGGATAATGATGAGGGTCTTGAGCAACATTTGTTTGAGCACCATCAGATAATGAGATGGCCGAAAAGGGGGCAAGGACAGGGGGTGGTTAACACAATTGTTTTCAACTCTACGAAGCATCCTCTACTACTAGTACTACCCAACAGGATGCCATCTTGGTCTGCTTAAAAATGGGGGCAGTTAAAGGGGGGTAGAAATGTTTTTTTTGGGGCATTCCTTGTATACGAATGTAGAATTTTGGCATAGTCAATTTTGCATGGTCTCTAAAGCGTATTTACAAAGATACAGGTGTTTTAAGATTTTGTATGTGAGTGCACTTTTTTGTATGGGACAATATTTTTTTAGTATGGCGGCCATCTTTTTTTTAATGGATTCGGATATTGAAAAGGGTCTTGAGCAACATTAGTTGGAGCACCAACCCTCTCCGACTTGTAGTTTCCGAGATAATGTGAAGGGGGGAGCAAAAAGGGGCACAAGGAGGAGGGGACACAACTTTTTTCAACTTTTAAAACGTTTCTTAATCTTAGGAGCATCCTTTATACAATCCCACTAAAATTTCAATTTCAACATGACGCCTTCTGGGTATACCTTAAAGGAGGGGGGAAGAAAAATGGGGGGAGGGTGCAGTTTTGTATTGTATTGTATTTGTTTGTATACAAATCCTCAAAAAAAACACACCTCGACACCAGCATTGTCTGTTACGATCTGTACTTATAGACTAGTTGTTTCCCTTCACTATAAGAGTCAGAGAGGAGACAAAAAAATACTTACCTACAAACAAAGATTTCGTTTTATTTCTAAGATTTGCAGTTAAATAAATAAAATATTTTTCAACACACTTGCTCATAAAGTGGCTCTATGGTCACCGCAATTAGGCACAGAATGACACCCATAATCAAACTGTGACTTTTTCATTGCTATAACTCACTAGTGAGTTATGTGAGTTATAGTTATTTTTTTAAATTTTATTGGTTGAGGTGCTTTGTTCTTAAAAAAAAAAATATTTCAAAAAAGATCGTGTTTAACACAACAAATAAATTAATGTTCCTATTGCTTGCTCATTTCATGCAACTTCTTATTTAAATAGATAATTTTAACTCGTACGTGTTTAAATAAAACTATAAATAAAACTTTCACTCAAATATTAATTTTGTTTTCTCTTTAATAAAAGAAAACATTAAATTGCCCATTTTGTACGTAGCAGAATAGGCGCAAACCCTATGCGCGGAAAATAAAAAAAACCTCATCCCTTTAGTCTGTGGCTGATCGCAATGCGCGCGCATAGGAAAACTGATTAGTTTTTCCTGCCATAGCGAATCATTTTTCACAACTCGTTTTCACTGTTGAAATTATAGTTATTTATTAATTAAAATGTCTACAAGTACTAGTTACAAAGAAAATGATTTATGTTGTACACCGCCCGATATAAGATGTGAAGCCCTTAACGTTATGGAAAGTTTACTACCTGAAAACTCCAAGGAAAAATATCTATTAGCGTACCAAAATTTCATAAAATGGCAAAACAGCAAGAATACGCAGCCTTTTTCGGAAAATGTGTTCATGGCGTACTTTAAAGAATTATCTTCTAAGTACAAACCTAGCTCTTTGTGGTGTTTATACTCAATGTTAAAAAGTACAGTCCGAACAAAGAATGGAGTGGACTTAAAAACATACTCTAATTTGTCAGCTTATCTAAAGAGACTATCCGATGGATTTAGAAGCAAGAAATCAAAGGTTTTATCGTATGACGATATTGAAAAATTTATAAAAGATGCTCCAGATAACCAATATCTGGCTACTAAGGTTAGTTAAATTAATTTTAAATATCTACGCGACTTCAGCCTGTGTTGTGTGTTGAACTTAATTATTGTTTCTTTTTTTTCAGGTTTTTTAATATTTGGTGTAAGTGGTGCCTGTAGGATACAAGAATTAACAAATATAACCGTAAAAAACATAGAGAACCATGGCCAGATGCTTTTAGTGAAGATACCTATCACGAAAAATAAAATACCGAGGTCATTCACCATACACGGTCCATTCTATGAAATTGTTAAGATGTATGAAAGTTTGCGGTCACCAAAAGCAAAAACTGACCGTTTCTTTCTAAATTACCAGAATGATAAATGTAGATAGATAGATAGAAGATAGAAAATACTTTATTGCACACCACAAAATACATTAGACTATTATACGAAACAATGTTTAGCTACACGGTAGTACAATGGGCGGTCTTATCGCTAGATAGCGATCTCTGCCAGACAACCTTAGGATGGATAGAAATCTATTAAGCTGAAAATGGGTTGATGAAAATAATATAAGTGATTTATGATAAAAATAATATGTACATACATATTTACAGGATAAAAAAAAAAAAAGAAATACATCAATACTTAATACTACAAAAATAAATAAATAATAATATATACATATGATAAACTAAATAAACGAATACATACATCTTATAATATATATAAACCTAAATATTGTTAAGAAATAAGCAATATTTAACAACAGGACAAATAGTGTTCCCTGACCATAGCTTTAAAAATAGCATGTGATTTGGCGCGTCTAATAGCACCTGGCAGTGCGTTCCATAATTGAGCAGCCTGTACTGTGAAAGAATTGGCGTAGTATGAAGAAGTGTGGACAGGTGTCGCAAGTAAGAGAGTATCAGAGGAGCGCAAGTTTCGAGAGTGTGAGAGGTGGAGAAATTGGAAACGTTCTTTGAGATAGGTAGGTGTTGTGGGATTAAAGAGGATTTTATGTAAAAAAATAAGAGAGTGTAAATTCCGGCGAAAGCGAACTGGTAACCAATTGAGCTTTTTTCGAAATTCGGAGACATGGTCATACTTTCGCAACCCAAATATAAATCGAATGGAGAGATTTTGAAGGCGCTCAAGTTTGTGAAGTTGCTGTTCAGTCAAATCTAAGTAGCAGGAATCAGCATAGTCTAATATTGGAAGAAGGAGTGACTGTGCAAGCGAAATTTTAGTGGCGATTGGAAGGAAGTTATGCAGTCTTCGAATAGAACTTGCTGAGGCAAAAGTTTTACGGCTGATTTCGGTTAACTGTTGTTCCCATGACAGATTTCTGTCCATGAGAACACCTAAATTTTTCACCGTCTCACTCTGCTTTATGTGTACTCCGTCAAAAATAATATGAGGAAGGCTGGACCAGTCAATTCTGGATACCATCCGCGAACCCCCAATGACAATCGCTTGGGTTTTCGTGGGATTAATGTTAAGACCGTAAGCCCTACTCCAATCCAAAATACGACTAAGATCCTGATTGATACCTGTTATAGCACCAGACAAAAACGCCACAGGAGCCTGCATGTAGATTTGGAGATCGTCTGCATAGAGGTGGTACGATGAAGTTAAATGTTGTGAGATTGAGTTTATGAATACGGCAAAAAGAAGAGGTGATAAAACGCCGCCCTGAGGAACGCCAGCTGATATATTGCACCATGATGAGTAAGTATCATCGATTCGTATACGTTGCCGACGCCCATACAGATAACTACGAAACCATTCAATCACTGTTGGAGATATGTTAAGAGAGCGGAGGAGACCTAGAAGAATGTCATAGTCTACATTGTTAAAAGCATTGCTGAAATCTAGTAAGGACAGGACAGTTAATTTACCATTATCCATACCATCACGTACATCATCAGTTATCTTAACTAATGCTGACACAGTACTGTGACCAGAACGGAAACCGGATTGGAAAGGATTAAGGAGATTGTTTCTGGTTAGGAAGATACTGAGTTGCTGGTGTACAAGGCGTTCTAGGACTTTGGATAGGAAAGGAAGAATGGAAATTGGACGAAACTCTGAGAAAGAAGCTGGATTCGTTTTTTTTGGAAGAGGAGTAACCTGTGCTTCTTTCCAGTAAATAGGAAATACCCCAGTGGAGGTGGAGGAATTGAGGATGTGACAGATCACGGGGACTATTTGGTCAAGGATGGGAATGATCATATTCCGACTAATGCCATCATTACCAATGGCTTTCGACGGAATAGATGCAATGCTCTTCTTAACATCACAATCAGTGAATTGATTAAAATGAAATGTTGAATAGTCAGGAATTGGAGTAGAAGAAAGATTTTGCAATGTTTGCGATTTTGTGTTTCCATCAAAATTGGAAGATAAAGTGAAGTGCTGATTTAATGAATCTAAGTTAAAATTTTGAGGGATTTTATCAAGCTGTCGTGATTTTCCAATTCCTATTGACCTGAGAAATTTCCAGACCTTTGCAGGGTCGGAATCCTCAACGGAGCTATGGATATAACGGCGTTGTGCGTCTCGACACGCTCTATTGCAGCGATTCCTACAATCAATGTATTTTTCTTTATTGTATTCTGTGTACCTACATTTCAGCTTAGCCTTTGCTACCAACTTTTTGTGCATTAATGTTCTGATATCAGCTGTTATCCATGGAGCTGGTAAGTGCTTTAACTTGATTGGTCTAAGTGGCGCATGTTTGTCAAATAATTGAGTAATCACATAATTAAATACTTGTACTTTACCATCAACAGAAGATTCTTCAATAAGTTGGGACCAGTCAATAGCGTCCGCGTCATTTTGCAGTTTATCCAGATCTATGCCACTAAAATTTCGCTGCAGAATAATTTTAGGCTTGTCTTTAGGAGGACGAATTTTGTACGAAAGATAAATCAAGTCATGATAGGAAAATGCTCCAGCTGCACATTGCCCATGCTTGGCGACGCAAGTAGGAGAAGAAACACAAATCAGATCTAGAAGAGAGGGAACTGAATTAGGGTAGAAATGAGTAGCAGATAAAGGAAGGATTGATAAGTTGCAAGCCCTTACTAGAGATTCGAGTGAAGCTGACCGCGTATCCTGCTTAAGCAAGCATGTATTAAAATCACCCAGAACGATGGTGTGATCATAGGAAGAGACTAAATTTTCTAGGAGTGTTTCAAAGGACAAGAAAAAATTAATGCGATGGGAAGGACAGTAATAAACACCTAATAAAAGCTTTGAATGAGTTAAGTTGACTTCAATAAAGAGGTGCTCTCCTGCACTGGGCGGCGGAGGTTGTGTTGACATACTGACAACAGAATAAGAAAAGTGAGAACGGAGATATATGGCGACACCGCCGCCGACCGCACCAGTGCGATCATTGCGAATGAGATTGAAGCCAGGGAGAGAATAAGAGGTAGAAGAAAGACAAGGTTTCAGCCAGGTTTCAGAAATTAGAACAGCATGAATATTCTTATGGTCAAAAGACGCTAGTAAATCAGGGTAGTGTGCCGGAATACTCTGAGCATTTATATGAAGAATGTTCATATTTTTCGGAACATCACATACATATGAATCAATCATGCTAGACAAAGAAGGAATGCTAATGAAGCTATCGTCACTACTGGCTTCGTTATCAGAACAAGAAGCATATTCGTCACTATTGGAACCATCGAATTGATGCATAAATAAGATTATAATAATAAATAATACTATAACAAATTAATAAATAATACTATATATATGTATATATACCTAGTAAGTCGATACTTATTACCTAGATAGGTAGATAGGTACCCACTCAAATAACTACTTTTAAAAATAAATTAAATAAATAATTAAAATAATGCTAATTTAGTTTGTCTTCTTAGTCAACATCCACCTGCCAATTGTGCTTGACTTACATATAAAATTGTTAAAAATAATACAAACCTACACATTGCCAAAGAAAAGAAAAGTTTACACAAAAAAATAACAAAAAGAAAAACAATAAAATTTTACAAGTATTCGACCAGTTTTTGCTCAAAGTCATAAGATAATCTCTGAAACATTTTTGTGACGTTATCAACTCTAATCAGTCAGCAGTCAAATCTGACACCTGACAATAAACGATAATAAACAGTGTTCGGAACCGTACGATAATTATCGTACAAATACGATATTTTTGTACCTACGTACGATGTACGATAGTACAGTATTATCGTACGCAGATTGTACGATAACTTCCATCATGATGCAAAATTTGAAGATTTAATTTATTTTACTCATACGCTGATAGCCTAAACTAAAGCGCAGTAGCATGTTTTTATTCACAAAGCGAATACAGTCGCATGAACAAAGCGTTACTCTTAAAAACAAACTCAACAGAAAGCACTGCCAGAACGGTTCAGAATATTTTATGGTGACACGAATGTAGAGGAATTAAATAGTGATTTAATGCCAAACGATTTTTAAGTGATATAACGAAAAATTAATATATATGAATATATTGATTACTTACATTAATATATGTTTTAAATATTATATTAAAATAAATATGATCTGTTTATATGAATAATGTATATTATATTGGTATGTAAAGAAAATTCTTTCATTTCATTTCTCATTACTTTTCCATAATCCATATTCATTTCTACTTTATAAATACGAAATATTGGCGTGTTTCATACCGAACTTCCGAGCGAATTCGAATTTTGCGCGTTTACTGAACTTTAAATAGAAAGGGAATCGGTTCAGGTCTGGTACCATGCAATAAAACATTTGGTTTTCAAAGTGTTCTGTTGAGTTGAAATCGGTGGTTTAAAAGAGATAAACTACAGGGTACTTGAATACATATCAATATCATGTCTAATATGATTTATTTATTTATAATAGACATTATTCTGATATGTACGATAATTTCGGTCCATGACAGTGACAAATACGATAATTCTACACCCCTGGTACGATAGTCAGCTCGCTTCAGGTTGCTAACACTGAATAAATTGCGTTAGTATAGTAGGTAGGTAGTGATTTGTTTTTATTGTGGGTTAGGTTGATAATTTGTGCGGTATCAAAAACAAGACAAGGCATTTATGTATTCTGCCTGCCTACCCTAGAATTAGTCACCTGGCCGAATTTACTACATCTTACGAGTTGGAGATAGATAATCTACGTTCTCTTTCGCCGCGGTTTGGAGATTTCTTTCGATGGTCCCGGCTTTGAGGCCTCCGCTTGCGGTGCCATCACAGAGTCAAGGTCCTTCACACATAGTACTCTATGGCGTACTCCGTCGGCTCCCATAACGTAGACGGTACCATCTGTCGTCCAGCATTTATTGACACCGAAACGCTCACGCGCAGCCATGAACGCATTATGCCTTGCCTTAGTCAGGAACTCTGACATAGTTATGCCAGAGCCCTTAAGGCTGGTCTTGGTTGACCATATCTTACTCCGCAACGAAGCATCACGAAGCTTGAATAAGATAGGCCTGGGGCGAGCGGATGTGGCCCGACCCATTCTATGACAACGGCTGATGTCAGTCTCAGTGAAACCACTCTGCTTGAGTTGTTCTGTCACAGTTTTCACCACTAACCGTGTGACATCCTCCGTCTGTTGCTCTGCCACGCCATGAAGTAAGAGGATTTTGCGTCGCCCTCGCATCTCAATATGATCAATTTCCTTGGCCATGAACTCTATTTGTAGCTGCAATGCACGTAGTGCCCCTGTCATAAGTGACTTGAAGTCTGCAAATTCAGCTGCTAGACCTGCGATGGTGGAAGGTGAACTCCTCTGCAGTCCGGTTTCAAATTGTTGCATCCTCTGGCCGAACGATTCCACCATTTCTGTCATTGAAGTTTTGATATCCTCCATCTTAGTGTCAACTCAGTGAAAGTGTATTTTTAGAGTGTAGTGTTTATATATTTGTTGGATAACACTTTTTGGCAGGTATTTTATACTAATAAACCAGTTTATGCATTCAATTTTCAGAATTAAATAGGTTTTCTATTTTTAAAATGTAATTAAGTTTTAGGATAATGTATGTTGTTTCAAATCTACCCACAAAAAGTGTCAAAAATGTACCTGTCAGCCTATAGGTATAAACAAATTTGGTACTATGCCTATAGAAATCGCTAAGTTTTTAGGTTTAGCAGATGCTGAGAGCTACACTGGACATAGTTTCAGAAGAACTTCAGCTACATAGCTGACTAATTCAGGAGCTGATATAATGACTTTGAAGCGTCATGGTGGGTGGCGATCTAGCAATGTAGCAGAAATGATTCTGCTATCTACGTATGAACGTAGAAGATTCCATACAAAACAAGAAGGAAATTTGGGCAAAAATCACAAAAAGAATTAAACTTGATTCTGAGCCGCTTCCTACTGACGAAACACCAAGTACATCCAATGATTGGATTTTACCTACCTACACGAATAATGAACCATTTCAAATTACAATAGAACATGAAAGTATCCAAAACAGTTAATTATAATTTTCTCTAAATAAACATTTTATCTAAAGTTTTTTAAACTTACGCGATCAGAACACATTATTATAAATATTAACGGGTATTTATCGCGTTTATTTACCTATTTTTCCCGACGTTTCGACAGGTTTACACTCTGTCGTGGTCACAGTCATCCTGTGACCACGACAGAGTGATTATAGTTAGTAATTATTTACTTTCAGAAATCTTAATAAATTATTTATTTCGGCTTCTTCATTAAAACTAAAATCACCTTCCTCAGAATCAGACAAATCCGATAAGTAAGAAAAAAACACTGATAGTACCTACATATTACTTTATTACAATATTTCACATAAATGTCACTTAAATTAAATGTGAGCTATAACAATGGATTATTTTATGTTCTAATTGCATGCTGTTTCCGCGAAATGTGTGGATCTAATTATGTATTTAAGTTCTCTGTGTACGCCAGTACCACACATATCACGCAAATAAATCATCTTATTTCACAAGTACAGGCATATTACAAGCAGTTACCTAAGTAGAGTAAAGTAGTACATAATAAGTATTAGATATAGTATAAGAATAATATTACTATTCGTGCTATTAACATTAAAATATATTTTATTCCATTAGAGCTACACAGTTCTAATGAAAAAAAAACTTTGTCTTTATTTCCATTTCGTATCAAAAGGACATTTAAACAGAACGCCCTATTAGCAGAACGTCCTAAAAGCAGAACGGCATATTAGCATAACGTCCAGACATGTAACAACGTTTCGTAGACAGACCGACAGACAGAAAAAACTATAAAAATTGCTGTTTTGCTGTATCGTCTAAAATTTTAATTGCGTTTAGTAAAAAGCTGGTATTTTGATATTACGAACAGACACTCCAATTTTATTTATATGTTTAATGTTATACGTATATTAAACCTCTTTCGAATACCGACCACTTAAGAATAAGATTAAAATGTGTTGTGACAATGACAATTAGCATTTCATGTCGATAGCTAGACAACATTATTATCTGTAGAACTGTTTTTGTTATGCCACCCAAGTATTTTCTCTAATTTTGTAAAAAAAATATTCATAAAATGGATTAAAAAACCTGGCTCCACCAACTGGAGGTGTGGTAACAGAGATACATGTAGCGCAAGTGTTACCATTGATAAAGAAAAATCTGCCGTTTTGTATTTGTCGGCGCATACGTGTACAACTAATTGCAATAAAAATCGAGTAGACGTATCGACGTAATGTATGCAAAACACAAGCGTGCCGTAAGTACACCTCTATAGAAAAAAAAATCGAGAGAGAATTTTCAAAAAATTGTAATACAGATATTGATAATATACCGGCGTATGTTAGCAAAAAAGATACACTGTATCGCGCACGCAGAAAGCTTTTAAAAATTCAAAAAACTGAATTTAAAAACCTCGATTAAGTTGAAGTACCTAATCTTTTGTCTGACAAATTTTTGGGTGTGCTGACGGAAAATGCCAATAAAACTTTGTTATTTGTTACCCCAATGGGTATTAAACAAATGAAAAACCTGTATTCAAATGAAAAACTTTTTGGAGACGGCACTTTCCGTGTACCAACCCTCTTCTACCAACTATATACGGTACACATTTATATAGATAGTTGTAACGAAATGACCAATATTGTACCGATATTGTTTGCGCTTTTACCTGATAAGTCGCAAAATACATATGAGAGATTTTTCACTCTAATTAAGGAGCAGTTTGGATTAGAAATTCCGTATTACAAATGTGACTTTGAAGTAGCACAGATAATGCTTTCAGGATTGTCAGGATGCTTTTATCACATGAACAGAGCTTTATGGTGGAAAGCAGCCAAAATCAAAGTTATAAAAAATGATAAAAACATGAAGTTAACCGATATTCAGTTTGGTAGAGAAATAGGGCTGAGTACTAATCTGCCTCTCCTCCCGTCCGAATCTTTAAACATTGCCTGGGATAATCTATTAAAGAAAAAACACGGAAATATACATAACCTTTGCGGGAATGTACAGCTTATTTTGAGAAGCAATGGCTGAAGATGTCCCCAGAAGCTTGATACAGCTGCAACGGAACGTCATCGCACCAACAATGGATTAGAGGGTTGGAATCGACGATTCAATTTGAAGATTAGACCAAAACCGACGTTTATATCATATTTGATGATGATTGCCATTTGCGGAGAGAGCCGCAAATGGCAAGATTTTAGATTGCGTCGAGCACTTTTCAAAAGAGAGCCACGTAGAAAGAACCTACTCATTTTCGAATCAAAATTTGAAAATGAAATGAAGAAGCTAAGAGAAAATAATATTTTTGCATTTGATTTTTTAAGAAAAGTGAGACATTTAAGAAGAATTATTTTCGATGAGTATTGATTACTAACTTTGTATATTATAGAACAATTTGGTAGATAAAAGATCATGAATTTTGTGTTTATTTAATTTGTATTGAACTATACTAGGCCGTTCAGCTAAGGTGTCATTTTGATAGTACTCCCATTTGCTACTAGGTCGTGTTGCTAATAGGATGTTATTCCAATATGCCATTTTACTTTTAGGACGTTCTGCTAGTAGGGCGTTCTGCTTAAATGTTCTTTCGATAAGAAATGAAAAATTCTGCCATCTACGAGCTATCAAAAAGTTTTTATGTCGCGAGCGCTGCTCATTCGGTCGAACCCTCCGGCCCCTCTACCCCGAAGTACTCTTCTATGAGGTGATGATTCTTCTCGTACACCTGCAAATAGAACATATTAATAACTATTATTTATCACGTGTTACTACAGTCAGCTACGTCTGTCTGTGTGTCTGTAGTGGTTAGGTACGCGCTACCTTCACTCCCGAGGGTGTCTCGTGTTCCCTAACGCAGTTCGCGTAGTACTGCAGGGCCAGTAGTCGGCTGTGAGCAGTTGTTTATAAATAACATACACTATGGTCATACGTCAGAGTAATTCATGATCTTTTACGTCTGTGGCTCCACGAAGCCATGCGCCAATAAAAAGGATTTTAAATATTAATTAACAGCAGTGTCCTTGCTGTAAACAGCTCTCAGCAGTTGGTACTCACCTCATCATCTTCGTGACGCTGCAGCTGTTGCATATGCCCCACAGCTCCCATCTCCTGTAATTGGAAGCAGACCTCGTCTACTTTCCCGTCCTTCGCCGCCGCCTGAAGCAGTAAGGTGACGTGTCCAGTACATCCTACATCATGTGGTTCAGAGACAAGTAGGTAGGCTCCTACAGGAGCCGTGCTGCGAAATTTGCTATTATACTGGCACGAATTTACCATCGTCACTTATAATAACACAACAAAACTGAATTCTCAACAATGATTTTGCGCGTTTACGCGGTTAATTTTTATTTCTAATTACCTACATATACTCGTATTAATATGTGTGGCAAATTATTTACGATTCCGATCGAAGCACTCACTAGGTACATTTTATATAATGTTTCTCATATTAGGCGATTTTTTTTTTTGAGAAATAAATCTCTCAAACTTAGAAAGCTTCCAGCAAGGTAATGATAATGAACGATTCCGATATCGTCGAATTCACTAATGACAATCGTTCAATACCTGAGACGCAAAAGGTTGCGGGTTCGATTCCCGTCTCGGAACAAATGTTTGCCCGATCTGCTAATATTTGTCACGGGGATGGATACACAATGAAGTGTACAAGTAGGATATTAAAATGATAGATAGTTGTCGGCGTCGCTAGCGGCGGGGCTGTCACACGTACCTGCAGCAAGCTCGTCATTCCGTCCAGGACGCTGATCACTATGTCGGAGTCGTCAGCCGCGAGCAATGCGCAGTACGGCCGCAGGCAGGCGGGGGCGAGCAGGCCGGCCAGCTGGCGCGGGGAGCCGACCCGCGCGAGGAGGGTGATGACTTGGGCCGCGACATGCTGAGGTGTCTGTGGGACGAGCAGATGTTACTTGTATGTACAGTGGGCGGCTGCACAGGAACATTTTCAATTTTGATTGAGCTGATTTATTGTCGTGTACCGATATAGGTACTCGGGTTTATTGACATGACAGATTCGTCCAACTGCTCGAACCGATGCCCACATACATACCCTCCCACAGAAACCGACTTCATCGCTGCTGCTCAGGCAGGCGCAGATAGGAGGCAAGCAGTCCGCGTCCAGACACCGCTGGCGCTGGAAGCAGGATAACGTATATCGAGGGTGCAGTGATAAAACCCGATAAGTGCGAAAAAACAACTTTCGAGATAATCAATGTTTAAGTTTGCTGGCAATAAAAATAGTTTTATTATATAAGTAAATGCAAATTACTTAGTAACTTAGTCAGATTATATATCTATGATAATATTTTTCATGTTTTTAAGTCTATTTTATAATAAAGTTTTGCATAAAATTCAAATTAGTAAATTGAGGGGCTGATTTATAGGGTTTTATCCCAAAATTAAATATGCATTTTTATTGGCTTTATAAATTAAAAATCAAATGATAATCACCATAATTTCTACTAAAATAACTAATCACTGTCGGTATCTGATCTAGGTATGTCGTTGAATGTTTTGAGGCTGTGTAACAACCCATAAACTTCCTTGGGGATGATTTTTTTTCTACACATTGTTTCCAAATATTTTTTCGGCAATACTGATCGGCAACTGGCTTTGGTATAATAGCTCCAATTGTTCTGGTGATTGCATATTGGTTGATAGTAGCTTTGCCCTCGCCCTCGTAGACATTTCCAAATGTTACATAACAGACATTGTAGACATTTTCAGTACCACTCAAAAATATATCTAGTATTTTGAGTAGTACTGCAAATATCTGTGTCAATAATCCACCTTCAAGTCGTAGTTGAAGTAGGTATACCTATTGTCTGAAAAAAATCTAAGCCCTTAGGTATCCTAAAAGCGTATCTACAGAGCTGAGCTCTGTAGATAAATAGTGGAAGAGACAAGTACCAATCTCGCAACTGCCCTTTTTTCCATTTATTTCACTCCAGCATAGGCAGTAAGCTTTATTTGGGAGACGTACTTCATAAATGGTAAAATTTTATAGGAATAATTTTATCATTTCACCTTCAGTAGGTATCTGTAGAAAAGCTTGTAAATCCATAGTTATAGACATAAATGTTTCATCCGTGTTGGCGCTATCTTTATTGGCGTCTTTTGCTGCTTGATATATTTTCATCCGCTGTATATGCTTTCGGTATTCATCTTCTAGAACTTCTTCAGAACTCGATTTAAATTTTTAGTACATCGTGCTAATACCACAAAAGTCTTTAAAATGAATTGACACCTAAATTCACCTTGTATGTAAGACGTTTCAATGTGATCATTGTGATTGTATTGAATAAAGTATCTTTTGACTTTGACTTTTTATCGCAAATTAATATGTTACGATATTTAAATGCCATAACTGGCGTTGTTTCTTATTCAACACATTTCTCTTCATAAACCTGTACCTACTGTTGTTTACTGGCATTACGTCTGGAGCAAGATACATCACCTGAAAGTCCTCAATGTGTTGCTTAACAAACTCTACGCCTCCTTTTTATTGTATTGAGGTGGTTCTTTTTTCCCTCGTTGGTCATCTACGGCATTAAATCTCAAGCGCAACGTCACCATAAAAAACTTTTGACACACTTGGGCTTTATCATTGTTTGTCTGAAAGAAGCATTGTTTACTAAACGATCGGTTTTTTTAATTGATGTCTTCTGTATTTGCAAGATAAGATGAAGTTTTTCTTAGCTTGGAAATCTATTTTTTGAAAATTTCGGCTTAAACTTTCACGTTCTTCAGTAGTAAACTTTTCAATGCATTTAAAAAAACATTTATCACATTGCACAGGCTTCGGAATCTTAGCTGGTCTAGTAACACCTTCGGTAAAATAAGAAAGTCCTTCTAATTTTCTTACCTTACTTAGGTTTTTTTTCAATTCCGTTGGCAGGTTCAGGTGACAACTCTTCAAAACGTATAAACTCTGGCAAAGATCCTATTTATGTTCCTGAATTAAATAAATATACTCCAAATTGCGGAGTTTGGATAATTCCTGAAAGTCTCATTCGTCGTTTTAAAGGTTTAACTGGTTTTTTATTCCTATACGTCGTTTTAGAGGTTTAACTGGTTTCCAAACTTGTTCCATTATAAAAAATCATCTTTGCAAGTTTCTCAGGAGTTTGATCCCCGTTTTGTAAATTACTTAAACTTTCAGGAATTATCCAAACTCCGCAATTTGGAGTATTTTTATTTGATTCAAGAACATGAATAGAATCTTTGTCAGAATCTATACGTTTTGAAGAGTTGTCACCTGAATCTGGCTCGACGTAGGATCTAGTGGTCAAACTGACAAACACACTTATTAGGTTCTTCCCCGGACAAGCGTTGGAATAAAATGTTGACTATCCGATAGTGCAAATACCCAGTTAGTAAATATATATGGATGTTTACGATATTGTTTAGATATAAAATAACCAATAAATATAATTTATTCGATTTCATATCTTCATAATTCATGTATTTATGAAAAATCATCTAGAGCTAAAACCCAGTAAGCATTTTTAATTGTTTTTAATTTAAGATAAATTTTGTTTGTCATGAATTAATTTTCATGTTAAAGTCCGTTATAATAATAATAATAATAAATCATTTATTTCAGACCATAGTCCATAGTCCATATTCCATAGTCCATAGAACACAAATACATAAAATACACACACGAACAAATACAAAGTTTAGTTATACAAAGTTATCTGCTTTTATCATTTGTGTCAGTTACAATAACGTGATTATCCTTGAGCTTTAATACCAATAAATACACATTATCTGGTTCTCTCGCAACACATATATTTAAAGTTTAGCCATAAGTTGCTTTAGAGTATTTTCAACTAACAGAATTTCTGAGTTATGCACTTACTGGGTTTTTTGTTTTGTATTTCTCTATGTTACACTTAAAAATCAGTTGAACTGAAAACATCACTAAGAATAGAAAAAAAATCTGAATGAAATCTGAAAAAAACTAAAATTCGCTTTTATAACCCACTAGGGGTTATAAAAGCGAATTTTAGTTTTTTTTGCATTTATTGGGTTTTTACACTGCACCCTCGATATATATATACTAAGAATGGCTGTCCCGTTCGCGACTTCGCGCGTTTTAAAAATAAAAATAATAATAAGAATATATAAATAAACCATTCTCGAACACACAAAAAATTCATCAAAATCGATTCAGCCGTTTAGGAGGAATTTAATTACAGACACACGCACAGAAGATTTATATGTCCTACTAGCTGTCCCGTTCGCGACTTTGTCCGCGTTTTAAAAAGAAAAAAATATATCTAATTGTACCGACTGCAGCGCCATCTGCCGACTGATTTCGGCAGAACCATCATCATCCATCCAACCATCGGCATCATCAAACCATCCAGGGCGCCACCCAAACGTATACAAATAAATTTATTCAAATCGGTCCAGCCGTTTAGGAAAAGTTCAGTGACATACACACGTACAGTAGAATTGTATATATAACTAGCGACCCGCCCCGGCTTCGCACGGGTGCAATGCTGATACTAAATATACTACAGAATGTCTAATGTGATTAGATACCTCTAACCTTATCAGTGTTTTTCTACTATATTACGCATTTATTATACATATAAACCTTCCTCTTGAATCACTCTATCTATTAACAAAAACCGCATCAAAATCAGTTGTGTAGTTTTAAAGATCTAAGCATAGATAAGGACAGACAGACAGCGGGAAGCGACTTTGTTTTATACTATATTAGTGAAGATAGAGATTAGGTCTTTGGTGTGTAATAGTACATTATGGTACTAGTGTGTAATGTTGGTGATTACCGCTGAGGCGCCATTGAGTCTTAAGAGAGCCGAGGACGGTAATCATCAATACACACGTGTATCATACGACGTTTTTCAACACACTTTTGAATAAAATAACAATAAAAACTTAAGAAAAACTCAGTAGATAAAAAGTTTATTTAGAGAAACAATTAGTAAATGTGCAGTTAGTAAAATTATAATTAACTGTTTTTGATGGCTTAGCGGTCTCATCAGATAGATTATTTATTGAAATACTTTCATGTTCTATTGTAATTTGAGATGGCTCATTATTCGTGTAGGTAGGTAAAATCCAATCATTGGATGTACTTGGTGTTTCGTCAGTAGGAAGCGGCTCAGAATAAAGTTTAATTCTTTTTGTGATTTTTGCCCAAATTTCCTTCTTGTTTTGTATGGAATCTTCTACGTATGATTCTGCTACATTGCTAGATCGCCACCCACCATGACGCTTCAAAGTCATTATATCAGCTCCTGAATTAGTCAGCAATGTAGCTGAAGTTCTTCTGAAACTATGTCCAGTGTAGCTCTCAGCATCTGCTAAACCTAAAAACTTAGCGATTTCTATAGGCATAGTACCAAATTTGTTTATACCTATAGGCTGACAGGTACATTTATAATTCTGGTAATTTAGAAAGAAACGGTCAGTTTTTGCTTTTGGTGACCGCAAACTTTCATACATCTTAACAATTTCATAGAATGGACCGTGTCAAGTCAAAGTCAAAAGATGATTTATTCAATACAATCACAAGGATCACTTTGAAACGTCTTACATACTAGGTGAATTTAGGTGCCAATTCATCCTAACCCAAGCTCGAGAAGAATTGGCAAGAAACTCGTCTTGGTCCTAGCGCTTTTTTATAATGATCCATCTTATAACTACCTTAACTACGAAATACAAATACAAGAGAGTTTATACATTTCAAGTGTGTCGGTTAACTGTCTGACGGCAGAGCGACATGAGGCCATGCATTCTTATCAATAATATAGTCATCTATATTATAATAAGCTTTCTTCAAAAGACTACCTTTAATGTATGCTTTAAATTTCTTAATAGGTAGTTTAGTAGCATTTTCAGGAAGCTTATTATAGAAGCGCACCGTGTTCCCCATAAATGACTTATTAACTTTTTCTAGTCGAAACCTAGGGTGTATGGTGAATGACCTCGGTATTTTATTTTTCGTGATAGGTATCTTCACTAAAAGCATCTGGCCATGGTTCTCTATGTTTTTTACGGTTATATTTGTTAATTCTTGTATCCTACAGGCACCACTTACACCAAATATTAAAAAACCTGAAAAAAAAGAAACAATAATTAAGTTCAACACACAACACAGGCTGAAGTCGCGTAGATATTTAAAATTAATTTAACTAACCTTAGTAGCCAGATATTGGTTATCTGGAGCATCTTTTATAAATTTTTCAATATCTTCAGACGATAAAACCTTTGATTTCTTGCTTCTAAATCCATCGGATAGTCTCTTTAGATAAGCTGACAAATTAGAGTATGTTTCAAGTCCACTCCATTCTTTGTTCGGACTGTACTTTTTAACACTGAGTATAAACACCACAAAGAGCTAGGTTTGTACTTAGAAGATAATTCTTTAAAGTACGCCATGAACACATTTTCTGAAAAAGACTGCGTATTCTTGCTGTTTTGCCATTTTATGAAATTTTGGTACGCTTATAGATATTTTTCCTTGGAGTTTTCAGGTAGTAAACTTTCCATAACGTTAAGGGCTTCACATCTTATATCGGGCGGTGTACAACATAAATCATTTTCTTCCTAAATTTCTTCGTACTTGTAGACATTTTAGTTAATAAATAACTACATATAATTTCAACAGTGAAAACGAGTTGTGAAAAATGATTCGCTATGGCGGGAAAAAATAATCAGTTTTCGCGCGCGCATTGCAATCAGCCACAGACTAAAGGGATGAGGTTTTTTTTTATTTTCCGCGCATAGGGTTTGCGCTTATTCTGCCACGTACAAAATGGGGAATTTAAAGTTTTCTTTTATTACAGAGAAAACAAAATTTATATTTGAATGAAAGTTTTATTTATTAAACACGTACGAGTTAAAATTATCTATTTAAATAAGAAGTTGCATGAAATGAGCAAGCAATAGGAACATTAATTTATTTGTCCTATTAAACATGATATTTTTTAGAATAAAAACTTTTTTAAGAACAAAGCACCTCAACCAATAAAATTAAAAAAAAACTATAACTCACTAATGAGTTATAGCAATGAAAAAGTCACAGTTTGATTATGGGTGTCTCTCTGTGCCTAATTGCGGTGACCATAGAGCCACTTTATGAGCAAGTGTGTTGAAAAAATCGTTACACACGCAAAAACCGAATCGGATTATAGGTATCGGATCTGTAGGTAGATGTTCAAAGGTGAATTATAGATACGTTACAATTTATTTTGTGTAATTTGTTTTCGCATGATTCTTTGGAACACGGTACCAGTAGGGCGATTATGGAACTCTAATTACATTCAATGTATCAGCTTTCGGCGTAATTTCAATCATTCGTTTGACGAATTTTAAGTTTCGATAGACGTTGATTGTAATTAGAGTTCCATAATCGCCCTACAGATGCAGGCGCACGCACCAGCGAGCGATATGACGATAGTCAAAACATCCATACGATAGTGAAGAATTAAAAGTGTCTCAGTCTGTTTGTCTGGTTAGGTATTAGTTACCTTTTCAAGACTAACCGCAAGAATATATGGATCAGGATGAAATTCGGTTAGGATTTAGAATATAATGTTGGGTAAGAACACCGGCTACAGTTTATGAAGATACGACGCGTACGAAGCCGCGGGTAGCTGCTAGTAAGATGTATATGGGCGAGGGTTGTTAGAGACGCACACTCAAATTAAAGGGATTTGTTTGATAGTGCACAAACAACAAGAGACAAAGAAAAAATGTAACATTATATTTGTGTAAATGAAATGGTCTATTCCTTATCATTACTAATTGAGCGAGCGAGCGCGAGTGTCTCTGTTGCAGCTTAGGCAAAAATGCTTTCGTATGTCTGTCCGGCGTCTGTCCGGATGTTCTCCTCCGATTCTCGTGAAATTTTGTGTGTAGGTTATTGGAAATTTTTAAAATTTCTAATAATTGAAGATTATTGGAAACTAACGGAGATATGGGGGTTGAAAACGTAAAAAAAGTTATATTTCAGTAATTTTGAAAAATGCCACTACGACTAGTGTATTATCGAAATGTTCATCTTAAATAGTAATATAAAAAAGCCCGCGACATCAAATTGTATTTATAGTGAACCATAAATACAATAAAAAATATATTTTATTTCTAATGCACATTTGGAGGTAACAAATTGATCCTTAAGTATATCAAAATAAATACTTTTATCGCTTCTGGTATTTAATTAGATAAACATTGTCTTTCCCACTACATCGTTTGGACTAATATTTTAATAAGATTGGACCACGGAGAAGAAAATAAGCTACTCGAAGTACTAATCTTGGGCAGACTAAGTCGCGGGCACCAGCTAGTTACTTCTATATATGTACTAGCTGTTGCTTTGCCCGCGTGAGTTTTGTCTGTCAGTCTGTCTATCTATCTATATATATCCAAGCCTGACTATTACGTAGAGTAGTGAGCATGTGTGCATCGAGTAGAAGACGCGAATGTGAGCAGCGTGTCCCAGCACCTACAGGCATCAGGCATCAGGCAGCAATTACCTGAGAGTCAGTGCCGCCCAGTAAGTTGTTCAACACCTGGAGTGGTGTATCCTTCTCCGTGCAGTCGGGTTGGAGCAGCAGCTGCCCGAGTCGCGCCACCAGCTCGGGCGTCCACACCACGGCATCCCTGTGCGCGGGGGAGGGGGGGGAGCATGTCAGCTGGAGGAGAGCCGAGCACGCGTGGTCTGTGGATACAGAACAGCTCATCAACTAGTTACTACTCGTACGCGATGCGTTCTCATCTCTCACACAACAACGTTCGATGGTAGAAGCTAGGGGTGATTCTATCTGGAAAGTGGGAGCTCAAAATTACTAATATAGTAATAGTAATATAACAAATCGGTATAAAAGTTTACTATTATTTATTATTTTGTTGACTTTTTATTTTTTCATTACCTATTTATATTAGTACCACAAAGCTTCATTAAATTATTATTTAATATCTTGTATTTAGAGTACATTATGTAGATGGTGGGTTCGATTCCTTCCTAGGAACTAGAAACAATAATATAGGCAACTTTTAATGTAGGTATCACGCGCGTGAAGCCGCGGGCAGAAGGCAGGTACCTAAGTCATATATACTAATGATATTATTAGCACCAGAAGTGGAATTTATTAAAGCAAACAATAATTTACAACAAAGAACAATTTTACTCTTATTTGATCATTTAAGTCTAACAAAATAACAAATCAAAATAACAAACAACCATTAATTACACAGCAAAACACGCATAATAAATCACTCAACATAAATAATAAGACTTACTGCAAATCGCGCCGATCACCAATCACACAACCTTACCGCACGATATCTTTCTATCAAATGACCAGAGCGAGTGTCTGTCGTGGTATTTATACTGGTTGTCGGGTGACGTCACGAGTCGTAATAAGTGATAATAAGTTTAGCTAATACGGCTTCTCCTGATTGTGCGCAGTCCTCGGTCGCATCTATTGGTTTGCTTTGCAATCTAAGAAGGAGCAGATGAAGGACCATGTAGTGTTTAATAAAAGACGGACTATCGCAAACTGATTTATTGTAGGTAGGCACACGGTATTAATAAGGAAAACAATGGGTAACAAACTAATATTACCCTCATTGTACAAAACACTACATTTTCTCTTTTCTCATTCTCATTTCTTAAAACTAAAATATAGGTATTAGAAAAATAATAGAATTTATATCTAAACTAAGAGTAAACTCATTTACTTTCTAAATACATACCTAACATATAAATACATTAATTATATATTTTTACTTGGGTACACGAGGCCTCAACTGCATATTGTGAGGCGAGTTAGTCTGGTGTTGGCGCTTACATGTTTGTTCACATTTTACATCAAATTGCGCACTGCTTTCCCCATCATCCTGATCACTAGTGACCTTCTGTACTAATTTACCATCCGAATGAGGAGATCGAATCAATGGCGACCCTCCATCTATTTCATTTGTATTATTCTGTGTAAGCTCAACGGTATCGTTGGAAACTTCCGCACTATCAACCGAGTAACGCGACTTTCTAGCTATTTTTGTTAGAAGCTGATCAACATGTCGCTTGCTCTAACGATTATCCTGAGTTTTTACTTGAAATGATACCGGCCCCGTCTTATTAACTATAACTCCTTCCTTCCACTTAACGTCCTTGTCAACATAGTCGCAAACAAACAGACCGTCACCTGGCGCCAGGTCACCCTGCACGCCACAGCGTCGCTGCTCGGCAGTACTCTGCGCCGTTCGCACTACATCAGCGGTGCTGGGCCGCAGTAGGTCTAGTCGACCGCGCAAACGTTGCCCTAACATTGCTACTGCCGGTTCCTTCTGCGTTGTGCAGTGTTCCGTATTCCTATACGTAAATAAAAATCGACAAATAGCTACATCATAATCCTCTTTCTCGACAGTCGCTTTTTTAAGTACCTGTTTGACTGAACGCACTGCATTCTCAGTCGCCCGTTACTGGATGGGTGATAAGGTGCTACGAGTACGCGTTTAATCCCATTGTTCTCTAAATATGATAAGTATTCCTTCGAAGAAAAAGGTCCGTTGTCGCTAACGATAGATTTTGGTAATCCAAATCGTGCGAAAGTTTTACGTAGGCACGAAATCACTACCGATGCCGATGTACTAGAAACGCCCGCCACCTCTAACCATTTAGTGTGAGCGTCGAGCAATACAAAATAATATTTGTTTTTGTACGGACCCAAAAAATCTACATTTAACCGCGACCATGGCTCCGAAGGCCAAGGCCAAGGCCATGAGTGCAGCGGCGCTGGCGGGGGCTGGTCGCGCTGCGAGGCGCACGCACTACATTCACGACACATTCGTTCGATGTCTGCATCTAAACCCTCCCCATTTTGACAACGCCGATGTGCCCACTATGCAATTCTCTTAAAACAGTTTCACTTAAACTGAAAGATATGACTACACGATAACACAAGACAACCGTGTTCGATAAATAAGTTATCTTTTTTAAGAAAAAATGCCCTGTCTTTTTCGCATTCTAAACGTTCCGGCCAACCAAACTTAACAAATCCCATAATCTTATTTAAATGGGAGTCTTTTTTTGTAACACGTCACAGGCAAAACATCTTGAACAAAATTTAAATAACTTCCCTCTAAAAGCTCCTCATCGTAATTATGCCTAACTGTGCGCTCTAATGGTAAACGAGATAAGGCGTCGGCGAAACAATTTTTTGATGATGGAATGAAATCAATGTCATAGTTATAAGCGGCTAATCGAACTGCGTATCTTTGCAGACGGCTAGCGGCGGTCTGAGGTATGCCCTTATTTTTACCAAATATATAGCTAAGCGCTCGATGATCGCTGCGTAACAAAAAAATGCCTGCCATATAAATATTGATGATGCTTAGTCACACCGAATATTATTGCTGTCGTATAATTATACGTAGCTACCTATTGTTAGTAGGTAGTTCATTCACTATTTCATATGTGTGGGTAGAAAATAAAATAATCAGTCTTGGTCAACCCGTCTTTCAATTACCTACGACATGGTGACAGCGGTGCTAAAGAATAATTGCAATAAACGGGATAAAAGTGTTCATAAAGTTATAAAATCGGTAGAAAAACATAACTAAATTAATTGAAATACTATAAATAACTCAAACAATGGAGCATGCGCGCGGAGGGCGCGAGAATTATGTCTGGAAGGTGGTCCGGCCAATAGGGCCGAGGCGTGGCAAAAATGGTTGCGACAGTTCAACGTGTTTCTCAAAGCTTCCGGTGTCTACAAGGAGCCAGCGGATGTAAAAGCGAGTCTACTGGTGAATTTAATTGGCTCGGAAGGGTTCGATGTTTACACGACTTTTAAATACACTAAAGAAGAAAACAAGGAATGTTTTGCCACGCTAGTGAAGAAATTCAACGCTCATTTTGAAACGAAACAATGGCTCGTTTCAAGTTTTTTTCAATGAATCAAGAAGAGGGCGAGTCCATCGATGAGTACGTCACTGCACTAAAACTCCTCACTCAGCGGTGTGAGTTTGAGCACCTAGAAGAAGGCCTGGTGCGCGACAGAATCGTGTGCGGTGTACATGATGGCAAGCTGCGCGATAGGTTACTCAGAGCCGATGACCTCACTTTGATACGAGCGGTTAAAATATGTCAGGCTAACGAAATGTCTACGGAGGAGCAGAAGCAGATTGAGGGGACCAAGGCAGCAGGCGGTCAGGTGGTTGCGGTCGACGCTATGAGTGCGCGAGCCGGCTTCCGCACTGGCGGAGGAGGCGGCGGCGGCGCGCGTGGGGACGCGTCCTGCCGCGCTCGTGGCGGCGTCGGTGGCGGCGTCGGTGGCGGCGTCGGTGGCGGCGGCCGTAGCGGCGGCGGCGGCAGCGGACTGCGCCAGCCGCAGCGCGCGATGTGGCGCGGGGACCAGCAGCAGCAGAGGCGCGGCACGGAGGCAAAACCTAAGTCGTTGTGTTCCGCGTGTGGTATTTCTAATTGTAACGGGTACAAGTGTGCGGCAAAAAATGCGATGGGTTTTTGGTGTAACGGACGTGGTCATTTTAAAAATATGTGTCCACAACTGCGTAAACGGGTGCTGCAACTTGACGCTGGCGGTATTGAGAACGACGAGGACGACCACAGCGACGCCGAGGACAGCGACGGGCTGTACTATGTCTCGGCGCTAACAGGAATGGAAAGTAAAGACTCTGAATGGTATGAAACCTTGAAATTTGTTAGTACAGGTTCTAAAGAACTTTTTAAATTAGATTCTGGATCGGATTTAAATGTTATTTCAATAAGTAAGTTTGAGAGTTTAGGACTATCGATAAATAATTTATGTTCAGATAATACGAAGGCTCAATCTTTTTGCGGCAATTTTATAGCTATTATTGGGCATTGTTATTTAGATTGTTTGTAAAAAAATGTAAAGTATAGATTGCGCTTCATTATCGCTGATTTTGATTGCCAAAGCGTCCTAGGTAAATATGCGTATGAACAATTAGGAATGGTGAAGCGTATTCTATCTATAAATGTAGAAAAGTATAGCGATTTCTTTAAAGGACTAGGTAAACTTCCCGGTAAATATAGTATCGTTGTAGATAGATCAGCACAGCCGTCGGTCTGTCCGGTTAGAAAAATTCCAATAGGCGTGCGCGACAAATTATTGCATGAATTAGTACGTATGGAGAACATGGGGGTTATCAGAAAAGTATCGCACCCGACCCCGTGGGTGAACGCTATCGTGGTGGCGGCTAAGAAGGATGGCGCCATCCGCGTGTGTCTCGACCCGCGGCCGCTAAACCGCTGCGTGCGGCGCGCGCACTACCCGCTGCCGACGCTCACAGAGATCGCAACTAAGCTCGAAGGGGCGCACTACTTCAGCAAACTGGATACTAGATGCTCGCTCAGGGTTCTGGATGGTGCAGCTAGACGACGCCAGTGCTGACCTCTGTACGTTTGGGACTCCGTTTGGTAGGTATCAATTTTTACATTTACCGTACGGGATCAACTGCGCGTCTGAGGTGTTCCACTCGAAGATTCGCCAGATTCTGGAAGATTTGGATGGAGTCGATTCCTTCATCGATGATGTAATCGTCTGGGGCTCTAGTAGATCCCAGCACGATGAGCGCCTGAGGAAGCTGCTCGACAGGGCCCGTGAGGTAGGAATAAAATTCAACCAGGAGAAATGTGAATTTCAAGTTAGAAAGGTTAGTCTCTCCGATGAACAGGTAAGTGACAATGAAACGTGGGCAAACCCTGGAGGCGAGAGTGATCAAGTAGATATTGAAGAGCATCCGCTAGTAGACGAAACCGTTCCTATGTCTCCAGACGCACCAATTCAACGCCCACGCACCCCTAGTCGCAGAGCGGCGGCTGCCCTAGCACGTAAAAAAATATTAGATAAACAGAACTGATTAAGTACCTACTCTCAGTGAACAGGACACGTACTTATAACGTGATAGGTATAAAACCTCTATACCTCTACAATAAGTATTGCAAATGTGCTGATGATTGTTAAAAATGTTTAATTATTTTGTATACCTACCTACTCACTATTTTTTAATTAAGAAAAACTTTATTTATGCTTATATTTTTATTGATCTGTTAACAATGTTTAAACAACACTTAATGCAAGTACATAATGTTATAATGTTGATGAAGTGAAATTGTTAATAGAGGCAAAAAAATAATAATAATAATAAATGTAATAGGAAAGATGTCGTATAATGATACGTAGCTACCTATTGTTAGTAGGTAGTTCATTCACTATTTCATATGTGTGGGTAGAAAATAAGATAATCAGTCTTGGTCAACCCGTCTTTCAATTAGGTACGACAATTGCCAAAGCCTCTTTATCAAGCTGCGAATAATTTTGTTCATGCTCGTTGAGAGTTCGCGAAGCGCAACTAACTGGGCGCTCGGAACCGTCTGGGTAGCGGTGCGCCAGCACAGCGCCCAACCCGTACGAGCTGCTATCTACGGAGAGGATGAGCGGCAACGTCGCATCATAATGCGCAAACACCGGATTTGCATGTAAACCATGCTTATCAATACGATAACCTAAATAGGTAACACTTTCTTTAAAAAAATCACATTTAGACCAGTTAACACGTAATCCGGCGTCTTTTAATCTTCTCAAAACAGCACGAACATTTTCCAAAATATTTGTAGCATTAAGACCGCTTATACCTACATATATCATCACAGAATACTACCGTAGATGGCAAACCGAGAATTTCTTCAATAACTATTTGAAAATTCTCAGTTATACATTTGATTCCGAACGGCACTCGCTTATAGACCCAAGTACCAACATGAGTTGTGATGGCTGTCATTGGTTGAGACTCCTCAGTTAAACAAAATTGGTGAAAGGCGTGGGACAAGTCCAACTTATAAAAAATTAAACCTCCCGCAAGCGTAGCAAAAATCTCTTCAATACGAGGAAGCGGGTAATGAAAATCTTATAATCACCGCATATGCGAATATCACCATTCTTTTTGACAACTGGAACTATTGGAGTTCCATAATCTGAACGGTCCACTTTATAAATGACGTCATCACGTTGCAATCGTTCTAGTTCTCTCTCGACCGACGAGCGGAGTGCGAGCGGAAGAGGCCGAGCTTTTACATATACAGGTGTTTTATCCGACAAATGCAATTGCATGCGAATCTTACAATTCTCAAGTCCGTCCGCAAAAACTTCAGGGAATTCACTCAGTAGTGATTCAACAGAAGCATCATGTTTCGTATCAATCAAATTATAACAGTCATTTATATTTACATTCAAAATTCTTATACACATACGACCCATTAACGGTGGGCCTCCGTTCTCAATAACGTAAAGTGGCAATATATGTGATTTTGACCCATACGAAACATTCACATTGATAAAACCTAATGGTTTAATTACATCACCTGTGTAAGATTTCAAAATCAATGACTTTTTAAATAATTCATAACTAAGGAATCGTTCGACATAGCATGCTTTTGAAATGGAAATGTACATCCCGTGTCGACCTCAAAACGCAAAGAGTGAGTTTCGACTTGCAAATTTACAAAATATGGATCGTCTTCTCTTTCACATGATAGATTATAAAAGTTCACTTCTTCAACATCGGAATCAGAGTCAACTAAAAAAAACTGACCTTTCGACTTCCCCGACGCTTTGGTTCCGCTTCCACTTTCGTACTTACGCATCACTTTTAAGTGTCCCTTTTCACCACATTTATCACAACTGTGATTCTTAAAGCGACACCTAGCCGATGCGTGGCCATCTCGACCGCAACGCGCACACGGCGCTCGCGTGGGCCGCTGGTTCCGGTAAAACTGGTACACACAGATCACACATCAACTCGTAACATGCCACGCCGACATGTGTCACTAACACTGCTACCTGCAATTCATCCTTGATGGAATTTAGTGCCACAAACTGTTTAATCCTTCTACAATACGCTTCCCAATTATGGGTACCGATCTCAAATGTTTCTATTTTACCGATAGGCATAGTGCTATGATAAACTAAATGGGAATTTAGGTTTAAATAACTGGCTGCGCCACGTGTAGTGTTTAATAAAAGACGGACTATCGAAAACTGATTTATTGTAGGTAGGCACACGGTATTAATAAGGAAAGCAATGGGTAATAAACTAATATTACCCTCATTGTACAAAACACTACAGACCAGCTTCAGCATCATCGTCTTATTACTATCAGTGTTATCTGTTGATTATAAATAAAGGTTAATTCACAAAACCATGAGCTCAAAGTTGGCCTATTCTTTCATTCATCACACATACAAGGCCCTCATACAATGATACACGCTTAGCTGTCTGTTAAGTACTAGGTTCTTTACTAACGCTCATCACATTAGCATACATCTTCTGTGTCTTCTGTCTGTGAGTCATGTGTCCATACGCATTGACAAACGCGTTTGCAAGGCTGAAGCCCATACGCATTAAGAAACGCGTCTGCAAGGCCAAAGCCCTATACGCATCAAAAAACGCGTCTACAAGGCCAAAGCCCCATACGCATTAAGAAACGCGTCTGCAAGGCCAAAGACCTATACGCATTAAAAAACGCGTCTACAAGGCCAAAGCCCCATACGCATTAAAAAACGCGTCTGCAAGGCCAAAGCCCCATACGCATTAAAAAACGCGTCTGCAAGGCCAAAGCCCCATACGCATTAAAAAACGCGTCTGCAAGGCCAAAGCCCCATACGCATTAAAAAACGCGTCTGCAAGGCCAAAGCCCTATACGCATTAAAAAACGCGTCTGCAAGGCCAAAGCCCTATACGCATTAAAAAACGCGTCTGCAAGGCCAAAGCCCCATACGCATTAAAAAACGCGTCTGCAAGGCCAAAGCCCCATACGCATTAAAAAACGCGTCTGCAAGACCAAAGCCCCATACGCATTGAAAAAGCGTCTGCAAGACCTGAGTCCATACACACTGAAAATGCGTCTGCAAGGCTAGAAGCCCATGGGAAAAGCTATGGACGAATAGCTTTTAGTCCCACCCGACACGAAGCGAATTTCTTAATAGTTCACCTCGTGTATCGCATTTGCACATGTAGACGCTGCATGCATGTGCAACCGATAAGTAACCTAGCTGTAACAGAAGCACATTAGGTATCACAACTCACTTTCAAAAAATGCGGCACAACTCTCAGGACACCACTCTCCCTTCCAAGCTATCATATACAGAGCTGCTGCTTGGGTGGTTTTACCCCGATCGCCGCTTAACAATTTAAGCTCATACCGGTCGCTCTGCAAGACTCTCATCACGCGGTATGTGCACCGCGGTATGCATACCCGAATCAAGTTTTCCCGTGGATTGCGAGTACTTAATGACAAACGCCTGTTCAAAACTCTGGGAGGGTGTCGCTGACGATTTACATGTGAATCTTGGTTATCTTGATTCCTTTAGAGCAAGCCTTTGGCTCGGCTCCTGCTGATTTCCCTCATCGCCTCATGATTGGGATTTGTATTTTCGATTGCAATGTCTTGGATCAGTGCTCGTATTATAGGAGTTGTCGCGTTATTACCACTCAACAAGTACAAGGCTGAAAATTGGGTTTTCTGTTTAGTTATATTTTAGGTAAAGCCTCAGACCATGTCGTATTTTTACTGTGACTTTTAATGCGAACTAGGTTGAGGACGGTCCGCACATAACGCTCTGCACATAACGCTCTGCTTGTCTGCTTAGCGTGATGCATTTCTAGCATTATATGATGGGTGTCACAGCCCAGTTCAGATACCCAGTTAGTAAAGCTGGAGGCTTCAAATATGCGGCCACGGTCACACACTAACAGTTTAACTCGTACGAATTGTATCTACTTTCAGCGCCCTACGTAACCTTGCTAAAGTAGGCTACAACTCATTTACTACCATCAGAGCGTACCTGCATTAGTACGGCTCCATAGCCTGCACTACTGGCGTCTGTGTGGAGTTCCGTTCGTAGGTTGGGGTCAAAAATTGCAAGTATTTGCTCACTTGTCAGTTGTTTTATAAGAAATTGACGAACCTGATCTTGATCGGATCCCCATTCGAATTTAACATCTTTTCTGGTAAGACGTGAGACTTGCAGTTTTTGTCGCGTAACCTTCAATTTATCGACCAATTAATCAAATTCAATTTATCGATTCAATTTATCGAGTCGACCGTCACTAAGTTAACACACCGTATGGCTTGTCCATGAATATTACTGATAAAACTGTGTTCAAACTTGTGTTTACTACATGTGCTATATATCACTGTGTAGTTGACTGTGTAACGTTCCTGTTGGTGTTTTCACCGTTAAAACCATCAAGAAAATAGTGAGTAATAAGCATAAACATTTTTTAATTTGCTGGTGCATTTCACAAAACCCTGACCTAGGGCAACTCGCAGCTCGCTCGCTGTGACGTAATCAGCGCATACCGACCGGCTAAGTGCACTGATTTTTACCTGCATATTAGCGTGCGACAACCTACGTAGCATCAGTTACTGGATACCTACTGTATTACTGTTTTGTGATAACATGAATACTTGTGATGGATGCCGAACGCCAATCCTCACCAAAGATTATATGAACTGTCATGGTTGTAAGCAGAAATATGACCTACAATGTGCTGATCTATCACCTAAATGTTATAAAAAGCTAACTCAAGATGGCAGGCTAAAATGGAGATGCTTCGAATGTAAGTGCAAGCAACCTAAAGTTGGAAATACCAACACCCCTGTACGTACGGCTCTACAGCCAAAACAAGATGAAGAAATAGCTTTAGAGACATCGCCTGAGAGTAGTAATGTGACGTTACGAAAAAAGCCGGAGTCGTCGCAGTCTGCAGTTTATGTAACCGAAAACTTATTAAGAGATATTTGGAAAAACGAGATGAGACAGGAAATGCAGGCTATGCTTGAGGCCACAATAAAAAAGACTGTATCAAGTCAACTTGCTGCCATAAATAGTCAATGCACTGGTTTCCAGGAGTCTATTACATAAGTCAGCACGCAGTACGAGGAGTTGAGAAAAGAAATCACTGATCTCAAGAAAATGCTAAGCAGCACCCCGTCTGAGTTGAAGTGGCTTAAGGAAGAAAATAAGAACCTGAAGGAAAATTTAAGTCTCTGTCTAACTCGCGTCAAGGACTTGGAAGCTGAAAACCTTAGACAGCAGCAATGGGTCCGAATGCAGAATATCGAGATTACCGGTATCCCCGAGGAGAAAGATGAGATGACGACAGACCTAGTGTTAAAAGTAACACAACACATTGGTGTTGCCCTTGAGCCGTCTGACGTAGAGTTTGCTCACCGTGTGCAACCGCGGCGTGCTGAAAGTGCAGCTAGGGCACGCCCAGTAGTCGTCCGTCTCAGACAGCGCGCAGTGAAAGACCAGATTATAGCCGCCGCGCGTAAACATCGTAACATTACCGCCTACGATGTGGGAATTGGATGTGGGTCTTTAAAAATATTTGTTAATGAACACCTTACAAAAGACAACAAGCAACTTTTGAGTTCAAGTAAGTTGAAAGCTAGAGAAGTCAACTACAAGTATGTTTGGACAAAAACTGCCGAATTTTTGTTCGAAAAAACGAGACCTCCTCTCCTGTTTCCATAAACTCCTCGGCGGATCTTATAAAAATAGCTTGATAATATTATGTTTATACCGCATACATTTTTTACATTATTACTTTTTGCACACTTGCTTTGGACACAAACTTTTAACACACACACAAACACACACTATATTATTATACACTCTTCACACTTACGTCTTCGTTTCAGTGTACTCTCAGTGTACGGTTATTATAGCAGCAATCATGAGATTTCGTGCAGTGATTGTACATATCTACTTATAATATTATATACAAACTTTAAAACCTACTTAATACTTTTATACCGACATAATATACTTTTTGCTTGTTATTTTACTTATGCCACTTACAGTATCCTGGGGCCTAGCTTGATGATAGATATGCTTTTTGTTTATATTTTTATATTAGCTGTTCTATTTGTAAATATGGTTATACTTCTGTGAATCATAATGGATGATACAATGAAAAAAATCTCTCTTTTATCTTTTATCAGAACGTAAGAGGGCTCCGTACAAAGACAATTGAATTCTATAACAATCTGCTGTTACTGGAGTCAGATATTATATTAATAACAGAAACTTGGCTTTGTGAAGGAATATTGGACTCTGAGCTTTGTGACGGCAGATTCACTGTGGTTCGCAATGATCGGGGATCACTGGGAGGTGGGTTGATGGTAATGAGTGCGCCTTACTTACAAGCCCGTGTTAGCACTGAGTGGCAAAGTACTGATCCAGAATGTCTGTGGGTTACCATCCCCTCTCGTACGCTCGGTTCTGCTCACGACCTACATATTGCACTTGTTTATATACCTCCGAATTTACACCTCGCGGCACGTATTCAATCTTTTAATAGTTTATTAACAAAAATTCACAGCACATGCCCCGATGATCATTTTATAATTGCGGGGGACTTCAACCTTCCTTGTATAGACTGGAAATCTAGTGAACCAGTAATTCTGAGGAAGGGTCTTGTTGAGGTCCAAACTGCGGCAGATGGTTTCATTACCCAGACTGCCTTCTTGGGTCTTTCTCAGTATAATAGACTTGTGAACAAAAGTAATTATACTCCAGATCTCTTATTCTCGGACTTCCCAGTAACAATTCAAAGAGCTATATTACCACTTGTCAAGGAAGACCTTGCTCATCCCTCATTTTTTATTTTAGCTTTAGATATCTTGATACCCGCACTCAAGCCGAAACCTCATATAAAATTTCAGTTTGGGAGGGCTGATTTTAATTCCATAAATGATTCACTTATTAAACATGACTGGTCGTTCATTACAAAAGATATCGATATTGAAAATGTAATTACTCAATTTTATTCAATATTAAATAGTCTAATACATTTATACGTGCCTCAGGTTCGTTGTTCTGGCACTTACACCTACCCCGTTTGGTATAGCAGAGCTTTAATTCAGTTGATCAAAGAAAAATCTAAAACTCACCGAGACTGGAAGCGTTATCATAATCCTAATGATTACTTGCATTTTGCCGACCTCAGAGAAAAGCAGAAGATTTTGCAGACAGAATGTTTTGCTTCATATGTCAATCTAACACAACAAAAAATTTAATCTCACCCAAAATTTTTCTGGTCCTACATAAAGTCAAAAAGAATGACTTGCTCTAACTACCCTCAACAGATGATCTACAATAATAATTCTTTTAGTACTCAAATTGACATATGTTCCTCATTTAATAGCTTTTTTGAAAAAAAATTTAGTAGACCGGCTGATCAGTATTCGTTTGATTCAACAAATGTCTACCATATTGAGAACACTATCAATTTCATTGTGATATGTGGAGAGGAGCTTTTCAAAATGCTTAAAAATATAGACATCACAAAAGGAGCTGGCATTGACAATATCCCCCCGGTATTTTTCGTCAGATGTGCTGAAACATTGTTTGCCCCCCTGACTCTCATTTTCAATAGGTGTCTGCGTGAAGGCTATTTCCCTAACGTTTGGAAAATGGCACATATAGTTCCCATTCATAAAAAGGGTCATAAGATTAATTGAAAATTACAGTCCTATCTCAATATTGAATGTACTAAGTAAGCTCTTTGAAAGGGTAGTGCATGGTTATATTTATCCTGTTATTGCAACGTCAATTCCGGTTGAGCAGCATGGGTTCATGAAAGGACGCTCCACTTCTACTAACTAAGGAGTTTTTATTGATCATGTAGCGACTGGAATAGATGGTGGCTCGCAAGTAGATGTGATCTACACGGATTTTGAAAAAGCATTTGACCGTGTGGATCACATCATACTTCTGCGAAAGCTTTATGAGCTGGGTATAAAAGGCAATTTACTAAGATGGATAAAATCTTATTTGCGTAACCGTTCTCAAGTAGTTATTGTTGGAGGTTTCTGCTCTAACTTTATTAATATTCCATCTGGAGTTCCACACGGCTCCATTTTAGGACCTTTATTATATGCAGCTTATCTATATGATGTAGGTAAATGCTTTAGGAATGCACGTTACCTTATGTATGCTGATGACACGAAAATATATATGAAGATTAGTGATCAAACAAACTGTCTAAATCTACAGGCGGATCTTGATAGGCTAGGACGCTATTACGCAGAAAATCGTATTGATATTAACATTGCAAAATCCTCATATGTCCCTTTTACTCGAAAAATACGTCCAACGCATTTTGATTATCATATAAATAATATAAATATTTGTCAAGTAAACTCTGTTAGGGATCTTGGTGTACAAATAGACTCTAAATTAACATTTTCAGAACATATAGATATAATTGTCAATAAAGCATACAAAGCTTTAAGTTTTATACGTGTTTTTACGTGTTAGCCGCCCTTTTTCTGACATTAGTTGCTTGAAGGTTCTGTATTATTCCTATGTTAGAAGCATTCTAGAGTATTGCAGCTGTATTTGGAACCCTCACTATATTACCAAATGATATCCAAAATTGACTGGTTCCATCTCCCTCAGGTGATCTTCGACGGCAAATGTATTCAACTGAGTGACTCGGTAAAAAACTTAGGCGTACACATAGACAAGCAACTTTCGTGGCGACCGCACTTGGCTGAAGTCAGTCGAAAAGTGTTTGCTGCTGGAGCTTCTCTCAGAAGGCTTCGAAATTTTCTCCCTACCGCTACTAAAATTGGGCTTGCACAATCCCTCCTTCTTCCAATCCTTGATTATGCTGACGTCTGCTATCTCGACATCACTGAAGAGCAACTTTATAAGCTTGAGCGTCTCCAAAATTACTGTATACGATTCATATTTGGTTTACGCAAATATGATCACATTTCTGAATTTCGCAATAAACTCAAGTGGTTGCCAATCCGTTTTCGCCAGAATGCTCACATTCTCAATCTTCTCTATAATATTCTGTTCTCTTCTTCAACTCCCTTTTATCTCAAAGAACGGTTTGAATTTCTCCATCTCTCTAACCCTCGATCCTTACGCTCCTCAGAAACACATGAACTTAAAATTCCTGTTCACTCCTCTACCTTCTATGGAAAATCGTTTACAGTGCAGGCTGTCCGCTTATGGAACGCGTTGCCTGTAGATATTAGAAAGGCCAAGTCTCTCCCCATCTTCAAGAATATGGTCATGAAACACTATTTGTCGTACTGTTATACCTAATCATTTCTATATTGTTGATATCATATTAGAAAACCTATTTTGGTGCTATGATTTTATGATTTTATATGTTTATTATTATACTTATTATGTATGTATGCATGTATTTATTTATATCAGTATTATATTTAGTTTATTTAAAGATTATGTAAGTAAGTATAGAATTATATTTGCCAAAACACCACACCAATATGCCCCTTCTCTGTTTATTGATAGTCCTATCCATCCAAAGGTTGCCTGGCAGAGATCGCTGTTAGCGATAAGGCCGCCCATTGTATTGCCTTTTATTGTAAAATTAGTGTCTGTGTATTTTTCTGTGTGGTATAACAATAAAGAGTTATCTATATATGTAAGTTCATAAAACACCTGAACTTTCGATGTTTCAGTAGTTTTAGCGACTATCAGACAGCGTGCTTATATCATCACCTCACTTCTCTCGAAAACCGTAGGACTCTAACTGATATGTCATTTCTGCATGTTGTATGCAATAACTATATCGACTGCTCGGAGTTATTGTTTAAAGTGTTGCACTTTTGTGTTCCAACCATTAGAACTAGACACACTAACCTGTTTGCTGTTTTGCCTACACGCACAAATTACGCCTAAAACTCACTTGTTACTCGACTAAATAGAAACTACAACAAACAATTTAAACAAATTGATATTTTCTACTGTAGCAAGCAGGTGTTCAAACGTAAAATTCTCAGAATTCTTTGTGAAAATGTATAATGTATAATATACATTCTGAACAACAAATATAGCATAATCAGTGTTCGTTTAGTATTTTATGAATTTTCGCGTTTCGCGCGTGAGTGAGTGTGAGTGCAGTGACCGTTGATTGTGATTTGACTTATTTGATGGTGGATTTACTGGATTTATCGATGGTAAGTGGTGTTTATTATTACAAAAACTGTTTATTCTGCTCATTATAAGTATTTTTGGATAATCAATTGTAAGAAATACATAGTAATAACTTCTAGATAAGGCGGGAAAAAGTTCGTTGCCATGCTACTGATTTTGAAGTGATTTATTACTAAACTATTTATTATAAAATATAGTATTTGACTAAACACGTTATTTTTATGCCTGATAGATAGGTAATATATCTATTATTACATTGTTTTTTACAGAATGATAAAATATGGTTTGGTTGTAGAGTTATTAATTTTTTAGTACAATGCAGTATTTTTTCCGCTACTTTAGTCTAGTCTAGTCTAGTTTAGAATCTAGTGCTAGTGCTGCCAAAATTTTTAACTCTTTTTTGGCCCGGAACTGAGTACACAGCAAAACACGCATAATAAATCACTCAACATAAATAATAAGACTTACTGCAAATCGCGCCGATCACCAATCACACAACCTTACCGCACGATATCTTTCTATCAAATGACCAGAGCGAGTGTCTGTCGTGGTATTTATACTGGTTGTCGGGTGACGTCACGAGTCGTAATAAGTGATAAGAAGTTTAGCTAATAATATATATTCAAAAGTATCTCTGTCTGTCCGTTTGTATATATTTGTCTGACCAAGGCAGAAGGTTGCGGGTTCGATTTCCGCCGCGGGACAAATGTTTGTATAATCAGTAAGTATTTGTCTCGACTCTGAGTGTTTCTTTGTATAATATGCATGCATTTATAAAAATAAAAGGTATGAAATAAAAATGTATTTTCTTCAAGAATAGATACATTTGTATGCTAGCCCAGTAGCCCAGTAGCCCTAATTACCAAACTACGTTAAAAACTTGTATTTTGGCAAATAGTGGGTAACCTGCAATTATTACTTTGATTTAATTAAGGTATTGATTTTAGATTTCAGATAACATTTATATTAAACTAGCTGACCCGGCAAACGTTTACTTTGCCATATGAACTATCAAAAAAAAATGTTTTTGTGGTGAGCAACCTTTAACACTTAGGGGTATAAAAATTAGTTATAAACCTATTCTCAGACCTACTGAATATACATATAAAATTTTATCAAAATCGGTCAAGCCGTTTCGGAGGAGTATAAACACGAAAACTGTGACACAAGATTTTTATATATAATATATAGGGATAGAGAATTTGTTTACGAAATAAATATAATAATACGTTTTGGGGTGAATAACAAGTTAGACTTCAGTTTTATTTATTTTCAATTATGATAAGATTACATTATTTATTTTCAATTAAAACTAAAATGTAAGAAAATGTACATGAAGTGCTGAGGTATGCATTATATTAAAGGTATTCAAGTAAATTAGCAAAGCGATTAATTAGTAAAGCGATTGTTGTAAGCGACAGGCGCGTGAATGTGTATCTGTGTGTAAAGGTGAGTGTGTGTATCTGTGTGTGTGTGTGTGTGTGAGATTTTGTGTGTTTTAGTTTAGGTTCAGCGGTTTAGTCGTGAAAACGTAACCAACAGACAGACAGACAGAGTAACTTTAGCATTTATAATATTAGTTAGATTGTGTGAATTGTCCAAAATATAACGATAAGTGTCAAGAAAGTAGGAAAACCTTCTAGCATCTGCGAGCTATTCTGGCATGCGCTGCAAAAACCGTTAGAATTACACGTACCTATATAATGTATAATGGAGTTGCAGATCATCAAACATTTGCCCCGCGGAGGGAATAGAACCCGCAAACTTTTGCGTCACAGGCAGGCCTTCGCCCACTCTGCCACAGAGGTTATGATCGGATGGCTATGGCACTAGACCTCTCTAATTCTATTCCATACCAATCTATACTAATATTATAAATGTGAAAGTAACTCTGTCTGTCGGTTTGTTACGTTTTCACGCCTAAACCGCAAAAGTGTATCTGTCTGTTTATTTGTTACTTACCTATTTACGGCTGAACTTATCTTGATGAAATTTTGTACGGAAATAGATTGTATATTTGAGATGGACATAGGCTACTTTGTATGTAGATAGGTAAAACGCGTGCAAAGCCGCGGGCATATACTAGTAATATAATAATTTTCATTCAAAACCGGATATTTGCCTACCATGGTAAATATCATACATCACATCATACATATTATGATAGGTAGGTATATAAAATGATGTATATCGGGAAGCAAAAAAACTCGCATATCAAAGTAAATACCCCGTTTTGAGTGAACATTATTTTCTAAACCATGATAGTTTTAAAATTTACAATAACAATTAGTCACCTCACGCTCCGTAACAACAAAACCATTATAACTATCTACAAAAGAAATGGCACGAGTGCCTGACTGCCCCGATATTGTATAGAGCCCCACTTATTATAGGAGTACCCACTCCTATAATAAGTGGGGCTCTATACAATCTCTACCTACCTCTACCTACCTACATACGTACTGAGGTACATAAACTTACATAGTACTGTCTCATCGTGCGTGTTCAGCAACAAGTCGGCGATGTAGGGCAGCGCCGGGGACAACTGTACCACTTCCGCACGCGGGTGGATCAAACTGTAACAAACCCATAGGTGAGAAGGTAAGCAGACGGTAGTTCGTTCCTCCTTCGCTGATCATCATGGGCCCCTGGGACTCCACTTTGCAGTCGAGAGCGGCAGGGCCGGGGCCGGACTCCGGCGGAGGTGACCTTGGTAAAACGTTTTCTGTCTACACGGTTTAAAACAAACCCCAAACTTCAGTGTGTTTAAAACGCTCGTGCTGAATAGACGTGTGCAGAATGCTTGTAATACACTATTACAATTTCCAAAGACGCCATGGCTCCTTATTTAGGTATCAAAATTTCTAAAGTTTGGAGTTTGTATTGCACTTTTGTGTGCATGCATTTGAAGAAAAAAAAACTTTTTTTTTGGGTGGAGTCTTTGAACTCCTTAGACGTTAAGTCCCAAAGACAGGGTCGGTCTCTAAATAACTCGATGAATTCAGTGATAACCTCACGTTCTTTCTCCATAATACCGTGCGTGCGCGCAATACGTCCGCGCTCGATGCGTGCAGCGGCGCGACTGCGGTACGCGTGGTTTTAAACAAGCGACTAGACGGTTTGAAACAAGTTTTAAACCACCGCTTCTGCCAGTGGTTTGTTGGGCACGCCTGTCTACCAAGGGCGTTTAAAGGTCATGCGAAATTGGTTTGAAAACACTATCTACACGGTTTGTAACATATGTTTTTACCAAGGTCTTGGTAGAAACTGTGGTTTCAAACCGTGTAGCGCATGCTTCAGGTGCGTGACGTGACGTGCCTCCGCTCTCCGGTTTGGTTGGTTCAAACTAGTTCAAAGTTGCTATGATCACTTTGTTGTCCGTCCGTCCGTCCGTCTGTCTGTCAAGACCCTTTTTCTCAGGAACGCGTGGAAGTATCAAACTGAAATTTATATCGAATACTCAGGTCTACTGTCCCTTAAAGCTGTGAAAAAAACAAACTTCTAAGCCAACGCAATCAAAAGATACAGCCGTTTATGCCCAAAATTTCATAAAATTTTCGACACTTGTAAAGGAATCAAAACCTACAGGGTACTTCCCGTGAACTCAGAATCTTGAAATTTGGTACGAAGCAACGTCTTATAGCACAGATAAAGGGAAAATTACGAAATCTGTAATTTTCAGTTACATCATAATAATAAAAATATTTTTAATAATTTTAAACTTACTACCCCTTTCCTCATGAACGCGTAGAGGTATTAAATTGAAATTCATATTAAATACTCAGGTCTATAATACCTTTAAGCTGTAACAAAATAAAACTTCTATGTCAACGCAATCAAAAGAAACAGTAATTTAAGTCGCATATTTTCAAACTCGCAACTACTCGCAAGGGAATCAAAACCTAAAGGGTACTTCCAGTCGACCTAGAATCTTGAAATTTGGCATGAAGCAATGTTTTATAGCGCATATAAAGGAAAAATTCCAAAAACCTTAAATTTTTAGTTATATCACATACTTTAGGGTCCCGTACCTCGAAAAGAAAAAACGCTCACTTTGTTATACGTCCGTCCGTCTGTCCGTCCGTCCGTCTGTCTGTCAATAAGCTGAAATTACTCAAGTGTACTGTCCCTTACAGCTGTGAAAAAAAACAAACTTCTAAGCCAAAGCAATCAAAAGATACAGCCGTTTATGACGCAAATTTTCGATATTTGCAAGGGAATCAAAACCTACAGGGTACTTCCCGTGAACTCAGAATCTTGAAATTTGGTACGAAGCAACTCAGATATCTTATCTTATAGACATCTCCTACATTTCTTATCTTATATCTTAAAGCACAGATAAAGGATAAATTGCAAAAACCGTAAATTTTTAGATGGATTTCATTTTGCAATAAAAATACCATAACTATGGCTCAATTGTCCTGATGACCTCATCTTTTACTTATATACTAGTACTACTACTACTACAGGTTTTCACGGAACCCTCGGTGCGCGAGTCCGACTCGCACGTGGCCGCTTTTTTTATTAATATACTACTTACCTACTTCTTAAATTTACTAAGACTAATAATTAAATTTCATAAATTAGAATGACACTGCAGCAGTAGGCGCAAGTGTTTGCAACTCCTGCAATGTCCAGACAACTGGTACTACCAGATTCTCACGATTCCAGTTTTGTTTTGCGACAGGTTCTTATGGTAAGTGATATAAACTTATTTTAAATCTGACATTTCAATCTGTTTCTCTAATTTAAACTTTGCTGTTAGTAAAATAAGATCGATTGTATTTTACGAAGTTTTAGTAACTTTAGCGAAAAAACAGAATCACAACCAATATCTAAATATGATATTCGAAATTGAATTAGTTTATTGCTCAGTATTCTGGTAGGTAAGTGGAGGTAACGGTACGGTACATACACGTACCTGCGGCATCGTTGTGTGCACGATCAATAGTTAGACCATCGGACTGCAAACGTTCAACAATACCCGCGTGTAGCAGTACTTACATACCTGCGGTTGGCTGCCTTACCAGAAGCACATAGAGCTGTAAGCGTCAACAGTTTCTCGCAGCAGAGGTAGCGACGTGTCGGGTCGCATGTGCGGCAACATGGCCCACAGCGCGCCCGCCGACAGCACAGCGTCTCTGCAACACCAACATGTCACACTCCGCTCACCCAACACACCAGTACTTACTTACCTCAGTAACTCCTAACATGTGTAGCAAGGACTGAGAGAAATTGCTAAAAATACATATTAAAAATAAAACTGTTATATTGGCTCTAAGACACATGCGCCTGTCCGCCTGTCCTGCCTGCCAAGCCAAGTCAATCTATATATTTAAAACATAAAAGATTTTTAATATTGATATAGTGACTGTAAGATGTTGTTAGGTTAGCTAATTACGTAATAACTTAAGACAGAAGGTCCCTTAAGTAGGGACTCAATAAATTAACCGACTTGGTATTACATGGACCTCACAACATTTTACTTGGTTTCTTTTACAACTTATGTTTTCGATGGCATATAAAGTAGTCAAGGTATATCTCGTATTAATCAATATTCTGTGCCTATATGTATTAGTATGTTAATCCGAGCAGACATCCATATCTGTACCAACAAAGTTTCATCCAAATCTGTTAAGCCATTGAATAATGCTGGATATTATTATAAATACTTACGGGTATTTATCGCGTTTATTTACCTATTTTTCCCGACGTTTCGACAGGTTTACACTCTGTCGTGGTCACGGGATGACATCCCGTGACCACGACAGAGTGTAAGAGTGTAAATATACAGAGTGTATAAATACCGGTACCTAAGTATTTATAATAATGTGTTCTGATCGCGTAAGTTTTAAAAACTTTAATGCTGGATAGGTCGGTATTTCACACAGCATCCATCTAGCCCCAAAGTAAGCAGAGCTTGTGTTATGGGTACCACATACTTATATACTTTTTTTTTAAATACATACTTATCATACATAGAAACACCAAGACCCGAGACAAATACTTACAGATCATACAAATATTTGTCCCGCGGCGGGAATCGAACCCGCAACCTTTTGCGTCTCAGCCGGACCTAAGCCCACTACGCCACAGAGGTCGTCAAGTATTGAACTTAGTAAGTAGGTAGGTACTTCGTTCAATCAGTAAAGTAAAAATACATTCGACGACCTCTGTGGCGCAGGGAGCCTGAGACGCAGGAGGTTGCGGGTTCTATTCCCGCCGCGGAACAAATGTTTGTATGATTTGCAAGTATTTGTCTAGAGTCTGGGTCTTTTCTATGTAGATATATTATGTACCTATGTATTACAAAACAAGTATTTAAGTAGTAAGTATAATATCAGTCATGTGGAACCCATAACACAAGCTCTGCTTACTTTGGGGCTATATGATGCTGTGTCAAGTGTCCTTTATTTATTTACTGAGAGCTAATAGCTATGATCTGGTATAAGAAATGTAATGAGCACCTGCACCTGGCCTAGAAGCAAGGAATTGTAATATTGGGAACAAGCGCCAACCGTGGTGTCGATGTCGGCTCGGTACGAGTAGGTAGGTACTAGCTACTCTACTCGCCCTACTTGGGAGTTGGGGTCCTTATCAAGTACTTGTAGTTAGGTAGGTAGGCACGAGTACGGAGTAGGGAGTAGGGAGTAGGGAGTAGGGAGGGAGGTATTTAGTTTATTCGGTCGTCGTGTCACTGCTGTCGTGGCTGCTTCATGGTCATTCATTCATCTGAGAAGAATGAAACGTGTTCTTTCACTGGTTCTTTGATGGTCACTGAATCTCACACTCGTAGAATAACCAAAAAATGCTACCGGAACAATGATGTATTATTTAAGTACTTATACACATTAGGTAAATAAGATACGTTTTTCTTTCAGTTAAAGTAGGTATGTGGTAAATAATATATCAGACTAATTACCTATATTACTAAAACGTGTTAAAATAAACAAAAATATCTAACAGCAATATTTGCTTATTTGAAATAATATGGCGCTAAACTTCGGCTATGTAAGTAAAGCGAGCCCACACGTCACGTGAACTCGACGCTTCTGATTGGTTGTCGGGTTTTTTAGACATCTTTTTTGAACCAATTAAAATCAAGAGTCGGCCGCATGCGGTGTGAGGGGGGCGGAGCTAATTTTATATTATAATATTTGCGTCAAAGAGGATAAGGGACAGATGGCGACCGCGGTACGGTACCTACTTGGTAGCGGTAGGCATCCATCCTATAAATAGCTTATCTCGATGGTGGTACGAGTAGGTATAATGTTGAAGGTTAGGTTAGATTGCTACTAAAGCTTTGTTTTTTAATAATTGAGTTGTGAACATGTTTTATCATCATCATTCACTGAGCCGGTATTGTATGTATGTATTCACTATTTGTACTAGATATGTTTTTGTGCGTTTGATTTATGTTGAGGCATTAATTAAATACAAACGAATCGCAACAAAATCTAAAATGGACTTTCCTCCGCGAGGAAAGTCTCACCACGGCACCACGTAGGAAACTTGTACGTTTGTGTTGTTGCGTTATTAACTGCTGCGGCACTTCATCTCGAGGTCGCGCTCGGAGTTCGATAACTGCCGATTTGAGGGATGTCACCACTTTACAAATAATGTAAAAATACACCCAATTATCCCAAACCCAATATAGTATGATAACCCAAATTATCTTAAAATTATTTGAGAACCTACTTATTCAAAAATGAAATTAAGTGGTTTGTGAAATGAAAGTGCATTAGTGTGAACCTAATCATGCAACTTGTCGAATTTATGAAATCCACAGACTTTAATAAAAATTTGTATAAGTACTAAATATAATAGGTAAATATAGTTTGTGTTTAATAGAAAATTGTTTGTTGTGTTTCTATGGGATAATAAAAATAATAAAAATCTACTTAATTCTTGTGTAAGTTCAGCTTTAAAACTAAACATTTCATTAATGAAATCAATGACTTTCTAACACAAACATAAATAGGTACCTATTATGTGTCAGTATAAAAATCATTGATGAAAATGATCGATTTTAAAAAAGTCGTGTAGGTAAGTAGTTATTCCCGCAAGTTTCGAGACTCGATCTCGTCGGGATAATATACTAGTACTTGGGACATCCTTACCTGGAGGCGGCTCCCTTTTCCACTATGGGCCTTAACGCCCGGACAGCCTGCTCCCCCAAGGCCGAGCCCGCCCCGCGCTCGTCGGGCGCCAGGGCCCGCAGTACGCCACAGAGCGCCGGGATGGCTCCTCCCTGCACAAAGGCTCCACGTCAGGCAACAACTACACTAGCCAGGTTCGGTTCCACACGAGTCGGACTGCAGGTTGTCGGCTGCATAGCTGCTAGTACTCGTGTACATAACCACCTGTAGTAGGTACACATGGGTAGGTAGGTACCTAGGTACTTACATCAGCGACGGCGGCGGCGGAGTGGTGGGTACAGATGTTGCGGAGGCAGTTTGCAGTTGCGAGCTGGAGGTCGGTGCTGTGGAACCAACAAGTACTACATACAAATAGGTAAGTATATATATTTACTAGATGAACAGGAAACATTAGAACGCGCTACCGTTGCGTTTTGTAATGTTTATAAATATCTCGCCACACAGAGATTTGTAATATTAGTAGGATTTATCAAACATTAGGTGTATGTATGAATGTTTGTATGTATGGATGTTTGTATGTATGGATGTTTGTTCTCTCTCACGCAAAATCTAGGCACTGAATGAATTTTTATGAAACTTTACAATATTATACTTAGTTTAAACATCAGAATAACACATAGGCTATGGGTAATTTATAAAGATATTGTGTGAATTGTCCAAAATATAACGGTAAGTGTCAAGTACCTAAGTAGGAAAAACTAGTTTATTATTATACCTACTAGCTGGTGCCCGCGACTTCGTCTGCGCAGGATTAGTACCTCAAGTAACATATTTTCTTCTCCAAGGTCCTATTTTTATAAATTATCAACCGACTTCAAAAAAGGAAGTCAATTACTCTACTCAATTAGACTGTTTTTTTTTATTTTTTATTTTTTAAATATTTATTATGTTTACCTCAGAACTTTCGACTGGGTGAACCGATATTGATGATTCTTTTTTATTTGAAAGCCGGTGCTTCCCGTGTGGTCCCATTTCAATTTGGTTCAGTTCTGAGAATGGCATCCATGAGAAAACCATATACCTAAGTCTTAAATGTGCATTAAGTAGGTATGTGCGCGACAAATGGACGAATAATTCAACATCACGACAACCGATTTCGATGATTCTTTTTTAGCCGACTTCAACTTTTTTTTAAGTGATAACTTCTTACGGGAGCGTAAACCGCTTCGTTACGTAACGCGTCTGTCTGACTTCCCTTTCTCTCACGCATACGGCAGCGGTAGGCAGGCTCCTCCTCTCTCACTGTAACCCACAGTGCTAGTTAGATTAGTTTAAGTTATCATATCACTTCTGTCGGACGTCACTAGACACACACGTATTTTTTTATATTAAATGAAGTCGGTTGTGTCTTTAGGTCTTAAAACGTAATTATAAATAGCCTATGTGTTATTCTGATGTATAAGCTATATTATTGTAAAGTTTCATTAAAATCAATTCAGTAGTTTTTGCGTGAAAGAGTAACAAATAAACATACATACATACAAACTTTCGTGTTTATAATATTATAAGTACCTGTATATTAGGTATATATTATACTAGCTGCTGCTGCTGCTGCCCGCGGCTTCGCACGCGTGGTACCTACATAATTCATAATTCATAATTCATTTATTGTGGAACATAGGTATAATACAGGTTTTATTATTTGGTAAGTACGCTATGCTACCATTTGATAAATGGTGTACAATATTTTCTAACAATGTGAGACATTTATAAAAAAATAACTAGGTAACATAATAATAATTCAATATAAACGTCACTTAGGAATATTACATACTTAAATTTATGTCATTTTATTAATTCAGATACGTTATAAAAACATTTAGCTTGTAACCAGGTCTTGAGTTCCTTAATAAATTTATTTAATGGTAATTTTTTTATATAGTCAGGTATGGAATTATATACATTTCCGCATATTGCATAGCTACTATTTATATACATACTCGTCTTTGGAACTTTAGGCAATACAATTCTGTCCTGGTTTCTTGTGCTTCTATGATATACCTCACTAGCTTTAACAAACAGTTGATTGTGCTTTCTAACAAACAAAGCAGACTCCAGGATATACATACAAGGTAGTGTGAGAATATTTAATTGTTTAAAGAGTGGTTTGCATGATTCCCAGGGCGGTATCCCGCCAATGGCCCTTACACATTTTTTTTGTGCGATAAATGCTCTTTTTGAGTCTGTTGAGTTTCCCCAAAGAATTAAACCATATGTGAGTACCGATGCTACATAACCATGATATGCTTGAAGTACTGTGGCTAAGGACGACGTTTTTCTCAATCTCCGCAGAGCATAAACAAATCTGTTTACTTTGGAGCATACTTTGTCGACCTGCATTTTAAAATTTAAATGTTTATCTAAGACTATTCCTAGAAACGTTGTCCTATCAACCTCTGAAATGTTGATATTTCCATATGAAATGTTTTTCAGAGGCTGGTTTATACGTGCATAGGTTCCAAACTGTATATAATTTGTCTTTGTCAAGTTTACATTCAAGTTATTAATGTCAAGCCATTTAATTATGCATTTTATAGTATTATTTATGTCAATTATGTAATTATTAATGTCAGTGTTGCGATTAGATGTAAATATTAAAGAAATGTCATCAGCAAATAATATACAGGGCTTAGAAGTGATGTCAGGAAGATCGTTAATATATAGAAGAAAAAGAAGAGGTCCCAAGACACTTCCCTGAGGCACTCCAACTTTGTTAGGTCTGTAGGTAGAGCGAACAGATGCTAATTCATTATCGTTATTCAGATTGGTTATTTCGACACATTGTAGTCGATTGTCCAAGTACATTTTTAACCAACTAAGGGCAGGTCCACGGATACCATACATTTCTAGCTTAGTCAACAAAATATCGTGAGAGACATAGTCGAACGCCTTTGACATATCGAAAAAAATAACTGTAACTAATTCTTTGTTATCGATGCCGTCTATTACTTTTTTAACAAGATTAAAACAAGCTAACGTTGTGGATTTACCTTGCTGGAACCCGTATTGTTCCTGTTTCAATATATTATTTTTATTAATGAACGCTTGTATGCGTCTTTGCATGGCTACCTCGAAGACCTTAGATATTACAGGTATTAATGTTATGGGTCTATAATTGTCTAATTTTGACTTATCACCTTTCTTGTATAGGGGTCTAACAATTGATTTTTTCAAAAGCATGGGAAAGGAACCCTCTTCAAAAGATAAGTTTATCAGGTACGTTAATACTGGGGTTATCTCCATTGAACAAGCTTTCAAAATTTTTGTGGATATTTCATCATACCCTTCCGCCTCTGTGTTTCGAAGAGACATTATAATTCTGTGAATATCATTGCAGTCGTAGGGTCTCAAGAATAAGCTACTACAAACTGAGATCTTACATGCAGTGTTACCTTTATGTTTATTTTGACTAATGTTATCTGATATATTAGTCCAGTAATTATTAATAGTTTCGGCTATTTCTTTAGGAATCTTTATTAAATTATTATTATGATTTATAGAATTTATGTGCTCAATTGGTTTTGTGTCACTGGTTTCAGTCTTGATCAATTTCCATGTGGCTTTACAAACGTTCTTAGCATCATTTATGACTTTATAATTATGTATCTTTATTGATTGGTCTATACAGTTACGGAGTATCCTTGAATATTTTTTATAATGATTACGACTGGATTCACTTTTCTTAGAATAATATAAGTACCGTAGGGTCCTTTTTGTTTTGCAGCTGATCTTTAGTCCTTTACTAATCCATTTATTTTTACTGATTTTGTTCGATATTTTAATTCTCATTTTAGGAAATGAGATATTGTAGAGCAAACAAAAGAGTTCATGGAAGTTAGTAAAGGCTGCGTCTAGTTTTTCATTGAGAACTTCTGAGAATGTCAAGGAAGAAAGGTATGACCTAAATTTAGCAATATTTTGTAAACTGTAGTCCCTTCTGTATTTAAAGTGTGTTTGTAGGGGATGTTTCAAATGTGTTGGAATGATAAGAAGCTGTGCGGTATTATGGTCTGATATTCCCCATTGTAGAAGTTCACCTCTTGCAGAGCTTATAGAGCTAAGAATATGGTCGATACAATTTTCGTTTCTTGTAGGTGCATTTATGTGTAAACTTAAGTTAAAATTATCTGCTAACTCCTTGAGCCACTTAGAGTTTTTATTCTCTGTAAGTGTATTAATATTTAGATCACCAGCTATAACTATGTTTTTTTTGTAGTTTAATGTGATGAACTGTAACAAACCGTCCAGTTTTTCCATAAAAATGTTAATATCCGAGTCGGGGGTTCGATACAAGCATATTATAATTATATTTTGGGATGTCAAATTGATACAGCAACATTCAAAATGCTTGTCTAATAAAATTACCCAAAAAAAAAAAAATTAACAGATTGAACTAATTCTACTACTATCAATCGTCTCACAACACAATACCTCAGACATTCTCTGCACACATTCGTCCATCGGTCAGCAAACAGATCACACGAAGGTGTTGATGCCAGATGCGACTTTTAATAATTTTAGAGCCCGAACAAGAGGCGAGTTGTCGTGCGCGACTGACCGCGCCCACGGTGCAGCCAGTAAGTCGTGACTACGGGGCCTCAGCGAGTATTTAGGCAATTTATTATAAATATATAAAGTTACAATAAGCCATCACTTACCTGCCCTTGTGGCCGAGTGCCTCGACCAGCAGCGGTATAACGCCAGCATCCACCAGCACTCGAGAGCGCCGGTCACGGTCCTGAATGAGGCAGGCAGCTCGGGCTGCAAGTGTCTTGACGGCAAGATCGGGCGATTTGAGACCTGAAAATAAAAAATGAAAAAATGGCTTATATAAGTAGGTAAAACTCCGAGGCAATGTCCTGGATTAGGGCACTCGGCACACCGATTTCTATATATCGTCCGGCAACGTCGTTGAAATGTTCCTTGTCAAATTCAAATGATCGTATCGTGGGTACGAGTAGGGTACGAGTAGGGTACACCCAGTAGTCAGCCTTTTAGTGGGTAATGAAATTTGTTTCAATTGTATTTTAAATATTAAATAATATTAATATAAACAATAGCTCTTCTCCGAAAGGTTATTTATTAGACTCACTAAAAAAATCAACAAAACATTTAAATTGTAATAGAATTATAAAAAAAAACAACATTAATTAAAATATGGCACTTTTCACCAGTGCTCAGCCCCATTTGTGGGGCAAATGGGGTAAGACTACAGGGTAAGACCCTGTAGTCAGCCTCTTACTTATTTTTGCATATTTGGCTTCATCATCATCATCATATCAGCCTTTATGAAGTCCACTGCTGGACATAGGCCTCCCCGCCTCCCCAACAGATTTCCAGGAAGAACGATTTTGAGCCCTCTCCATCCACCGACTTCCTGCGATCTTTACAATGTCGTCAGTCCATCGGTACGACCCCCCAGGTCGTCCTACGCTTCGTTTTCCTGTCCCTAGTCGCCATTCGAGAACTTTTACTCCCCAACGGTTATCAGTTCTGCGAGCTATATGGCCTGCCCATTGCCACTTCAACTTGCAAACTTTGAGCGCTACGTTGGCGACTTTGGTTCTTCTACGGATTTCCTCGTTGCTGATTTTATCACGTAGTGAAACACCCAACATAGCTCTCTCCATTGCACGTTACGCGACTCTGAGCTTGTATATGCGGCCAATAGTCAGCGACCAAGTCTCAGTTCCATATGTCATCACTGGCAACACGCACTGATTGTAGACTTTCGTCTTGACTTGACTTTCGGCTCTGCGGTATCTGTGACGAGAAGATGTGCCTTAATTTCCCGAACGCTGCCCATCCGAGTTGGCTGACCTCTTTGTCGAAGTTGAACTTGCCTAGTTGAATCGTCTGACCCAAATAGACATAAGTCTACAACTTTCATTATATCGCTCCCAACATGTACCGGTACGGGTGCAACATGAGCATTTGACATGATTTTTATCTTGCTCATGTTCATTTTAAGACCCACCTGTTGGGAGACGATGTTGAGGTCGCTGAGCATTGTGCCTAGGTCTTCCAGCGATTCTGCCATGAGGACTATATAGTCGGCAAATCGAAAGTGAGTGAGGCGTTCGCCATTGATGTTGATACCATGTCTATGCCAGTACAAGAGCTTGAAAATATCCTCCAATGCAGAAGTGAACATTGCATAAGCGCAAAAAAATGAGTTTATTTACGACACCACATTATATTTTGCATGTTTTATACATATGAACCTTCCTCTTGAATTATTCTGTCTATTAAAAAAAACCGCATCAAAATCCGTTGCATAGTTTTAAAGATCTAAGCATACATCGGGACAGACAGACAGCGGGAGGCGACTTTGTTTTATACTATGTAATGATGATACGCTTTCATCAAAAGACTACCCTTTATGTATGCTTTAATTTTTTTATTGAACTCTGATTATAAGGGCCTTAAGGTGCTATTTCGTGAAACAGCTACAGATGGCTGATTACTGGATTTGTAGATCCATTGGTCGGCCCCTGACATGCAATTATGTTAGTATGCGGCTGACTACTGGTAAAATACCCTTTTCGCCTTAGATGAGTTATGATCAAACAAATGAGCAAAATTGGGATTAATCGCTCCGTTAATTTGAGCTAAATATAAGAAAATTACGAAAAAACCAGTAGTCAGCCACATAAGGCTGAGCACTGGATCTACATTAAAAAATCGATACCCAGTAGTCGGCCTCATAACAGCTTTTAAAGCAAATAAATGCATAGCGCAAAAAATAGTTAATAGTTAATTTTATCAAATAATAATCATTAAATAGTAACACAGCATCCCAATCCACCACAAATTACAACAAATAGACACAAAAACTTACAGAAAACTCATTCGTGTCTCCTTAATAAAAAAATAGTGACAACGACACGTCCAGTCATGTCTGTGTCGGAGGTGAAAAGGAATGCGTGTAGCTCGCCAACCTGACATGTTATTGTTTCGTATGTGTGCGTAATAGCCAAAAAGGATACAGGGATTTGATTGAACGTAATTTTAAAGGTGAAAACCAATTTCAACACTATTTATAGGGATATAAAGTCCGTAAAGGCTGAGTAATGGTGCGGGGCTGACTACTGAGTGTTATACCCTACCTATCTTGTAGATGTAGAGGATTGCGACATCGATTGTCAAGACAAGAGTAATGTCGATCGTTTCATTGTTTAAAATGAGTTTAAACGAAGTAACAAGGAGTAGGTTTTTGCGTGATTATTGTCCTGATAGGTACCTAGGTATATCGTTAATCGTTTTGCAGAGTAGACCCCCTCCCCCCCTGGATGGAGGAAGGCCTCTTTCTATCCAGCCGTGGGCTTGAGCTTGTATACTACATGCATAACTGATGTAGGTACCTACTATAATATACTTATGTAAGGATATAAGTACCTCCATTATGATGACGAAGTGAGTAGGTACTTACATGCATGTGCAGAGTATCTGATATACCTACCTACATACGAGTAGGTAGGTACCTACATACTTAAGTAATGCACAGACATTACCTAGTACTTACTCGTATGTATTCGTTCTATTTTGGTGAACACCCACCCATCTGTATAGGTTGGCGAGTCACTTAGTGCCGGGTTTTTCACTGAGCTGTCGAACAAGCATACGGTCCACCTGTTGGTCAGTGCGGTTTACGTCGAAGAGGAACGTGGCGGTGAGTTGGACGGTAGGGCGATTATGGAACTCTAATTACAATCAATGTCTATCAGTTTTCATAGATTTCTGATAGAAATTGATTGTAATTAGATCATAATCACCCTACAGAGCGGCGGGGTGCATAGGTAACTACATGCATTTGCCATGGCATAGGTAGGTACTTATCTAAGTAAATTGTTTTCATTTATTATAGTACTTATTATAGTAACCACTGTTTAACATTAATCGATGTAGTCATCGATGTTACAAATAGGTAGGTACCTATGTAGGTACCTATTTGTCGGTTAATCGTGAATCGCACCCGCAACCTTGATTCAGTGTTAGCAACCTGAAGCGAGCTGACTATCGTACCAGGCGTACAATTATCGTATATGTCACTGTCATGGACCGAAATTATCGTACTTATCAGAATAATGTCTATTATAAATAAATAAATCATAATATACATGATATTGATATGTGTTCAAGTACCCTGTAGTTTATCTCGTTTAAACCACCTATTTTAACTTAATAGAACACTTTGAAAACCAAATGTTTTATTGCATGGTACCAGACCTGAACCGATTCCCTTTCTATTTAAAGGACTTTTTCGAATTTCGAATTCGAATTCGAATTTTCGAAATTCGAATTTCGCGCGTATCCTACGCGCGAAATTCGAATTCGCTCGGACAAAATTTCACTGTTCCCAATCCCATGCAAGTTCTATATGAAACACGCCAACATTTCGTATTTATAAAGTAGAAATGAATATGGATTATGGAAGAGTAATGAGAAATGAAATGAAGGAATTTTCTTTATATATCAATATATATACATTATTCATATAAACAGAATATATATATATATATATACATATTATTATTATATTTTAATATAATATTTAAAACATAATTGTAAATGTAATCAATATATTCATAAATTCAATTAATTTTTCGTTACATCACTTAAAAATCGATAGGCATTAAAATACTAGAGTAAGTGCGCCAATTATGGTCTGGTTCTATAATATGGACTAAGTACCGGCGTTTCTCCAAGAACGTCCTTTATATCGAGCCATCGGCCAACGCACCCTAAGGTTCACCCCTCCTGCGGCTTGCCAGTCGTTTGCAGGCTGGCAGAGGGCGCGCAGGTATTCACCGGAGCCATTTTTCGTTTTTATCAACGTGCAATGTAATTTCTTAGCTAACTTCGTAAGCTCATAATTTCAACAAATATAACTCTTTGTGTAAGTGGATTAAACCATGAGAAAGGTGAGTGATTTTACAATTGTTCATATTCTGTTGCAATATCCAATAGTTTTTATAATTTTCTGAAAAACAATATTAAGCTTCAATTGTATGTGTATTATAATATGGACCACCGGCATGTTTTGAATATGGACTAGTGGTCCATATTACGAACAGTACTCTTATATCATTTTAATGTTTTAGGATAGCATCTACAACCAAAGAAAAGACCAGACAAACATGGGATAAAAATGCTATGAAAAATGCAATTAAAGCTATACCAGAAAAGAAAATGGACCTTTTCAAAGCATCTAAAACATACGAAGTACCCAAAACTACCCTCATACGCTTATGAAAAATAGAAGACCAGTCACTAAGAGACGATACGAACCATAAACTTGGAAGTAAATCGTCTTTCCCGAGTGAATTGGAAGATAAATTGGCTGATTATAATCTAGAAATAGAAAAATCTGGATTTGGTCTTACTCGCAGGGACATCAGATCTTTGGCTTACCAGCTAACAGAAAAAAATAACATAAAGCACTTATTTTCACTAAATAATGAATCTGCGGGAAGAACATGGTTCAGGTTATTCCTCAAGCGCCATCCTAACTAATCCTTTCACCGACCAACAGGTACATCAATCGCAAGAATGAAAGGCTTTAAAAATGTAAACGCATTTTTTGACTTGTTGTAGAACTCTTTGGATGAAATCTAGTAGCCTGCGTCGTGTTGTCTAAAATTGACTGATTTAGTTTTAGGCAACACGTCTAGTTTAACTATGGTCCATATTTGAAACCATGTGGTCCATATTTTGTACACTTTTTGCAAACTCACAATAATGACATATTTTAGAAAATGTTGATTATTTCTAAGATGTTGATATTTCTTAAGAATTTTATTAATCGTTTTTGATACCAAATAATGATCGAAATGTTCAAAATATATAAGGCTAATATAACTTTAAAATTCTGAGTTTTATTTGACAAAATCCTTATGGTGGTCCATAATTGGCGCACTTACTCTATTAAATTCGTACATTCGTGTCACCAAGTCACCATACAAATCTTAAACCGGTGTGGCAGTGCTTTCTGTTGAGTTTGTTTTTAAGAGTAACGCTTTGTGAATGCGACTGTATTCACTTTGTGAATAAAAACATGCTACTGTGCTTTAGTTTAGGCTATCAGCGTATGAGTAAAATAAAATAAATCCTCAAATTTTGCATCATGATGGAAATTATCGTACAATCTGCGTATGATAATACTGTGCTGTCGTTGGTACATCGTACGTAGGTACAAAATTATCGTATGTGTACGATAATTATCGTACGGTTCCGAACGCACCGTTGATTCTCAACGAGAACGAGCATTCCGAACCGAGCTTCGTATAGGTACCTACCTGGTGAATGACCTCCAGCAGTACTTACTACTATATTATCTATGCCTCAGCATAACGTGCCGGTCAGCTATAGGTAGGTAGGTAGGTAATGGCGTCATGCGGTTATTTATAGACACTTATCATAACTGCTGAGTTTATACCAGCAGAGGTTTACATAGATACAATTAAATAACCTCTACCTACCCGTATTTACACGAAGCATGGTTACTAGCGGGTCATATAAGTAGGTAGGTTAATAGTACCTACCTATTCATGACTACCAAAGTACCTATAAACGTGAGTTTGAGAGTGGGTGGCTTCTAGAGCCGACAGCCCACGACGCGCGAGGAGCGGATGGTCATACCATAGAAAAGATAAAAGTAGGTATCATACCTTGCACTACATCAGCCGGCGAGAACATCCTGCCTTCCACTATCACCTCCATATCTGTGCTTCTAATTCTGAACAAAGTAGAAGTAATTACGTGCTTGGTACTTCTTTCTGAATCTTCGAAGTCGAAAGTTCTATATACCTAGGTTGTAAACTGTAAACTTGTAAACACTTAAAACCCGTACTGCCAAACCTAACCAAGCACACGCCACAACGACGACACAAGGATCAGACAGAACACTACACAACACACACAACACAAACAAGTACACATAGTCACATACACACTCACTACCAGTGTTGCCAGCCGGTTTTGTCAAAGGTTACCTGAAATAGATCAAAAAGTAAAAATATATGAAATGCTATTTTTGGACTGAAAGTCCAAAAATAGCATTTCATATTTTTTTTCCGACTTCCAAAAATGAGAAGGTTCTCTATTTAGTTTTATTTTTTGAAGTGTAAACTTCTTATGAGAGGGTAAACCCCTTCGATACGTAACGCGTTGCGGCGCCAGTATATCTGGCTTCCCTTTCTCTCATGCATACGGCAGCGGTAGGCAGGCTCCTCCTCTCTCACTCTAACCCATAGTGCTGGTTAGATTAGTTTAAGTTATTACTTCTGTCGGGCGTCCCCAGATGCACATGTTTCTTTTTTTTTTTCAAATTTATTACCTCATAGTAGCCTATGAGGTAATAAATTTGAAAAAAAATAGCGCATGAATTGAAAAAATATTTTTTCACCTAACGCGTATACTTTCCGATTGGTCCTATGTAAATTTCATGAAAATCGGTTCAATAGTTTTTAAATCGAAATAGCTGGAAAAAATATATCACACCGTAAATCATCACTTTTTTAAAACGTCTGTCCCAATGTATGCTTAGATCTTTAAAACTATGCAACAGATTTTGATGCGGTTTTTTTAATAGATAGAATAATTCAAGAGGAAGGTTAATATGTATGTAAACAAAGTGCGTGACACTTCATTTAGTTTGTACTGTTTGAATTTACCGTGTAATAACTCTGATGTATAATTTATCTGTGAATTTGTGTCATTCTATTGAGCTATCTTTCATATTAACGGATCGATACAGCATGTTAGATGTGGAGGTGGATTATTCGTTTGTCATTTCATGAAGTAGCACGGCTCTGCTAATTTAATATTGTTTTATTCGTTTTATTGCATGTTTTATTCAGTAATAATGGCGGAATTTAAATGATTAAATTGTGACTACAGGACGGGTATAGAGAATTAAATTAAATGTGTGTTGTGATACAATGTGATGTGAACGACGAGGAATCCCAAGAAAATTTTAGACGCCATTCCGCGTGACGTCTAAAATTGACAATTGACCATCGACTAAGACTTTATTAAACAAATTGACCATAAACAAACATAAACACTTGACACTGGCAAAATTGGCATTTTTATGTCACATGCCATAAACAAAGAAGAAGAAGAAGAAGTTCAATTGTAATTTGAATGTCTGAATAGTATTAATAAGAACTGGTGAAACAATAGCTTTAAATGTTGTTTCTCTTTTCAGGTGAGATTGTGATTAACTAAGGTTAAATACATGTTTTGTAAAAGTGTTAAAATTAGCTGATGTAATAAAATAAAATTTACTCTTTTCAAAGCAACTCAATTCTGGTTATAGTTTTACTGATTCACCATAATATCCAAAGATAAATATAAATTAAGACATTATAAAACAACATTTCTACAGCAGTTAATCAGGAATAATGGAAAAATTTTGTTTCGAATTCATGGTCAAAGCCGGTGGAGATGTGAAAACAAATATTATTTGTGTAACGACAATCACAGATTTGGAAGGCCGGACCTTTGCGATCCCAGATAAGCTATAAGCTACAACCTGTAAAATTACATGATGAAATAGTTAAGACCCAAATCTTTGAGAAAGTAAAGGCTACATTACAAAAACGTCATGAGAAACGACAGGTGTGGATATCCATGAACCCGGAGATGAAGGCGTTATATTGTGATGAAGATGGAAATAAACAATTTATGGGATACCTATTGGAGGAACAGACAAAACCACAAACTTCTACAACAGGAATTTCAGAAGAATCTCTAGCAAGAATCATGGAAAGCTTCGCTGAAATAAAGAAAGATTCATCAAAACCTTTTAATATGGGGAGAATGGTAGAATTTTTTTTTATAGAAAAATTCAATAGCTAGATTATTAGTGTGTCTCAGTGGATGACTACCTAGAATGTGTCCGCTTAGGAATAGAAGAAAATGTCAAAAAAATTGAAATTTTTAGGTTATTTATAGAAGATTCTTGTTTAGACTGGTATAGTTCCATGCTTATAAAGCATACAATAGATTCGGAATGGACAATGTGGAAAAATAACTTCTGTGAAACATATGCGGATAAGGGTTGGTCACCGATCAGGTATGCAATTTTATTTAAATACAAACAGGGCTCATTACTGGATTATGCGTTAAAGAAGGAGAGACTACTATTAGAAATAAATAAGTCCATAAATAAACCCACTCTAATTGATCTGATTGCCACCGGATTACCAAATTTTATTGAAGATAAGATTGATAGGAATAGTTTAAAGGAAACTGAAGACTTATTTAATAATTTAAGAAGTTTAGAGCATATGGTAAACAAAAAAAAGTTTGATAAAAAGATAGGAACTTCCGAAAGTAAAATAAAGAGAAAAATGTGAAGCCCTTGGCTAGTCTGTGTAAAATTTGTGAAAAAGGAAAACAAGGTATAAGTTACCACTCTGAATCCCAATGTTGGTTTAAGATTAGGAATAATGAAAGGCCAAAAAAAGATCAAATAAGGAGTGTTAACCATTCTGAATTAGAAATAGAATTGAATAAAATTGAATGAAATTGATCCAAAAAACTAATAGTGCCGCCATTAATAAAAATTAAATTACTAATAAATGACACTTTGGAAACATCAGGAATATACGATTTAGGATCTAATGTGTCTTTAATAAGTTCAAGGTTATTATCTTTAAAAAAATACCTACTTATGATAGAAATGCAGGTTTCAAAACAATTAATGGCGTAAAAAAAAAATAGGAATGGTAACTTTAAAAATTAAAATTTTCGAAATCGAAAAACATGTTAATATTTTTGTTATAAATGAAGACAACTTTGACTATGATTTTCTACTTGGGTTAGACTGTATACAAAAATTTAATTTAACTCAAAATGAGAATTTAAATATCACCCAAAATGTCTTCAGCAAAAATAATACAGACTATGAAAAAAATTAAGAAAAGCAACCTATAAACACTAAAGAAATTCCTGGCAGTTCAGGTAGTGACATAGGGAATAAACAAGATAATATATATTATGAAAAAAAAGATGTGGATATTACAAAGAAAAATAAAAAAGAAACTCTCATTAATGAGTATAAAATAAACTTTAATGAAAATATAATAGTCATAATTTTGATATCTCAGTAAATAATTTAGATCATCAAAAAAAATCTGATACTGACAAATTGATATGCAAATATAATTCAGTCTTCGCTAAAGACAAATATGATATAGGTACTGTAAAAGGTTATGAAGCCCATATTGATTTGTTGATAGATAAATACTGTAGTAAAAGATTGAGGATATGAAAGAAATTGAAGATCAAATATCAAAAATTTAATTGAGGAGTCATATAGCCCTTTTGCCGCTCCAGTAACACTGGCATTTAAAAAAGAAGAAGGAAGGAGATCAAGGCTTTGTATAGATTTTAGCGAATTAAATAAAATTGTAGTTCCCCAATCGCAACCATTTCCGCTTATGATCTAATGGTTAAAATAAGAAAATGTAAGTTTTTTTCAACATTCGATGTAAATTCAGCATTCTGGTCCATACCTCTTAAAATTCAAGATAGACACAAAACTGCATTTGTTACTCAAGAGGCACACTTTCAATGGACTTGTTTACCTTTTGGGTTAAAAACTTCTCCCGCTATTTTTCAAAGAATATTGAGTAGCATTATAAGAAAGCATAAACTGTCAAATTTTACTGTCAATAACATCGACGATATTTTGTTATTTTCTGAAACGTTCGAAAAATACATTGAGCACTTATCTTTGTTATTGGAAGCGATTTTAAAAGAAGGTTTTAAATTAAAATTCACGAAATGTAACTTTGCACAGGACTCTGTAAAATATCTAGGGCACATAATAAAAAACAATACTGTCACTCCATTGAAAGATAATTTAATTGCCATAAAAGAATTTCCAATTCCAAAAACACAAAAAAACGTGCGACAATTTTTAGGAAAAATTAATTTCTATGGAAAATATGTGAAAAATATTGCAATTATACTGGATCCTTTACATAATTTATTAAGAAAAGGAGAAAAATTCGTTTGGTCCGATAAATGTCAAAAATCCTTTGATACTATAAAAAAACTACTTTGCTCAAAACCTATTCTAGCCATCTTTGATCCAGATTTGACAATACATATTTATACAGATGCTAGCATACAAGGTGTAGGTGCTATTTTAAAACAAATTCAACATAACGGTGATGAAAAACCTTGTGCATATTTTTCCAAAAAATTAAACGATTCCCAAAAAAAGAAAAAAGCCATATATCTTGAGTGTTTGGCAATAAAAGAGGCGGTTAAATACTGGCAACATTGGCTTATAGGAAAAACATTCACGGTTTTTTCAGATCACAAACCTTTATAAAAAATGAATATTAAAGCCAGAACGGACGAAGAACTGGGAGATTTAACATATTATTTGTCGCAGTTCAATTTTAAAATAATATATTCTCCGGGCAAATATAATATAGAGGCAGATACTTTAAGTAGAAACCCTGTGCTAGAATCATATGAAAATCAAGATAGTAATTTTAAAGTAGTGAATTTTGTTAAATTAGAAGACGTACAAAATGATCAAGATAGAAATGAAGATATAAAACAAAATATAAATAAACTTATTTTCAAACATAATATCTATTATAAAAAGATAGGAAAAAATGAAAAGATTGTACTAACTGAGGAGTTTAGTAAAAAAAATATAAAACATGTACACAACTACTCTGCCGTCATAAGAAGAAAAGCTTTCAATTTTGTCAAAAATGAGTTTGATACAGATTCGGAATCAGCAAACAAAATGCTATCTTATGGCTTCACTCATAAAGCTGTAACTCGAATGAATCCAAAGATACCATAACGATTTTCGTCGTAACTGCGTCAAAATTTTAGTCTTTTTAGTCTAAAAGGCTTAATTACGAAATTATGGCTTTTTATTTATGTATTTACAACTTGCTTGTCTAAATGACCGTAATTCCCATTTAAGGCCTTTTAGGTTAACACAACATAAATATCACTATAGATTCGCTAAAATGAAAAGCCGTAATTACCAAATGAGGCCTTTAATGGGAGGGTGGGGAGTATTTATTTTGTGGCGCGCGCGTCTCGTTCAGTTGCTAGCTCGGGTCACGCGAGATTACAGCGTTGAGTGCGTCTGCGGCGGCAACTGGCGGGCTCCCGCTGGCCGGAATTTTCGGTAAGTGAGATTTCTTTGCGTTTATACTTTAATTACTATTAATATTATTTATTAGATCCGCTGATCGTATTGTAGGTACTTACTTATTATTACAACCTTTTTGACATTCCCAATTCTCATCTGTTGCGGCAAACAACAAGCAACAAGCCAACAAACAACTTACCTATGTACCTACCTACCTACCTAAGTAGGTAAGCAGCGATACCTATTTACTTGTTTTTTGTTAGATCCGCTGACTGTATTTTATGTACTTACCCAACAACAACAAAATTAGATAATAGGTAGGTAGAGACCTAGTACCTACCTAGCTTGTAAATAAGTAGGTATCTACCTATTATAATATTCAACCCTACTCCTCAAATCTTGTATGTTAAAGGATATGTTTCACAATGTATGAAACTTAGTTTTTTGGGTGTAGGTACACTTGTAGTATAATCATAACTAAATAGGTACCTAACTCAATGAATAACAGTAAAATATCCGTGCTTGTGCTCATTCGTGTGCTTGTGCTTACCCAATAGAAGATTGTTTTAAAAATGTACGTGCCTCATGTAGTTATATCCTTAAGTGTGAAGTGTAAAGAGACATTATATCATTAAATTTGTAATTTTCAGGTCAACATGAAAAAAAGTGCAAGAAGTTTTCAAATTATAAAATTATTAGCTGCTAATAAAAACAACGACCATAATCAAAATTACCAACAATCGACGAGCACTGGATTTGTTGGTACTCATAATAATGATGGAAATAATTCACATAACTTTTCGAGAACAGCGAACTTACATAGCAGCGATGAAAATTTCGATGCAGATGATTTTGTATGTGATAAAGACTATGTGTCACCAAACCTACAACCCGCTCGAGTCTTTATACGAAACTCTCACATTCTTCCGGAATTACTGACTGACAATCTAAATTCAGCTCGACAAAACGAAAATGATCTAGATTCTGATTTCATTCCGAACTCACATCACATCCAAACGGAATCTGGATTTACTGCTGATTCTAACAATGTCGGAAGTCGAAATAACCAAGAATCGATGAGCTCTGGATTTACTGGTAACAACTATTATAAAAGTAACCCACATAACATTGCGAGAACAGCAAATTCACACAGCAGCGATGAAGACTTCGATTCAGATGATTCAGTACTTGATAAAGACTATGTGCCACCAAACACTCACGTCACCCCAATTTTAAAAGTGATACAGATTGTGACTCCGTTATTCCGAACTCACAACCGCATATCAATATACCAGAATCGCCGCCAGAATCGACGTTAGAACAGAATAAATTTACCAAAAAAGGGACTATATGCAAAAGAAAATTATTTGAGACCAGTTTTGAAGAGAGAAAAAAAATTAGAAGGGATGAAAAAGTTATAAAAAAATACGCTTTGAAAACTGGATGTGATGAAACTTGTAGAAAAAAATGTATTTCGATGATCCATGAATAGAGAAGAAAGGCAATCAATACACGATTTTGGTCGTTAACGTGGAGGGAACAGAAATTGTACATCTCAAGCCATGCGTCTTGGGTAGAACCTGTAAGGAAAAATAATTTTGGCGCAAATCCCAACAAGAAAAACAGAACAAAATCACTGTCTTATTACCTAAGCAATGAAACAGGAGAGAGAATACCAGTCTGCAAAGTTTTATAGCTTGGCTATATTAAGACCAACGACAAGGCTGTCAGAAATGCTTTGAACAACCATGACGCGAAAATTATTGACAGAAGAGGTTATAACAAGAAAGAAGTTATAAGCCGTGACGTAATCAGAACCCATATTGAGACTTTTAAACCGAGTATTTCACACTACAGAAGAGAGCATGCGCCTAATAGAAGATACCTGTCTTCTGAACTATCGATTAAATTGATGTACGACGACTATAATGAGAAATAGCATACCAATTCAGCGATTTCTATGAAGTGTACAGAAAGGAAATTAAGAAAATGAATATTTCTTTTACCAAGCTCGGTCATGAGGAGTGTGAAATTTGCGAGCAGTTCGAAGTTGACAATCCAAACTCAAAAGAATTGCGTCACAGAAACTGTAACATCTGCAAAAACTTTGACAAACATCATGAACGTTACATTTTGGCAAGACAAACATATGACATTGATCGCGAAACTGCTAAATCTGGTGCAGCAGCTGATGTAGGATATTTTTCTGTTGACCTACAGAAGGTTATTATGTTACCTAGGATTGATATGTTTAAAATGGTCTTGTTTTGCCCTCGCCTCGTCGCGTTCAACGAAAGTTTTGTGCCGTTAGGCTACAAAACGTCAGATATTATGACTTTTGCTGCTATATGGCATGAAGCTATTTCAGGCAGGAAGAAGGATGACATAGTTTGTGCGTTTAAAGCCTTTTTGGAGCACTATAGAGACTTTAAAAAGATAACTTTGTGGCTCGATAACTGTGCAGCACTAAATAAAAACTGGGCATTATTTTCGTTTATGATTTATTTCGTAAACTCTCATGAGACTACCATCAACACCATCGTGTTAAAATATTTCGAAACGGGACATACTTTTATGTCCGCAGACGAGTTCCATCATCAAGTGGAGCATGCCTTGAAAAAAAGAAAAAAAAATATTACTTTAACGATTTCGCAGACGCAGTTGCTTCAACAAATAAAAGAAAAACTATTGTAAAACAGATGGCTGTTACAGATTTTTTCAATATTGCGGATGATACCTCCAATGTAAGAACTCAAAAATCCAACCCACGAGCATACTTACGTGATATGTGTGAGATATCCTTTCAAAAAGGAAGCTTTTCAATGTTTTACAAAAACGATTTCAACAGCCCAGATTATATACAGTTAGAATGTTTTAAAAAAACCGTCGAGAAAAAAGGTTTTTCTGCTCACGTGCAAAAAACAGAACCAAGAGGAATAACGAGTGAACGTAAAAATAATATCCTGCAAAAATTTGGCCCATTGATGCCAGCAAACCGAAAATATTTTTGGGAAAATTTGCATACAAACCATGCTGCTGCAAACCTACTGGTAGACTATGAAGACTGATCACCAAATAATAATGAAAACTTTTACATATTACAGGGAGATATTTTTGTAACATTAGAATTGTCTTTGTTTAAAAAAAAGTCATATGTGATTTTCGGTAATGTTCCTACCTACCTTATACATTATGTTTTTTTATTAAGATTATAAAAATAAGTAAAAAGTGGTTAGTGAAATGTTGAAGACTGATTGATTTAATAAATAATTATTGCGAAAGAAATCTTTTCAGACCTGTATTTTAGTGACTAGCGTTATATTTTCTTTACCTGACTACAAATCTATGCTTGAGTCTTTAATTTTATACCTGATGATATAATTTTATACAAAATCAAAGGCTTAAGTTCCTGATTTTCAGTGCTTTTACTTTAATATACAAGACTTAAAAACTTTGTTTAGGTAAATTTCCTGATGAGAAAAGTCATAATTGCACAATTAAGGCTTTACATGCAATGGCTTGTGTTCACAAAGGTCGATTTCCTTCCATGAAAAGATGTAATTACATCCTATGAAATTAGTTCTTTTTAGTGTAGTATTGCTTATTAAATATGATTTTTATGCTAAATTAAAAAGGAAAAAATAAGACAAGGAAGTGAATGAATCTAAAAATCAAAACAAAATAGGATTCAAAAGAAAGCTATATTTTTACGTATATTTTTTAAAGCTATATGTTTACGTATTATAAAATAAAGTTCAATAACAAAAAGCATTTAGTAAATCGCCGGCCTTCATTTTGGACAAAACTTCAATTATCTCGAAATCAACTTTGACTAAGTTACGGCTTTTCTTCTTATGATGGCAGTACTACTGTCATATACGAAGACAACAAATGGAAAACAAGATTAAACCCTTTTATCAAGCTAAAAATTTATTGAATAATATAAAAAAAAATTGCGAGAACTGTGAAACCTGCATAAAAAATAAATCTAGAGGAAAATACAAGTTTGGACTAATGTCTCACTTAGGTCCAGCAACCTATCCATTTGAAATAGTGTCTATAGACACCATAGGGGGATTTGGTGGTGCGTGTTCAACCAAAACATATTTACATCTTCTAGTAGATCATTTCGCTCGTTACGCATATATTTTGACGTCCAAAACGCAGAGTGCGAATGATTTTATAAAACTTGTCCAAAAAGTAACACAAGTTTATAAAATTGATTTGATTCTATCAGATCAATATCCAGGCATAAATTCTAAGGATTTCAAATTTTTTTTAGAACAAGAAGATATACCTATAGTTTTCACTGCAGTAAATGCGCCATTTTCAAATGGATTGAACGAAAGGTTAAACCAAACGTTTTTAAAATTCGTTGTAAGATTAATGAAAGGATGGAAAAAAATAGCTTGGACAACTATTGCTCACGAATGCACAGACAAATATAACGAATCTGAACATAGTGTAACAGGGTTCTCTCCAAAATATTTATTGGAAGGAAAAAATGTTGACATTATACTAGATGAACTGAAACAAAATATAACACATAATCATCTATTGCAAGACCGAAAAATTGCCTTAGAAAATAGTATAAAATCCCACAATTATAATAAACAAAGATTTGATGAAAACAGAAAACATTATGAACTAAAAGTCGGAGATCCTGTATATGTTGAAAACGGAAACCGGTTAAACCGAAAAAAACTAGATGAATTGAAAATAGGACCTTATCAAATTATAGACAAAATATCCAATTCAATTTACAAAGTAAACACGGGCCGAAAAAAGTCAGAGTCGAATCTCTTCCTTATTACAAAACTTATTCCAGTAGTAGAGTAAAACAGTAAAACTTTGTATTTTAGATGGAGGGGGGGAGATGTAAACAAAGTGCGTGACACTTCATTTAGTTTGTACTGTTTGAATTTACCGCGTAATAACTCTGATGTATAATTTATCTGTGAACTTGTGTCATTCTATGGAGCTGTCTTTCATATTGACGGATCGATACAGCATGTTAGATGTGGAGGTTATGTTATGTAAAACAAGTAAGAATTCAATTGTAATTTGAATGTCTGAATAGTATTAATAAGAACTGGTGAAACAATAGCTTTAAATGTTGTTTCTCTTTTCAGGTGAGATTGTGATTAACTAAGGTTAAATACATGTTTTGTAAAAGTGTTAAAATTAGCTGATGTAATAAAATAAAATTTACTCATAATTCATAATTCATTTATTGTGGAACATAGGTATATTACAGGTTTTATTATTTGGTAAGTTCGCTATGCTACCATTTGATAAATGGTGTACAATATTTTCTAACAATGTGAGACATTTATAAAAAAATAACTAGGTAACATAATAATAATTCTATATAAACGTCACTTAGGAATATTACATAATTAAATTATTACTCTTTTCAGAGCAACTCAATTCTGGTTATAGTTTTACTGATTCACCATAATATCCAAAGATAATTATAAATTAACACATTATATGTATATAACATGCATATTAATATAGTAGAGAAAAACTGATAATTTTATAGGTTTCTAATGTGGTGTCGTAAATAAACACATTTTTTGCGCTTACATTGCAAACGCTGGCTGAACCAAAATAATGGAGAAAATGAGATAAAAAGCATTATGCGTATTTATTATTACGTGTTTGTACGCGCATGCGTAGTACAAAGCTTGAGAAAAGGCTCTATTTCTTGACATTAGAATTAGTTTCAGACCAGGTTTGTCCACAGATACGGCTATTTTGAGTTTGAAGCAGACTGTCAAGTACTATACCGATCGCAAAACTCCCATTCATGCATGTTTCCTCGACCAATCTAAAGCATTCGACTTGGTTAGCTATGAATTACTGTGGCAGAAGCTAAATGAACTGGAAATGCCACCAGAACTTAACGACATATTTAAGTTCTGGTATCAAAACCAAGTCAATGTGGTGAGATGGTCAGGCGTTTACTCGGAGGCATACAGGTTGGAGTGTGGAGTGAGGCAAGGGGGGCTGACATCTCCAAAGCTCTTCAACTTGTATGTGGACGCGCTCATGGGTGAGTTCAGCAGCACGCGTGTCGGTTGTCACATTGACGGTGTCTGCATCAACAACATTAGCTACGCAGACGACATGGTGCTGTTGAGCGCATCCACGTGCGGTCTAAGTAAACTGTTACAAATCTGCGAGAGGTACGCTGAGAAACATGGATTAAGATACAATGTTAATAAAAGTGAATGCATGATTTTTCAAGCTAGAGGAAGTTGTCCAGTATCTAATTTACCACCCATCAAATTATATGGAGCTCCTCTAAAGAGAGTAAGAGAGTTTAAGTACCTGGGCCATTACCTTACCTCTGACTTGAAGGATAATGTTGACATTGAGAGGGAACGGAGGGCGCTGTCTGTAAGAGCGAACATGATAGCCCGCAGGTTCGCTCGCTGCTCCAGAGAAGTAAAAACAACTCTTTTCAAAGCCTACTGTTCTAGTTTTTACACATGCAGCCTGTGGGTGAATCATACGCAAAAGCAGTATAGCGCTTTACGTGTTCAACACAATAACGCGTTCAGGGTGTTGATGGGGCTGCCTCGATTCTGTAGCGCGTCTGGGATGTTCGCCGAGGCGCGTGTGGACTGCTTCTACACCACCATGCGTAAGCGGGGAGCATCTCTGGTGCGCAGGGTCCGAGCCAGCTCCAATAGCATTCTGAGCGTGTTCGCAAATAGGTTCGACTGCATTTATATGTATCACTACTCGAGGATGCACGTTTTCACTAATAATAATAACATAAAGTATAATTATTCCAAATAAATTTGTGTAAGTCTTTTAATGTATTTTTTCTTGTTTTGACTGTTGTACTTATTATTTTGTAATTGATTATTATGTATGTAGATGATTTCTAATGTTTATGATAATTTCAAGTATATTATGGACCTAATGTAGTCTGAAATAAAGATTTAATTATTATTATTATTAGAATGACAAGCTCAAAACATACTCAAGCGTCACTCTAGCGAATTATGTGATTAAGGGGTAAAACATCACGACAAATAGTGCTAATAGTGCTAACGACGCATCTGTTAGCACTATTGGCTAACAGATGCGTCAAGCAAACGAACGTATATGAATGCGAGAGAGAAAGTCGTGTTTTTACTAGGCACACACTATGTTTCAAACTCAATTTTGCTTAGTCAGCATATATAATATATATAAGAGCGTTTTGTTACATGTTGGTTTCGTGGAAAAAAAATCCAAGACAGATAAAGATAGTAAAGATAGTTTCAAGATAGTTATTTCCAGATATCTCCCTTCCTGCCTGACTCGAAATCAAAGAGTAAAATATTGAAAAAATAAATTTTAAATTAATAAATAATTCATTCATTTTTTTCTGACAGTAATTATGGTCGAAAGGAACGATTCCAGACATATCACTGTCACTTGCGAGATCAGTGCGGTAATATATGGTTGTGGTGTAGAATCTGTGATCATTTTGGGGGATTTTAATGCCGACCCTAAAAGCTCTTTGGTAAGGAACTTATACATTTCTGTATGGAACATACCTACGTGTGTGCAGGTATTGATTACTTTGGTATAGCGTCAGATACATATACTTTTGTTAGTGATGTTCACGGTACTTGTTCGTGGCTGGACCATGTATTTACTACGGAAGCCGCAAGAGAAACGATAATGGACTTTAGGATAAACTATAGTGTTACGTGGTCTGATCATTTTCCAGTGGAATTTACTTGCAATTTAAATGTTATAACGCCAAAGGTTGATGTACCAAAGTCATCCTACAATTCTGTTGTATGGGGTGGTAGAGATATCTCTCAGATAAAGCAGTATACACAGCTATGCTCAAGTAAGCTTAGAGATGTTGACTTTCCTTCAGCTTTTAGAACATGTGCAGATAATACCTGCGGTGACATGTATCATAGAAAAATTATTGAATTGTAAAATTGTTAATATATTAAAAAGCTCAGCCAACAGTAGTCATTACAGTAATATTCCTAGTTATAAGCAAAGAAAAAGAAAACCGTATGTAATTGGATGGAATAAATATATTAGAGAGGCTCATGGAGAGGCGCGGCTTTGGTTTCAGGAGTGGGTTCTTTACGGCAGGCCGTTGTGCGGTTTTGTATACGATAAAATGCGAAGATCGCGCACTGTTTTTAAAACTAAACTTATTAAACAATCAGATCCAAATAAAAATGGATATCCTCGCGAACCATCACACGGCAAAAAACTTTAGCAAGTTTCGGAAGGACACTAATAAGCTCAGTCCAAAGCCGAGCGTCCCCGTGAGCGTGGAAGGTGTAAGCGACCCTGTCCAAATTGCCAATCTATTTAAGGAGCACTTTAGAGTGAAATCTTCACTAGGTCCTGGAAGTGTAAGGGTTCGGAGCCGCCTACTGGGGATCAAATTGTCCGGATCTCAGCAAAGGAAGTTTCACGGATAGTGAATAGCATGAATCGAGGCAAATCTCCTTCCTGGTCACGACTCTTTGTGTATTGAACATCTAAAGTAGGTACGCTGGACCTCATTTGGCACGGGAACTCGCCATGCTTTTCACTTTTTGTATCGGCCAGTCCTACGTTCCTGAGGTGATGATGCGGACTCTTGTTTTTCCTATTATCAAAAATAAATCTGGAAATGCTTCTAGTTTAGGTAACTACAGACCCATATCACTAGCTACTATAGGGTGCTATAGGGTCTTTCATTAAGCGTGTCCTTTAAATCTTTAAATTTAAATAAAACAAAGTGTGTGTGATATATTATCGAAATTATTTATTTATTTGAAAGATGTAGTGATGCCATTATGTGTGGAATATGACATCATTCAAATTCAAATTCAAAGTCCGCCACGGCTTCTCTGGGTGGAGCGCATGCGAGATATCCAATTTTCCATGACTTTTGCGCATAGATCAGGCTGAATTTGACTTATGGCATAGGTTATGTTGGCTTTGAGGGCCGCTGTGATTTGTGGTTTATTCACATAGACCTGCGACTTAAGAAAACCCCACAAGAAAAAGTCTAGCGGGGTTAAGTCACAAGATCTCGGTGGCCAGTTCACATCAGCTCCACGTGAGATGACCATGCCCTCAAATCTCAAATGCAGAATATTCAATGTGGCATGAGCTGTGTGGCACGTAGCGCCGTCTTGTTGAAACCACATGTCGTTGGTGTTCAGATGATCCAGTTCATGCCAAAAAAAGTTGGTAATCATCGACCTATAGCGCTCGCCGTTGACAGTGATGGCCTGGCCAATGTTGTTCTCAAAGAAATATGGCCCGATGACGCCGCCAGCCCAAAACCCACACCAAACTGTAACTTTTTCGGGATGCATTGGACAATTTTGTTTGTTTACGTACCCATTCATCCAGATATGGGCCTCATCGCTGAAGATAATTTTTCTGTGAAAATTACGGTCAGTTGCTAACTGTTCCAGTGCCCATTCAGCGAACACACGTCGTTGTCTATGGTCGTTAACCTTCAATTCCTGGGTGAGTTGAATTTTATACGGGTGCAGGCCCAAGTCACAACGCAAAATTCGCCAAGTTGTGGTCTGTGAAAGGCCGAGTTCTTGTGAGCGATGCGAAATCGACTGCCTCGGATTCTCCTGCACACTCTCACGGACAGCGGCGATGTTTTCGGCAGACCTTGCGTTTCGTTGACGTACGGGTGTTGGTCGATCATTTACCGAACCAGTGGACTCAAATTTATCCACCACACGACGAATAGTCCTCTCGGTAGGACGATTATGGCGACCGTAAAATGGGCGAAGCGCGCGGTGCGTTGCCCGAACAGAACACTCATTTTGATAAAACAATTTTATCATTTGCACGTGTTGTTGAATGCTATAGCTATCCATGATGATTTGGCAAAACAGAATGAATAAATTACAACCAATTTGACAGATGTAGCTTCAACAAGATGGCCGCTACCAACTGTCAAAGTTCGGACGTGCCTATTGGAACACCCTTTATAATAGCTAAGGTGCTAGATGGTGTGATTGATATGTATCTTAGTGTACATTTAAACTTACACGATGCCCAGTTCGGGTTCAGGCCCGGGTTGTCCACTGAATCAGCCATACTGAGCCTCAAACACACTGTCCAGTACTATACTAGCAGGAACACACCTGTTTACGCCTGCTTCTTAGACCTTTTGAAAGCTTTTGATCTGGTGGCGTACGACAGTTTGTGGCAGAAGCTGTCGGGTGATACTGGGCTGCCGTCTGAATTGGTGGAGCTCTTTAAATATTGGTATGGCAATCAATGTAACAATGTAAGGTTGGCATGGTCGCTATCGGACACGTACAGGCTGGAGTGTGGAGTGCGGCAGGGTGGAATCACTTCGCCGCGACTCTTCAACCTGTACATGGATCGTTTGATTCGTGAGCTCAGTGGCGCTAATATTGGATGCTCTGTTGACGGAGTAACTGTCAATAACATAAGTTACGCTTACGATATGGTGTTGCTGAGCCCATCGATTAGTGCCCTACGAAGACTTGTTGGAATCTGTGAGCGTTATGCGGAGGCTCATGGGCTCAGATATAACGCTGGCAAGAGTGAGGTGATGGTTTTTAAAGCCCGGTCGAAAACTTATTCCACAGTCCCATCAATCTTGCTGGCGGGCAGTGAGCTCAAGCGGGTGTCCGAGTTCAAGTATCTGGGCCACTGGGTCACTGAGACTCTCTCAGATAACACCGATATTGATAGGGAGCGAAGGGCATTATCAGTCAAAGCCAACATGTTAGCCCGTAGATTTACACTGTGCAGTACGGCTGTAAAAAAAAGTTTGTTTAAGGCGGTCTTTTTACACGTGTAGTCTATGGGTTAACTTTACTAAGTGCTGCTGGAATGCCCTTCGAGTCCAGTACAATAATAGCTTCAGGGTGCTGTTGAGGCTGCCATACTTCTGTAGCGCATCGGGAATGTTCGCGAACGCACGCGTCGATGACTTTTATGCGATCATCCGCAAGAGAACGTCGTCCCTGATGCGTCACGTGAAGGACAGCACCAACAGATACCTGCAAATTATAGAAGGAAGGCTGGATACTGACTGCATCTTCATGAAGCCCTGCACAGAGGTGCACCATTCGCACCGGTGATGTAATTATGTGTGATGATGTGGTGCATGCAGTCTATATTTTAATTTCTTTGTTTTATTTATGTTCTCTATGTTTTAAATTATATTATGATAAATATGGCTCAAATTTGTACATATACTTATGAAGGCTGAAATAAATGAAATTGAATTGAATTGAATTGAAAATAAACGTCATCATCATCTGTTGTATCCGAATCTGTGCTGCTGTCATTTCCTAGTTCAATTATGAATTTATTAGTAATATTATCCATGCACTTATCACGTTTATATTTTAATTAGTTATTTCTGTAAACTCTTATTACGCATACTAAAGGCATTGTGTCGGAAGCTGGTATCCCTATTTTACTAACCTGTTATGGCGGCGACGCGAGATCGCCAGCGTGACCGTTTTTAGTATATTCAGTACCTACCAAATTGGTATAATTTGGGCTCCGTAAAACTAATATAGTTTTTTTTTTGTATCTGTTTATTTTTATTGTTCTTGATAGGATGCAGTGGGCGTTTCATATTAAAGAATTGATTGGAAGACATTAATATTTATTTTAGACAAGACATGACGAGACATTCCGGATCCATTATTTATTAGATACGAACGATGAATGACAGCTTCTATTTCTATAATGACATTTAGTTATTTGACAGGTGACAATGACTTACATTACAACATGCCCCTTTTTGATACGAGTTTTATTTTTGACATTGACATTACTATAGACCTGAGACATTTTTGTTTGTTTACATTTTACAAAATAATTATTCTAGGAAGACAAAATTAAATCTAATTGAAACTTACTATTTTCAGCTTCAAGACAAAGTGTTATACAATACTATAAAGTGCTTACTGATTACTTATGTGCTAGACTTATAAGTGAATTACTTTAGATTATTTTCTAATGTTAAGAATAGTTGTTTACATGATTAAACTTATTTTCTACAAATCAAACAGTTTTGTTTTCTTTATTAATCTTCCTCGACTGCTATACTGAGGAGTATCAACTAGAGGGACAACCTGAAATGAACTTTTCTCAGTTAACTCTTGAGAACTGTTTTATGTTTGGACACTTGAATAAGAAGTTGATGGTGATTGAATTTCTGAAGACTGAACTGAGATTACAGTTTTTCGAATCATTACTTGAACTAGTTGTTTCTACAAGTGTATTGTCAAGACTCTCTACTTCTTGTTCAGCATTTACATCAATAAATATTGGGGACTCTATTACCATATCATCAGAGTGAATAGATTCATAAAATGAGTTTATTGACTGATCAGATAAGTTTGAGTTAGATGTGTAACTATCTGATCTTGACCTGGACTGTTCTCTATATATTAAATATGTTATTGTTTCATCATCCTCTTCCTCTTCCTCCAACTGACTCTTTGACTTTATTTTAGGACTTGACTTATGACCTGACGGAGTGAAAAGTATTATTTGACTGACTGTGACTATATGACTTTGGGTTTTGTTTTTGTGACTGACTTGACTTTGACTGAGAATATGACATATTTTTATATTTCAGCTGAATGTGCTGGGAACTTCTCCTGTAACTATTACCTGCTTCATCTTTGACTATGTATGAACGAGGGAATTTAGTTTTAGAGACTATCATACCTTTTGACCATAGGATACCTTTTGGGTCTTTTTTAAAATGAATTTCATCATTTATATTAAACTCTGGATAGGTTTTAGAAGTCTTATCATATAAATTTTTTGTTTTTTGTATATTTGTTTGTTTTATTTGACTGTGTTCTGAAAATTTGACATTTGGGTTTGAGATTAGACAATTGAGTTGATAATTTAGTTCTTAACTGTCGAGACATTAGTAGTTGTGAAGGTGAATTTAAATTACCTCTTGGTGTGGTTCTATATTGCAATAGACCTAAATATGGATCTGTTTTAGAATCATCACATTTTCTAAAAATGTTTTTTACAATTTTTACAGTTGCTTCAGCAAGACCGTTTGACCTGGATAAGTGTGGACTTCAATATGTTCAATATCCCATTCACTTAAAAATTCTTTGAAACTTGAGTTGAAAGGCGGACCTCCATCACTGACTAGTTGTAATGGGATTCCATGACGTGAAAATATTGACTTTAACTGTGTAATGACAATTGAATGTGTTGTGTTATGATTTAAATGTGCTACTTCAAAATAATTTGAGTAAAAATCTACAATTAAATATTTCTTTCCTTTGTATTCAAATAAATCTGTGGCAAGTTTTTGCCATGGTAGTGAAGGCTGTGTGGTAACAAAGGCTCTTTTGTTTTATTTGGACTAAATGCTAGACAAGACTCACATTGTTTTATTAGAACTTCAATTTCATGATTCAAGTTAGGCCAGTAGACTATTCCTCGGGCTAAATTTTTAGTTTTTGCTATACCCATATGACTTGCATGTAAAATTGACAATATTTCTGATCTCATTATAGACGGAATGACAATAGCATTACTTTTGAAAATTAGATAATTAATTACATGTACTTATCTCATGCCTAATATTTCAGTAAGGAAGCATGTTTGGATCACAATTTTGTTTACAACTTGGCCATCCATTTATGTAATATTCTTTCAGCTTTTGTAAATTATTGTCAGACTTAGTATATTTTAAAATAATTTCTAACTTTTCTTGTGTGATAGATAAATTTGACGTTAGTAAATTGACATGAATTTCTACATTGTTTTCTATTTCATTTAGACATTCATTGACTTCAATGTTATTGACCTTTGACCTAGACAAAGTATCTAAAATATAAATTTCTGTACCTTTATATGTTACAATTAAATGGTATGCTTGTAGGGTGATCATCATTCTTTGAAGTCTTGTTGGGACATCAGACAAAGGTTTTTTGAACAAAGTTACTAATGGTTGATGATCTGTTTTGACATAGACTGGTTTTCCATAAATATATTGATGAAATTTCTTACAACCAAACACAATAGCATAATAACTCTTTTTCTATTTGAGCATAATTCTCTTGACATGAAGTTAATGACTTCGAAGCATATGCAATCGGATTTTTGTTGTGTAAAATTACTGCACCTACTGTATCTTTTGATGCATAATGAACTAGGATTCGGTTAATAAAAATACCTAGACATCAATGTCGAGCCAAAACACAAATAGAAAATAAAAATAGTACCTACCTATGAAACACGCAATCATATATCACGCTCACAGAAACTCAAACAATCCGATAAAATTTTTACCCATCCATCCGCAAATAAATCGCACTCAGGACTACGATTCAGGAGCGCGTTTAGCGCGGCGAGGATGCGCGGAATAGGTGACGAAGATCTAGCCACAGTGCGCGCCGGTGGTTGGGCAAACAACCTATGAGTCCGACCCCGACAATAGTTGTTCGGGACAAACAATCGACACAGCTCGTTGTTCAAGTCCAGAGCGTCAATCTTGCCGCGGAAAATTTTGCAGGCCGCAAGAATCTGATCGCATGCCCGTCGAACCTCCAACGAGTTGTACCCTAGACAACCCAGCAAAAATTTTGTGGGATATAGGTAAGGGTAATATCCATAACAGCGTTTGTAGAGAGCCCGTAAGAAAGCCTTCTGGACCTTTTCCAGCAAGAGTGCATATGTGCTCTCTTGCGGGTTCCACACGCAGGCACTGGATTCCATCTTGCTACGTACAAGTGCACCAAAAAGTAAACAGACCACATGATTGCTTCGGAAGTCACAGGCATTTCTGAGGACAAACCCCAACCGCCTATAATACGTCCTAAGTGGTTTTTACTCTAACTATTTTAGTTAAGGATTTTTAGGCTTTTTAAAAAAAAATGGGAAATGATTCACTGTTCCACAGGCCCGGGGTAACTTGGATCAGAGGCCGGGGTAGAGTGAATATATGGGGTACAGTGAAAACATGTTAAATAAAATGTATTTTTTATTATTATAAATTAGTATGACTTGCCTTATTATATCTATTAAGTAACAAACAAGATATGCATTTATCTATACTATTATTCTTAAATCACATATTTAAGCAATAAGATCAGTCTCATCATTAATCATTAATTCTAAACATTAAATGCAAACAGTCTTGAAAATTTCTAAGGTTGTCGTTGGTAGGTATTTGTAGGCATTATTTATTTAAGATCTCTATTACCGACTTTTAAATGCGTCGTTTGCGTTTATAAAAATTATAAAACCAACTAAAAAAACAAAACAAACAGAATATCTAGGAAACTTCTGGACTTAAGTCATTAAAAAACAATCAAAAAATCAGGTAAATACCGTTTGTGGTAATAAAATAAGTTGAGGTTAATGAACCTGGTCAATAAAAGTATATTCATTCATTTATTGAATATTGATATGGGCAAAGCTCTTATCAAAAGTGTAAATTCCTTGTTGGCGTTTAGTCTGGCCCGAAAACGATGGAGTAGGCAGAGGCAGGACAAGTTATATGTCATACAAAGCCACTGTAGCTATATCAAGTGCCCATTCTGGCACATTCGGCAGTCGAAATGTGTTCTCAGTCTTTTGACTTTTTCTCAGGAATGTTATTTCCACATATTTTTCAGCATTTTCATTGAGAACTTTACCAACGTAGGAAACCTTTTTATTGTGTTGTGCTTGAAACTTCACTAATACAAACGAACCTTCCGCTGGAGCTTTCGACAGACTCAAAATTTTTTGGCTCAATATTTTGGTCACTTTCAACATCTTTATCCTTATCGTCAAAAGTATATACTTATTTTGTCTATTTTATCTTCGTTGGAATAATCGCTTTGCATTACCTTTTTTTTTTATTTTTTCTTCGCGACCTTCTTACGTTTCTTTTCAGTTTTTTCCATGTCCCGCTTTTCTATTTCATCTTTGTTAGGGGTGTCTGTAGCAATAAATGATTTGCCTTTTCGCCTAGGTGCTCTATTATTTTTGCGAGGACCAGCCTTTGGCAACCCACGAAATTCAAACGGACTCTCAATTGTAGTGGATGAATGTGAGAGGATGGTTTGTATGCCGGAAGTACCAAGGAGATCTTGTTCTTCTCGCATTGTTGCGGATGTTGATTTCAATAGCGGTGGAGTGCAGCAGCGCACTCCACCGCTATTGAAATAGTTCGGAAACTATCGGTGGAGTTAAAAGCAAACGTGTGTTTTCATGTTCATGTTCTCGTTGCATGTCACCCTGCAATGGCCAAGCATCTTCTAACAAATTGGGTTCCTGGATGATTGATGGTGTTGGAGATCGAGTAGGAGATCTCGTTGGTAGTGTTTGCCGAGGGTTTTCTTCAATGAGAGTTCGATTTGTTACTTCTAAAGGAGCAAAGTCAACGTCGGTGAAAATTCGCGGTTGAAGGGGAATATTCCCGTAGCTGCAAATCTACTACAAATATTGGAACGTGTCATCGCTGCCATATGCGCTTCCTTGACACATCCTGCTACATCATAAATTGAAAACGTATGACCAGGGTTTCGCATCATCCAACTGTCCACAGCTCTATTGTAAGCTTTTTTGAACGGGCCGAAAATTGCAACGTCTAACGGCTGCAGTTTTCCTGTTGAATGTGTTGGGACTGCAAGGATGGTAACGCCATTATCTTTTGCCAGATTGAGAGCCTTTAGGCTAATATGCACTTCGTAGTTATCCATGATTAGCAAAGAGGTGTTGTCCTTGCTATTCTGGGTTTGATCAATGAAATACTGCATGGTAGGCTAGAAAAGATCAGTGTTCATCCAACCAGTTTCCGTAGCTAGCCCCAAAGATCCAGCTGGGGCGTCTTTGGTCATGTGGTTCTTGAAATACACCCTCGGAAAAACCATGACTGGAGGTAAAGGATGACCAGTAGCACAAACAATGTAGCACGTCGATACTAAAGTTCCCTTTTGAGCACTGGTTACTTTACTCACTTGTTTCTGTCCACGTGGTGCAAGGATTCTTCCGCAGACTTGAACTGTCATGGTATTAGTTTCATCTAAGTTAAATACACGTGTTCCATCTCCAAATCGAGGATTTCGGCTCATGACCTCAGCGAGGTTGTCATAAAATAATTTCACGTTATGTCGGTTGAACGATATCGCTCGGCTCAGACTACAACCTTCTGGCATTCGAAAACTAAGACCACCATGCCTGAATCCATACAGCCATTCAATGCCCGCCATTTTGTGCGTGTGCCATTTTTCTGGTACTTTATTTGCATTTTTTAAGGCCATTTCGTAAGCTAAGCTACCTACTTCTATCGGAGTCAAGCCATAAAACATTTGGCAGCATTTGATAATATAATCGACAAGTACGTTTTCTTGATCCATAATTATAATTATAATTAAATCAAATATTTACATATTTGATTTAATTTCTAGTTAGGTGTCAATCGTATATTTTGTCCTGCAGCTCCTTGAATGGTTTTTTGATGATATCGGTACAATGTAGTGTATGGAATATTTTTGCGTTTGGATGCCGCTCGAACAGATAACTTGTCTTCCTCAATCAGCTTGAGGGCTTGTTTCTCTGCTGAAACTAGCCCTATCGACGTTTTCCGAACGTGATTTCGTGGCATTGTACCTACAAAAATAAAAAATAAATATAAGTAAACCATTCGAGATTTTGTAATATTCCACTGTACCCCAGACAATAATGGCTTGAGGAAGAGTGAATCACAGATCCACTGTTACCCTATGCAAAATTAATCACCCTTACCCATTGGCCGTTAATTTATATTTATAGAAATATATGGAATTCTAGCACATATATATCAGAATGGATATAGGACATACAAAATACCATAATTGCCGATTCCTATTTATCAGTAATTCATTCAAAATAACAAGCAGATACAGTCTAGAAACATATTTCAAAAAGTCGTGGCCGCCTCCTGTTACAGCTGCGAGCGGACTGGATTGACCGAACCGTATTTCGCGCGGCACTCTTTTGTAAATTTTTCGTGTGTGTGTGCTAAACACAGACAGAGTTATTTACGATTAACCTCTGCTCCCCGTTAACCACCGTTACCCTGCTTCCCCTACTTTCATTTCACTGAGAAGAGAAATCAGGGCCTGTTATTAACGGTCCCCACACTAGATAAATCTGTATCGTGGGTACCTGTATTCGATTTACAAAAGTTTAGAGCCTCGGTTTCAGTAAACTATTAGCTTAAATTATTATAATTTTGACACGAGATTAATATACATAGTTGGAATTTTGTAATTAGGTACTTAATATTAAACAAAGGTAAAAAAAAACAAAAAAAAAATTACAAAACAAACATATATAAATATTAATTATAAAATATATAAAAAGATAGATAAATAATATTTATTTACTAAAATAATATGGTATAGCTATTTTGTTGTGGTAGTAAGGTTTCTGTGCAATCGTAATTTAGGGATTTAAGCCATTTTATTAATTTGCTCTTTGCTTCAAATATTGAGCAAGATTTGATTTCACACAGCTTAACGACTTTATTGTAAATTGATGTGGTAATAAATGGACTAAAACGTTGTGCAAAAGAGGTATTAACAGAAACAGTTTGTATTCTAAAAACGCGCTGGTTTTGCATTTCTTAGTAGTTAGCGTCACAGATAACTCTCTTGTGTAGATCGAGACAAGCTTTAAGTATGAACAGCTGTCGTACGCTCAGTACTCCGCTCTCGTTATAGAAATCGACGGTGGGGTATCTATAAGGTTTGCTTAGCATCGTTTTAAGGACAGATCTTTGCGCTCTTTCAGCCTGTATCATCGTGGTTTTGTGTGTGCCACCCCAACAGTTAATACAGTAAAACAAGATTGATTGGTAGAGGGCAGTATAGGTTGATTTGAGAGTCTCAAAATCTGCTGAGCTTCTGAGTTGCCTCATAACATTAATTATTCTTCGAGTTCTTGCAGAAAGATTTTTGATTTGCTCTTTAAAATTAATGTTTTCGTCTAATAGAATGCCAAGGTATTTAATGCACTTTGTTCTAGAAATTTCAATGCAGTCACAGGTTGTGGCTGGAATATTGAGACAAGTATGAATTTTTAAAGTAGATAAAGAAGCAGGCGGCATTTATGCGAGTGATTTGTGAAAACAGACAAACTTCGTTTTATTAGTATTTAGTGTTAACAGGTTAACCTGTAGCCAGTGATTAAGTTTGATAAGACCATTTTCCGCATTTCGAAATGTATCATGCCAAGTAGAGCCATGAAAGATAACGGCAGTATCATCTGCGTAACATATAACGTCAGCATTTTCTAAATTTAGGTCGTGAATATTATTTATGTATAAAATAAAGAGGTTGTAGGGGTTTTTAGGGGTTGTAAGGGTTAGTTGGATTTTTAATTGGTTATTGGGGTTTTTAAGGGTTGTAGGGTTTTTTAGGGATTATAGGGGTTCTTAAGAGTTGTAGGGGTTTGTAGGGGTTTTTAGGGGTTGTAGAGGTTTTTAGGGGTTGTAGGGGTTTGTTGGATTTTTAATTGGTTGTAGGGGCTTTTAGGAGTTTTAGGGGTTTGTAGGGGTTTTTAGGGGTTGTAGAGGTTTTTAGGGGTTGTAGGGGTTTTTAGGGGTTGTAGGTGTTTGTAGGATTTTTAAGGGGTTGTAGGGGTTTTTAGGGGTTATAGGGGTTTTTAGGGGTCGTAGGGGTTTGTAGGGGTTTTGAGGGGTTGTAGGGGTTTTTAGGGGCTATTAGGATTTTTAAAGGTTGTAGGGGTTTTTAGGGGTTGTTGGGGTTTTAGTTACCTACCTTCCTAGCGCTTGCCTGTACACTCTGACGTGCTGCATTGTTTGAGCGCTGCCTTTGACGAAATTGCATACCCTTAGTTGAATTACGCTCAGCATGGATTGCGCTGCTTGTCGTAGAGCTATACTTCAGGAAGAAGAAGATTTCCTGCTGTGTACATTGGAAAAATGCGGTAAAGTATTCCACCTACTCTGCGCCGGTGGAAGATCTGACTCTACCAGTGCCTGGGTATGCCCGGAGTGTCGTTGCTCTTCGAAGAAAGGAGGTGATAACAGCCTAACCCCTGTCGGTGCCAGCAAAAAGGCACGCGAGCCTAATGTCACTTTTCGCAAAAAGATACCTTCAGTGCCGGCAAGAACGGAAGATGAAAATGACCTATCTAATGAAATACGTAGCCTGAGACAAGAAATGTCAACCATACGAGAGCAACTTAGCACGGCGGTGAATGTCATAATGAGCTACGAGGCCAGGCTGGAGAGCTATGCAAAACAAGTTCAGACGCTTCATCAGAAGATCAAGCAATATGGAATCCGCACCCCCTCCGCCTCACCTCGGCCCCGACTCGTAGTGGATAATAATATACCTGCTCCGTTGGCTACTGTTGAGTCGTCTAAAAGCCCCAAAACTGGTAAACCAAAACAGATGGCAAGTAAGAATGCTCAATTAAACTTACCGTCGCGTCGGGTTTATAGAGCTAGCTGCTCCAAACTATCTGGCACCCCTGTTGATAACTCGACAGCCATGAATACTACCTCCGAGACTATTGGTGACTCTCCTAATCCAAAGGATTCAGATAGCGACCAGCAGCACTGGACTGAGGTAAGAAAGAGAAGCCGACGACCATTGTCTCTATGCGGCACCGCCGGCCCTGCCATAACATCGCTGAAAGCTGTAGAGGCCCGCAGTTACATACATTTGTGGAACATGGAGTCAAGTGCCGAGGATATCCGTGATTACCTTACCCAGCTTTGTACCGACGGCACGTGTACAGTCGAGGAGCTTACTCCAAAAGGTGACTATAAATCTTACAAGTTGGGAGTCCCCGCTGCCTTTTGTGAAACATGTTTGTCCACTGATATCTGGCCGATCAATGCCAGAATTAAAAGCTGGATAACATATAGGAAACCGGCTGGCCCTAGACAACCCCCACAACACAGACACAGCGACCACGCAATAAAATCTCTGTTTTTAACACCCTGTATCAAAATGTTCGTGGCCTAAAAACCAAACTTCGACTCTGGCGAAACAATCTGACAACGCTGGAACAACATCTTGTTGTGGTAACAGAAAGTTTCCTTGATAAATCCGTGGAAGACGCCGAAGTGACCTGTGGTGATTGGAAAATCCTGCGACGTGATAGGAAGACACCGTGTGGCGGCGTCCTACTCGCGGCGCGCCCGCCTATTACGCTGAGACGACTTCCGGCGTTTGAAACGGATAACTGTGAGGATCTTTGGGCCAGTTTTAATTGGCACGGTCGGCCTATTTTTGTGTGTGTAATTTATATCAACCCGCGAGCCAGTGATAGTGAATACATGGAATGGTTTTGCAAAGTCGAAAGTGTGATTAGTGAAATAAAAGGGACAGTGCTAATAATGGGTGACCTAAACATGAATAGCGCTTCTGCTAATATAAATAGTTATTACTGTTATTTTTTATCTTATTGTAGTTTGACTGAGAAGAATGGAGTGGTGAACTCATATGGAGGTATGCTGGATATAGTACTGGTCAGAGAGTGCAAGAGTGCGCCCGAGGTAACAGTGGCGGCCACGGAAGGGATAGTTGCCCCTGATCGGCCTCATCCTCCACTTGACATTGAGGTAAGAATCGACTCGGCACACCATTCGGATCGAATCGCGCCAAGTAACATCAATCCAGATAAAGACTGGAATTTTAAAAAGTGCGATTTTGAGCAGCTACATCAATTATTGTCTGACTGTTCGTGGAGCGAGGTATTACAGGCCCGAGATGTTTTGAGTGCTAGTGAACATTTTTATAAAACTTTTTATAGTATCTTTGGCACCTGTATGCAAAAAAAGCGCCGACATAACTCAGTATGTGAGCGTTACCCGGTCTGGTTCACGTCCGACATTATCAAGGACGCTAGGTATAAGATAAAGTTGCACGCTGCCTGGAAACGGGAAAAATCCGACGAAGCTTATAAAATTTTCTCAGAACATAGAGCCAACTTGAAGCTTCGCATCTCGAGTGCTTACAGCGCGCACATAGAAAATATCGAGAACACCATTAAACTCAACCCCCGTAAATTCTGGCAGCACATTTCAAGTCTACGCTCAAAGGGAGGCTTTGAACCTAGCGTATCCTACCAAGGCACAACATTTTCTGGCCCTGAAGCGGCCGAGGCGTTTGCAAGCTACTTTTCCAGTGTGTTTCAGTCCGATATACCGCAGCTAGACGCATCGAAAGTAACTGCTCATGGCGAAGATTGCGCAAATAGTAATAACATAAATATTGTCAAGTTTGTGCCTGCCGACGTCATCTGCGGCATTAATCAATTAAAACCGAATAGTTCATCGGGACCTGACAATATACCGCCTGTAGTTTTCAAACATGCAAAGAAATTGTTATGCGCCCCGCTCTGCCACATATTCAACCTAGCACTGAAGACAGGGGTTTACCCCCCTCAATGGAAACTCTCGCGAGTTACCCCGATACCTAAAAACACTATAAAGTCATCCGTTGAAGAATTCCGCCCCATTGCAATCCTATCTTCAGCTGCGAAGGTATTCGAGAGTGTACTGCATAAGTACATTTACGCTCAAGTAAATAAGTACTTGTGTAACGAACAGCACGGTTTCAGGAGCAAGAGATCCGTGAATACGAATCTGTTGACGCTCGTTGACTTCATCTCAGCCCGGCTAGATAAGGGACTCCAGGTCGACGTACTCTACTTCGACTTCCGGAAGGCGTTTGATAGGGTTAATAATGATATACTGCTGGCGAAACTTTCGGCAATAGGTATGGCCCCAGGTCTTCTCAGACTCCTCGCGGACTATCTGCGGGATCGCCAGCAGTTTGTCAGGCTCGGCATGTACGAATCTCGACCCTATCACACGCGTTCCGGCGTCAGCCAAGGATCAATTCTTGGCCCACTCCTTTTTTTGTTAATGGTCAATGACCTTCCCACAGTCGTGACTAGTGCTGGGAGCCTTCTGTATGCTGACGACCTTAAACTCTATATTGAGGTTAAGACTCAGGAAGATTGTTTGGCACTCCAAAGTGACGTCGATGCAATATACGACTGGAGTATTGCTAACAGGATGGAGTTCAATCCTGGTAAATGCTACTCGATGACTTTCGGTCGAGTGCGGCGTCCAATCTTCTTCGACTACACAATTGATAACCAGGTCATAACACGTACATGCACAATGAAAGATTTGGGTGTCATTTTTGATCAAAAGCTCACCTTTCATGATCACATGGTTGCGTTGGCAAATGAATCCTATAGACGCTTAGGCTTCGTACTGAGGAACGCTCGGGAATTCCGCAGTGAGCATGTGATTCGAATTGTTTTTGGTGCCCTTGTTCGGAGCAAGCTCGAAACCAGCGCAAGCGTATGGAATCCGCACGAAGCCAAGTATGCTCTTCTGTTAGAAAAGGTTCAAAAAGCTTTCCTTAGGTTCCTTTATAAGCATCGTTTTGGATACTACCCCTTTATGTATCCCACAAAATGTCTCCTTGGCTGTCTGGGCTACAACTCGCTAGAGGTTCGCCGGTCCAACGATCAAATCATAACGGCAGTCAAGATATTTCGTGGCCTAATTGACGCTCCGGATCTGTGTGCTGTGCTGTGTCGATTCTATGCGCCTGTCAATTTCTTTCGGAATCGGAAACATAAGTTGTTTGCCGTACCAGCCAGTCGTACTGTGGCCCGCGCTACGTCGCCCGTGCCTCGCATCCTCGCCGCACTCAACGCTCTCCTAGAGGCCTATCCTCAATGTGACCTGTTTGCGGATGGATGGACCAAAATACTGGCAGACTGTCTAAGGTTTAGTGAACGTGAAGAATGACTGATTATTTCCTGACATGATATTCTATTATTTGTATTTTTTGACTTGATAGAAATATATTTTTTTTTTGATTTCTGTTTGTAGTATAATAACATTTTTAATTTATTCTGTGTATAACTGTAGTATTAGATTTGTAATTTAAAATAATGTATTAATAGTTGCAATTAGACATAATAATATTTCATTAATGTAATTGGTTTTATCCGTGTTAATTAAAAGTATAAATAAATAAATAAATAAATAAATTTAGGGGTTTTTAGGGGTTGTAGGGGTTAGTAGGGGTTTTTAGGGGTTGTAGGGGTTTTTAGGGGTTGTAGGGGTTTGTAGGGGTTTTTAGGGATTGCAGGTGTTTTAAGGGGTTGTAGGGGTTTTTAGGAGTTGTAGGGATTTGTAGGGGTTTTTAGGGGTTGTAGGGGTTTTTAAGGGTTGTAAGGGTTTGTTGGATTTTTAATTGGTTGTAGGGGTTTTAAGGGGTTGGAGGGTTTTTAGGGGTTGTAGGGGTTCTTAGGAGTTGTAGGGGTTTGTAGGGGTTTTTAGGGGTTGTAGAGGTTTTTAGGGGTTGTAGGGGTTTGTTGGATTTTTTATTGGTTGTAGGGGTTTTTAGGGGTTGTAGGGGTTTTTAGGGGTTGTAGGTGTTTTTAAGGGTTATAGGGGTTTGTAGGGGTTTTTAGGGGTTGTAGGGGTTTTTAGGGGTTATAGGGAGTTTTAGGGGTTGTAGGGGTTTTTAGGGGTTTTTGGGGTTTTTAGGGGTTTTTAGGGGTTGTAGGGGTTTGTAGGGGTTTTTAGGGGTTTTTAGGGGTTGTAGGGATTTTTAGGGGTTGTAGGGGTTTTTAGGGTTAACCCCTACGGTTAACCCGCGAGCTGTATGCAGTTCGCGCACCACGCAACCTCTAGTTATAGCTTCCTGCAATCTCAGGTCAAGGGGGAGTATCCCAGCCAGCACCAGCGCCGCGTTCAACGAGACAGTGCGATACGCTCGACATAGTTTTTGGGCAAAGCCGCGCTGGACAACATTAAACCTTTTTTTGATGCAGACTTTTTTTGACGCTGGTGCCCATACGCTGGCAGCGTATAATATAATGGGCTCAACTGCCGCCATGTAAATCATTCGGATGATGTCAGGATGGAGCCCCCAGCTAACCTTTGCCGCCTTTGAGAGTTGTTTGTATATGCCAAGCGCTTTTTGGCATACAAAGGCGGCATGCTTATTAAAGGTCAGCTTTCGGTCGATGATGAGCCCCAGTATCCTGACATCATCCGACATTGTGATGTCGATTCCGCCCATGTGCAGGAGTGGGGTATCGTATCTCAGCTTGTTCGTTATTAGCATTGCGCTGGTTTTTTGTGGTGCAAATTTTATTTTATTTTTGATACCCCATTCCCGCACATACGCTAAAGCGGAGTTTGCCCTCTGCTGTATCTCTGCAGCGGTGTTTCCACTGAACAGCAGGACGATATCATCGGCAAAAGCCTGACAATAATCGCCCCGCTGCTCCAGTCCCTTGAGAAGGGGGTCTAGAAGCAGATTCCAGAGGATGGGTCCACCCACCGAACCCTGGACACATCCCTTGGTTGTGCGTCGCTGAAAACTAGCTCCAGCGTACCTGACTTGTATACTCCTATCAGAGAGATAACTATCCATTATCCTTCGTAGATTAATGGGACACTGCATCTCCGCAAGTCTCGTTTTGATGGCCGGCCACCAAGCACTGTCGAAGGCTCCCTCTATGTCTAGTGATATTAATGTGATGATTTTCTTTTGTTCCAGCTTTTGGCGTATGTGTTTTATTAGGGCATAGAGGGAGTCTTTTGTTCTTCTCCTGGGCATGAACCCATACTGACTAGGGCTCATTTTGGGGATCAGATGCCACTTCAGTCTGCTCACTACCATCTTTTCCAGGATCTTTCCCAGCACCGGTAGTAGTCCTATAGGCCTGCAGGATTTGGGGTCACAATAATTGTCCTTGCCAGGTTTCCTCAGTACTACCACCGTCGCTTTCTTCCAAATGCCCGGCAAATGAACCTTTTCCAGACATTTGTTTACAAGGAAGAGGAAAATATCGGGATCCTGGATGATGGCATGTTTGCAGATGTCGGCGGTGAATCCATCTGCCCCCGGAGCTCTCTTTGGGTTGAAGTCATTGTAGGCGGATTTAAGTTCTTCCAGCGTAAATGGTGGGTCATTTTCAGCATAATGATCCGTTCCGTTTATGAGCTCCGCCTTTAGCCTTATGAGCTGATGGTCTGCATTATCTTCGTCCCTATCGTCCTGAGGGTAGAAGGTCTCCGCCAGCAGGCGTGCCGATTCTCCTGGGCTCAGGGTCTTACCATCTTTTTTGAGCGGTTGCTCCTCCTGTCGTTTCTGTGTCTGTCTGATTACCCTATAAATCCCCCCCCACATGCTCTCTTTTTCCTGTTTACCGCAAAAACTCTTCCAACTATTGATCTGCGCCTTTTTTGCTTCCCTCTCATATTCTTCCTTTAATTTCAGGTACTCTCCTACCACCTTGGCTCTCCGTACCGGCGCTGCACATCGGATTCTCCGCCTCTTGGTGACGACTTCCTGCTTCAGTTTAGTGAGTTCTTTTGACCACCACGGTAAGTTTGTTTTGGAGTGAGCCTTCTTTTTTGGGATGCTGACACCGCACGCCTGTGTAATTGTATTTGTGTATGCTTCTATTGTGTGTTCTAATGTGTGTTGTGTATCTATGCTGTGTATTTGTTGAGTGTTAATGTTGTCGTCATGTAGCAACTGGGTCATTTTTTCATGAAAAAGATCCCAGTTGGCTTTTTGACTATTGTAAATGCGTGTGGTGCGGTGAATATCGATCCCTTTGGCGTTTCTCAATCTGATGGTGAAGGTGATGGGATTGTGGTCGGAACTCACTAGACCTTCGGAAACTCGCCAGTCGTCGACCAAGTGCAGCATCTCCCTGGTGCAGGTCGTTACGTCCACTATGCTCTGGTAGGATTTCCCATCTGTGATCGTATCGAAGGTCGGCGTGTTCCCCTGGTTTAGGATCTCCAGGCCCATATCCTCAAAAGTTCCTGCCATATCAACGCCCTTCCTGCTTGCTCTAGGGCAACCCCACCATGGGTTCTGGGCGTTTCCGTCCCCTCCGACAACCATATATTATGCCTTTACTGTGTGTTTCACCCTCTCCAGCTGATCGAGGTAGTTTGCGAAATCCTCGCAGTTGGGCTCGAAGTAAAAGGAGACTACCAGGACCTCCCAGTCGCTCGTTCTGAGTTTGACTACCGTGATGTTACTAGTAGTCAAGTCCGGAAATTGAATAACAATTAGGTCCTTGTCGAAGACCGCTATTGTGGCCTTGACGACCCCGCTTCCTTGGTTGTTGCACTGATAAGTCCTGACGCCCTGGTAGTCTCTCATCCTCCCGATTGCCCCGATGTATGGCTCTTGTATGAGCGCGAAAGCCATCCCCATTTTGCTGGCCTCAAGCATAAGCTCATGTGTAGCGAGTTCTTTACGCTGCAGGTTTGCTTGGGCGATGAGGAAGGCTTTCTCGCTCTTTGCTGGGGGTATTGTGCCAGGATATTGTGCCTCAGCAATACGCTATAGTGGAGCGAGCCAGAGCCTCCCATTTTCTTCTGACCACGCATTCACTGCTGAATGCGTTGTGGTCGACTCTGGCGTGATTGGCGTTTGTGCAGTTTTTGCATTCTGGCGTCGTTCCCGAACGCCAGGCCTCGCACTCTGTCCTCATGTGGTCCCCCCCACAGTGGCTGCACCTTTCGACGGTTTCTTTGCAGAACCGTCGCCCATGTCCATAGCCCAAATACATCGAGCATTGGATTAGGGGCGACTCGTTGCAGGTCGATCACCACAGACTCTGCATCGGTTAGGCGCTTCCAGATGTTGGGGGACACCCTCATGACCATGTTGTTGGTTTGCGGGTTTTGCGTCCTCCTTCTAAACAGGATTTCGGTCTTTGCTTGGTTTCTGTCGATGCCCTGTAACAATTTTTTATTTTGGACCCATAGTGCCCCAAGGATGTCCTCATTCGTATTGAATGAGAAGACATTTTTTATTACAATTAGCGGGTCCTTATTTTTAATTTCTTGGACCGTCAACTGGTCCTCTGACTTTTTTAGCTTTTGCTTAACCTTTTCCCGCTCTTCTATCGTACGGCAACCCACTATGACTTTACGGTCTTTGGCCTTTCGGATGCTTTCGACCGTGACTCCCCCTTCCTTGGCATTTACCGCTGTCCGAATCCTCTGGATAATCTCCTCCCCTGTCTCCGTCTCATCCTTGGTGGAGATCACCAGAGAGTGGAGTGCGGTATGGTCTGGTTGCTGCCTTTTGGGGAGCCCTGCTACTCCGGCGTATGTCATTTTTTCATGTCTTGCGAGGGTTTCCTTTAGGCTCTCCATCTTTCGGTTGTTGTCTTGAATGAGATGGGCTTGCTCCTCCCCAGAAGACCAAAGCTATGCTGATTACTAATAAGCTGAGGTATGACACCCCTCTCCTGCACATGGGCGGGATTGAGATCGAAATGTCGGAGAATGTCAGGATACTGGGGCTCATCATCGACCGGAAGCTGACGTTCAACAAACATGCCGAATACGTATTTCAAAAAGCGCTAGGGATTTATAAACAGCTTTCCAAAGCGGCGAAGGTCAGCTGGGGGCTCCATCCTGACATCGTCCGTTCGATTTACATGGCGGCGGTAGAACCCATAATCCTTTACGCTGCAAGTGTATGGGCACCGGCCTCCAACAAGGCGTGTATACAAAATAGACTCAACATGGCACAGCGTGGCTTTGCGCAGAAGCTCTGCAGAGCGTACCGCACTGTCTCGTTGAACGCGGCGCTGGTGCTGGCCGGGATACTCCCCCTTGACCTGAGGTTACAGGAAGCCGCAACATTATATGAGGCCAAGAAGGGGGTATCCGGTCCGGGCCTAGGCGCAGAGGAGATAGAGCGTATGGCGGGATATGGCGATGCGCCGCATCCAGCCGAACGAATGACGCTCCAGTATAGCGGACTGGTAGACGAGGACACTGGCAATCTGGAAACACGCGCCACAGACACAGTACGCATTTACACCGACGGCAGTAAAATTGAGGGGAAAGAAAGGCTCTTTCAATCTGGAAGAACCAAACCGTAGTAAAATCCCGAAAACTCAAACTGTCGTCGTACTGCTCAGTCTACCAGGCCGAAATGCTGGCCATTCGTGAAGCCCCTCAAAACAGTTGATGCAAAGCCACGAAACGACCTTCGAAATTTACACCGATTCACTTTCATCACTGGACACGATTTGCAACTCCGCATCTCCCCATCCCTTAGCCACTAAAATTAGGGAAAACATATACAAATGTACAGCACAAAACAAGCGGGTCCACCTGTTCTGGGTTAGGTTAGGTTAGGTTAGGTTAGGTTCCTGGTGGTGGGGTGCAAGGTCGGGTAACCTCCTCGTGGTGCACCCTGGTAACATCGTGGGATACTTCTTTAGTACGCTAAAGAAGTATCGCACGGTGGCCAATAACCCGACACGGAGGATCTCTCCACGTGTCCCTCTGATTAGCAGAGGGCACAGTGAGACGAGACAGGGGGAGAGGACCGCATCTGCGGTCCAGGGATGGGCTTGTGGCCATGGCTCGCAGAGCTCTGTCTTGTAAGGCGCTCTGCTTTGCAAGACAGAGTTGTGCGGGCCACGTCCGAAAGCAACGAAGCGGGGACGTGCTTGGTGTGCATTTCCCAGTCGCTTGTCGGGAAGGGACACTCGCAATGTCGTTTTCTGACTTGCGGCCGCTCGGAGATCCCCCACACTGGGTCGGGGAGACCCGTGGGCCGAGTGATCTTGGGGGCCTTTGATGGTAGGATTTAGGGCGTCCGAAGTCATTGGCCCTTGGGAGGGGTGACGGCACTTTGCGAGGAGGTGTCGTCGCATGCACACAGGTAGGCTAAGGGGGATTTTCCTCCTGGCCAGCGTTCGGCCGCTCGGTATTCGCTGGGTCGCCAGACCTTAGTGGGACCGAGTGGCGGAAGGAATGGGGGCTTCCTCCGTGCGTCTCTTCAATGAGGGTGCAGTGGTTGAAGCGGGGACGAGCTTGGCGTGTAGTTGCCTGGATAAGAATTCTGGCGGGGGACCCCGCAGTACCACTAGTTCTGACCGGCGGCGGCACTCTGCGAGTAAGTGTCGTCTATACACCCAGCAGGCTTACGAGATGGGATCTCCTTTGCCGACGTCTCGCCGCGAGGTATTCGCAGTTTCTTTTAGATTCTTGTGGGACTGAGCGGCGCACTGGGTCCGTGGGTAGTCGGAGTGAGGGCTCCCGGCTATCTGTTCGCGGGCTCGGGGAAGGCGGCAGTAAACATGTGTGACGTGTTCTGCCGTAAGCACCGGGTGGGTGTGCGGGGGTGGCTTGCCACTCCTGGGATGGGCTGCGGCCGCAGCACTTTGCGAGAGGGGCACCGGTGCGTTCCTATGGAGATCCCGGAGCCCCTTGACATGCAATGAGGCTGGTCACCGGGGAGTTTTAGTGAGTCGTCTGTCGTTTTTTAGACAGCCAACCTCACATATTCCATTTGCACCCTTCAGTGCATTGGAAATCTGTTTGCAGATTTCTCCTCGTCAAAAAAAAAAAAAAAAGGTTCCTGGTGGTGAGTAGCGGGAGACAAGCGCGGGGGCGCCATCTCCCGTATTGCACGTACTCACCACCTACGTCGGGCGGGAATGGCCGTGCACTCGCGATCGTTTCCGGGCCCCTTCCTTCTGGAAGGGGTGTGCGGGCCCCGCGTAAGCGGGCGGTCGTCGGAGGAGAACTGGTTGTTAAGGCTCTGCCGGTTTCCCAGTTCTCCCCCACAAAGACGATGCCGGATGATCGATGCCGGATGATGCACGATGATCTTGGGGGCCTTTGATGGTAGGATTTAGGGCGTCCGAAGTCATTGGCCCTTGGGAGGGGTGACGGCACTTTGCGAGGAGGTGTCGTCGCATGCACACAGGTAGGCTAAGGGGGATTTTCCTCCTGGCCAGCGTTCGGCCGCTCGGTATTCGCTGGGTCGCCAGACCTTAGTGGGACCGAGTGGCGGAAGGAATGGGGGCTTCCTCCGCGCGTCTCTTCAATGAGGGTGCAGTGGTTGAAGCGGGGACGAGCTTGGCGTGTAGTTGCCTGGATAAGAATTCTGGCGGGGGACCCCGCAGTACCACTAGTTCTGACCGGCGGCGGCACTCTGCGAGTAAGTGTCGTCTATACACCCAGCAGGCTTACGAGATGGGATCTCCTTTGCCGACGTCTCGCCGCGAGGTATTCGCAGTTTCTTTTAGATTCTTGTGGGACTGAGCGGCGCACTGGGTCCGTGGGTAGTCGGAGTGAGGGCTCCCGGCTATCCGTTCGCGGGCTCGGGGAAGGCGGCAGTTAACATGTGTGACGTGTTCTGCCGTAAGCACCGGGTGGGTGTGCGGGGGTGGCTTGCCACTCCTGGGATGGGCTGCTGCCGCAGCACTTTGCGAGAGGGGCACCGGTGCGTTCCTATGGAGATCCCGGAGCCCCTTGACATGCAATGAGGCTGGACACCGGGGAGTTTTAGTGAGTCGTCTGTCGTTTTTTAGACAGCCAACCTCACATATTCCATTTGCACCCCTCAGTGCATTGGAAATCTGTTTGCAGATTTCTCCTCGTCAAAAAAAAAAAAAAGGTTAGGTTAGGTTAGGTTGGGGTCCACGGACCTGCTAGGTCCACGGACCTGCTAGGTCCACGGACCTGCTAGGTTGTCCTAGTGGGCGGGGAGGTGAACCCCGACGTGGCGCGTCCCCAGGTGGCGGATAGGGGATCGGCTCCCAGAAATGGGAGCTACCGGTTTACCGGCGCGGACCAAACACCAAAGGAGGGAGTGTTGCGTCGTTCTGCCCGGTTTTCCGCGAGTCGGCTGTATGGGTCAGTTTCCTTGCGGGATTCCGGGTGGGGCGGTGCTTCGCCTTCGTGTCTCTCCACGTGTCTCTCTGAGCAGCGGGCATAGCAGAGGGCACAGGGGATGAGGCACGGTGAGGGGACCTAAGAAGGTCACTCGCCACATGGCGAAGAAGGGGTGGGAAATGGCGGTCGCGGTATAGCCGTCTTTTCTCTCCTGGTGGTGAGTAGCGGGAGACAAGCGCGGGGGCGCCATTTCCCGTATTGCACGTACTCACCACCTCCGTCGAGCGGGAATGGCCGTGCACTCGCGGTCGTTTCCGGGCCCCTTCCTTCTGGAAGGGGTGTGCGGGCCCCGCGTAAGCGGGCGGTCGTCGGAGGAGAACTGGTTGTTAAGGCTCTGCCGGTTTCCCAGTCCTCCCCCACAAAGACGATGCCGGAAGGCCGCTGGGTTGTTTAATGGGTATACCGGCCTAGCCGGGGAGTCCCACATAACCCTCCCACTCCCAATGGGGGGTATGCGTAATGCATTTTTCCCAGCGTGAACAAAAAAAAAAAAAAAAAGGTTAGGTTGGGGTGCAAGGTCGGGTAACCTCCTCGTGGTGCACCCTGGTAACATCGTGGGATACTTCTTTAGTACTTGGACGCGGTACTTGGACGCGGTGGGAAACTGCATTCGCAGGTGCCTGCCGTGTCCCGTCCTTGTCTTGGGCGACTTCAACGCGCACTCTCGTGCGTGGGGAAGTCCTCAGGACAACGCTAGGGGAGAGACCGTGGTGGAATGGGCGGCGGGTATGGACCTCCGATTATTAAATCGGGGGTCTGTAAACACGTGTGTGCGGTGGCAGGGTGAGTCGATCGTGGATTTATCATGGGCGACTCCTTCTGCCACCCACCTGGTGACGGGATGGAGAGTAGCGGAGGAGATGGTCACACTATCCGACCATCGCCACATCGTTTTCGGTGTGGCCCTCCGCCCTCCCGCACGTGTGTCCCGCCGCAGTAGCAGCCCGCCGCGACGATGGGCCCTCAAGCGGCTCGACAGGGATCTGTTCGAAGCCGCCACCATCGTCGCGGCCTGGCCGGAAGGCCCCGCCGGAGAGGATCTGCCCGATCCTGGGAGGGAGGCGGCTTGGTTCCGGGCATCGATGACGTCGATATGCGACGCCTCGATGCCCCGATCCAAGCCGACCAAGCGCAGGGCGGTGTACTGGTGGTCGGAGGAGATAGCGCAGTTGCGGGGGATCTGCTTGCGCTCTCGACGCCAGTACACTAGGACCCGGAGGAGAAGGCGAGCCATTGCCGAGGAGGTGGATAGAGTTTACGAGGTATACCGAGGCGCTACCAAAGCACTCCAGGCGGCTATAGCAGCCGCTAAAGCTCGATCTTGGAGTGAACTCCTGGAGGGACTGAACAGGGATCCATGGGGGCGCCCGTACCGAATGGTAATGGGCAAGCTCAGACCGTGGGTCCCTCCGTTGACGGAGACCCTGGACCCCGAGTTTGTGGGAAGTGTCGTTGATACGCTCTTCCCTAGGGTCCAGGACAGTCCCTTGCCCCCCGGCACATCGGAACCGACCATCTGGTCCGATGAACTGGGGGTCACTGACCAGGAGTTGGATCGAGCGGTAAGGCGCCTCAGGGCTCGTAACACAGCGCCCGGGCCTGACGGGATTCCCGGTCGGGCCTGGGCGCTGGCTCTATCCGCCGGCTTGGGGGACAGACTGAGACGGCTGTTTGACAGCTGTTTTCGTTTCAGTGTGTTCCCCAAGGAGTGGAAGGAGGCAAGATTGGTCCTCTTGAAGAAGGACGGCAGGGCCGCAGATTCTCCCTCTGCGTATCGTCCCATTTGCCTGCTAGACGAAGCCGGCAAATTATTCGAAAGAATAATTGCCGCTCGTCTATGCACACATCTGTGGCAGGAAGGTCCCAACCTGTCGGATGACCAGTATGGTTTCCGGCGGGCCCGTTCGACAGTGGACGCGATCCTTCAGGTTCGGTCTCTGTCGAACCAGGTAGTGTCCCGGGGCGGGAGGGTGTTAGCGGTATCCTTGGATATCGTTAACGCCTTTAACTCCCTACCCTAGAGGGCGATCCGGGAGGCCCTCGTGTTTCACGGAGTGCCCCCCTACCTGCAGGGCATTGTTGGGGCCTACTTGCGAGACAGATGTGTGCAGTATGTGGGCGGGGACGGTACATTGCACCAGAGGGGGATGAGTTGTGGGGTTCCGCAGGGGTCCGTTTTGGGCCCGCTGTTGTGGAACTTCGCATACGATGCGGTCCTGCGCGTTGAACTCCCTGTCGGCGTACGAGTTGTCTGCTACGCAGACGACACCCTCGTATTAGCCGGCGGGGTCTCCTTCGACGGGACCAAAGGGCTCGCCGAGCTTGGGGTGGCATGTGTCGTGGACAAGATCCACGAGCTGGGTCTTCGGATAGCGCCTCATAAGACCGAGGCGCTGTGGTTCCACAAGTTTCCGAGGGGAAGGGAACCACCCAGCTTGTCGATTCGCGTGGGTGACGTTGACGTACAGGTGGGGCGGTACCTCAAGTACCTGGGCCTCACCTTGGACGGTCGCTGGGACTTCGGGGAGCACTTCAAACGCTCTGTCCCCCGGATTCAGAAGGTGGTGGGTGCTCTGCACAGACTGCTGCCAAATCTCGGGGGACCACGGGAGGGCGTTCGCCGCCTCTACGGGGGGGTAGTGCGATCGATGGCTCTCTACGGAGCACCCGTCTGGTCTGATAGACTGGCGGGTGTTAGGCGCTACAGACTGCTTTATTGCAGCCTGCAGCGCACTATAGCCATTCGAATCGCACGGGGATATCGAACGATATCCTTTGAGGCGGCCACCATCTTGGCGCGGTTTCCGCCGCTCGACATCTTAGCGGAGACGGACGCACGTGTGTACGTTCGTCTTCGATATGATGACGGGAGCGGAATCGCGCCTATTGAAGTGCGGGCCCAAGAGCGTCGACGTGCGCTCCGTAGATGGCGCGAGCGGCTCGAGGAGCCGAGATGCTCGCGTCAGCGTATCGTCGGCGCAATTGCGCCTAACCTCAAAGCCTGGCTGGGGAGGGGGTACGGCAACGTCACCTACAGACTTACTCAGGTACTTACCGGACACGGCGTGTTCGGTGAGTACCTGAGTAGGATCGGTCGGGAATCGACAACACAATGCCACCATTGTGGGAGCGACAGGGATTCCGCGCAGCACACGCTGGAGCAGTGCTCAGCGTGGTGCCTGGAGCGGCGGACCCTGGTCGCTAGGATCGGGCAGGATCTCTCTCTGCCAGCCGTGGTCGAGGCCATGCTGGTGGATGAGACGGCGTGGAGGGCCGTGGCCTCTTTCTGTGAGACCGTTATGGTTCGGAAAGAGGCCGCTGAGCGGGATCGGGAGAGGGCCGATTCCGCTCGGAGGAGGCGGCGGCGGGGTGCTGACAACGGCCGCCCCGCACCGCCTGCCCCGTGAGGGGGCGAGTGGTATCCCCTGCCAAACAGGGGACCTTTTGGGTCCGTGGTCGGCTGGAGTGAGGGCTCTGGCTGGCTGGATACGGATCCCGGGAGGGCGGCGACATTTGTGGCAAATGTCGCCGTAGCACGCGAGGGTGCCGGGCGTGGCTATGGGTGCCATTACCGGGACTGTGCTCAGAGCACGATGCGAGAGGGGCACCGGTGCGTTCCGTATGGAGATCCCGGAGCCCCTTGACATGCATCGAGGCTGGCCACCAGGTGGTTTTTAGTGGGTCGTCGAGGTCGACAACCCTACACTACCCAACTGCGACCCTTAATCGTAGTTGGGTGTCTGCTAGCAGATTTTCCACCTGCCAAAAAAAAAAAGAAGTATCGCACGGTGGCCAATAACCCGACACGGAGGATCTCTCCACGTGTCCCTCTGATTAGCAGAGGGCACTGTGAGACGAGGCAGGAGGAGAGGACCGTATCAGCGGTCCAGGGATGGGCTTGTGGCCATGGCTCGCAGAGCTCTGTCTTGTAAGGCGCTCTGCTTTGCAAGACAGAGTTGTGCGGGCCACGTCCGAAAGCAACGAAGCGGGGACGTGCTTGGTGTGCATTTCCCAGTCGCTTGTCGGGAAGGGACACTCGCAATGTCGTTTTCTGACTTGCGGCCGCTCGGAGATCCCCCTCCGAGACTGACTGCAGACTGCAGGCCTCTTTGGCGTGGTGGAAAGCCGTGTCGGCGCGTGTGTCCCGGCTGCCTCTAGCTTGTCGATGCTGAGCCTGACATTCGAGATCCTCGAGTCTGTTGTCCTGGAGGGGCCCGAAGGGTCGGCCCTCTCCGTTTGAACGGGGGATTTGGTGCCCCTCTTTGGCGCGCATGGGGTGCGAACAGCAACCATTTTGTGTGTAGTGGTCAGTATTTAAAAGTGTAAAAGTAAGACAAGTCAAGTCAAAATAAAACAGTAAAACTTAAAAACTAAATGACTAGTACAGTGTTATTAACAATGTAGATTTAATTTAAATTAAAATAAAATTTTTAAAAATAAAAAAAAAAAAAAAAAATGCAAAAGAGAGTATATAGTCTTGTAACTTTAAAAATTTTAAAATAGGTAGGTCAATTGAAAAATTTGAATTTACTAAAAAGTACGTTACAGACTAATAAAAACGCGGTCACATAACCTAGAACACGTCACTAGGTACAAGTTAGGATGTCAAAGAACGAATTATAATGGTCCTATACGAGTAAATTAATATAATACGAAATTGCCAAAAGAGCATAAGTGTCTTGTAACTTCCTCAAAAGTAGGTCAAATACAGACTAAAAATAGATTTGGTCACACAAAATAAAATAAAATGTTATAGAAAGTTAAAATGTCAAAAGACTAATACCAATGGTCATTTACGAATTAGAAGAATAAGATATTTTTAAAACAAATTAATATCTAAAATCTAGATAAATCACAGCTAAATACAGTCACAGTCAATATTAAGTTTCGGCGTATTTCGAGAGACCTTGCTCTTTTGGTCCTTAGTTTTCTTTTCCTATCTAAAAATAGATTTTCGTTCTCGTTTTTTAATAGGATTTCTATTTTGCGGTTTGTAATTTTCTTAAAATTTCAAAATTTTCACGCGCTTATATGTTACAAATCTAAAAATATTATATTAAGGTAGGTCTAGGTATACTCTAAAATGACACAAAAATTTGACTTAGCTCTTCACTGTAGAATTTGTTTAAATTAAATTACCAACTAATGAGAAACCGCAAATAACCTAACTAACCTAATAACTTAAATAACTTAGCCTACACTTAACTTAAAAATCCGCTGAAGGTGCCTCCTAGGTCCTCACTGTGCCCTCTTCAGGTTGGCGTGGTCAGATGTACCAAAAGGTCACTAGTTCAGTGACCTCGTGACCACGCGGAAGTTGTTTTTTTTTTTTTTGGCGATAACCCAGCCGTGCTTCGCGGAAAATTTCCGGAGATGGTGTTGCACGAATGGGCTTCGCCAGGCGCTTCTAGCCGTGTAATAAAATCCTTGGGTCACCACTGTAGATTCACCACAATTCAGCTTTGAAATTTTGAAATTTCAGAAATTTTGCACTTTCACTAATAACTCCGCGGATATTTCACTGGGAGGGGCGCGGTTTTCACTAACGTGTGCGCCTCGTCTCCCCGCAAATTTTAATGTATCACGCGGGTTACTTTTGTCACTTTGACCTATTTGATCGATTATTGGAGCGCGAGCTAGCTTCTAAACTCGCCGGTTTTGGAGGCGCCCGGAGCTGGACTGTTGGTTAGGTTAGGTTAGGTTAGGTTAGGTTAGGTTGGGGTCCACGGACCTGCTAGGTTGTCCTAGTGGGCGGGGAGGTGAACCCCGACGTGGCGCGTCCCCAGGTGGCGGATAGGGGATCGGCTCCCAGAAATGGGAGCTACCGGTTTACCGGCGCGGACCAAACACCAAAGGAGGGAGTGTTGCGTCGTCCTGCCCGGTTTTCCGCGAGTCGGCTGTATGGGTCAGTTTCCTTGCGGGATTCCGAGTGGGGCGGTGCTTCGTGCGGTGCTTCGTGCAGCGCATCTCGCGCAGGCGGGACGCCCTTTTCAGGGCGCAAGGGGGGGTTACTGTTGGAGAATCGGGGGATTCTGTAACGGTCTGCACGACCCCCCTGTGTGAGGGCACGAGGGGTGATTTTTGGTATGAGCAAATTCACCCCTCCATAGAGGAGAAAGGGCCCTTTTTAGGGCCAACCACCGGGGCAAGATGGTTGAATGCTAACGCGACCCCACTTGTCCCACAAAGGTGGAAGAGGGACTCATCCCAGGTTTTTAGTGGGTATGCCGCCGTGAGGTAGGCGGAGACTCCCACATAACCACCTTGCTCCCCCGGGCAGGTGGTATCCATAAAGGATTTTCCTGGGTCAAAAAAAAAAAAAAAAAAAAGGTTAGGTTGGGGTGCAAGGTCGGGTAACCTCCTCGTGGTGCACCCTGGTAACACCGTGGGATACTTCTTTAGTTCGCTAAAGAAGTATCGCACGGTGGCCAATAACCCGACACGGAGGATCTCTCCACGTGTCCCTCTGAGTAGCAGAGGGCACAGTGAGATGAGACAAGGGAGGAACCGCATAGGCGGTCTAGGGTGGGGCTTGCGCCTAGGTTAGATTAGGTAGGTCAGGCTAGGGAAGGTAGGTTAGGATAGGTTAGTTTTAGGGTGTAGTCAGGTTTGCGTCGTCCCGCCCGGTTTTCCGCGAGTCGGCTGTATGGGTCAGTTTCCTCGCGGGAAATCCGAGTGGGGCGGTGCTTAGGGGTGTCCAGAGTTGGGCCCGGCGTGCGCTTACCCCGCCGTCGGGCAGGTAGAGGAAGACTAGTCTTCCCCGCCCCCAGCTCAAAGTCGTAATCCTGCAACGGTCGCGGTCATGTCTCGTAACCTGAACAGGACCGATGGTCTTGGCTTGGTCGCCCGGGCTGCGAGGAGTAAACCTCTATAAAAAATCCCGTCGGACAAGTGGTGGTGGCAGCACGAGGTCCTTTCTCTTACGAGGATGGCTGGCCGGTAAAGTCAGTCGCTACTGCTACCTAGGCCTAGGCCTTGGTTAGGTCCACCTAACCCTTCCCGAATACACGTGGGCACTGTTCGGGTCGTAGTACTTTCCCCGGTACTCGTGGGAATTTGATGGATTTGTTATCTAAAACCCAAAAGGAGGGCGGTCGCCTGGAATGCCGCACTGAGGGAGTTGCTGCAGAGCCTGCAAAGGTATCTGTTGCGGACGCTTCGGCGTCATCGAAGGGGTTGGCGGAGGCTTTGCCTTCCAAACCTGCGCGGGACGCCTTCGGGCGTTTCAAAAAAGGCCCTTCTCAGGGCCAACCCAAGGATGCCGCGTCGGTGTCAAGAGCTAGCCGCACATCATCTGTGGCTAGCGTGTTTAGTAGGGCGGACGAGTTGTCGGAATCCGACGAGTCTGCAATGTTTGAGTCGGACGCTAGTTTGACGGCGATTGCGGAAGGTCAACAAAAAAAGCGGAAGCGGGCCTTCTTGAAGGACGGGTACAACTCTTCAGATTCGACGAAGAGCAAGCCCAAGAAGAAGGTGAAAGCCAAAAAGCCTTCTGCATTTGCTGACACCCACAACGTAGGTCTGGAAGACGCCCAACGCCAGCTGAACTTGGCTCGGCGGGCGCAGCTCCAGCAGGACCTAGAGGAGAAGGTCGCTGCTAAGGGGCAGCAGGCACGCGCGTCGCGGACCAAGTCAGGTTACGGTGCGTCCACCGTACTATACGCGGACCACACCTTGGCCGAGCTGGAGCGCATGGCGCAGGAGGACGAAGAGGAGATAGAGGAGGTTGCCTCCAAGTCTTCCAACTTAAAAGGGACTTTCCAGAAGTCCCTGAAGTGCAGGGCCGCGAGCATGCGCGGCATTGTTCGGGAGTTGGTGCAGCGCACCGCAACCGACGAAACGCGGCAACTACAGGCGAAAGTCGACCGCCTGCAGTCAGAAGTTAGCCAGCTACACAAAAAGCTGGCTGAAGTCACGGCCCAGCCAACTCAGGCTGACCCTAGACCGGCGGCTGAAGGCCCCTCCTCCAACCTTGAGGATATTATCCGCAAGGTTATTATGGAGGAAAGGGCTTTCACGAGAGCCTGCTTCGCTGGAATCGAAGATAGGCTCTTGCCGGAGAGTCGCCTCCGACCGCCACTCGCGGCGGACAAGAGGCCAAAAGAGCCGGGGCCATCCTCCCAAACGGAAGACGCTCACCTTCCTTCGACCACCCCATCCAACCAGTCGTGGTCGGAGGTGGTCAAGAAGGGAAAGGGCAAGGCGAAAGCGACCGCCGCCCCTACCACCCCTGCCACCTCATCCTGCCCGCCCCAGGCGGCAGGTAAGGGCAAGGGGAAAGGGAAGGGGAAGACGTCGGCCCCGAAGCCTGCCGCCGCTGCACCCGCAGCTAAACGGGCTCCCGCCGGTGGGAAGAAGCTTCGGGCTCCTCCCAAGACTGCGGCCGTCGTGGTGACTCTCACCACAGAGGCTGCAGAGCGAGGGGAGACGTACGAGTCTGTCTTGAAGCGGGCTCGTACAAACGCCGATCCCACCCAACTGGGGATCGGTGCAGTCGCGTGCCGCCGAACGGTAACCGGGGCTCGAATCTTCGAGTTCCCGGGGGCCCAGGGCGGCGCCAACGCAGACCTCTTCGCAACGAAGTTGCGGGAGGTCATTGCGGACGCGGCCAAGGTAGCCAGGCCCGTGAAGTTGGCGGCCTTGCTGGTGACCGATCTAGACGATTCGGTCACCAAAGAGGAGGTGGTGGCGGCCATTGCAGCCATAGGGGGCTGCGATACCGCAGCGGTGCAGGGTCGGGACATAAGGCCTGGCCGCGGCGGCATGGGCACCATCCGCCTGGAGTGCCCAGTCGTGGTGGCCAAAGCCGTCCTCGCCAAGGGGCGGCTTCCGGTAGGATTCAGTTCCTGCCGGATCCGGGCACTTGAAGACCAGCCATTGCGCTGCTTCAGGTGCCACGGTCTCGGCCACATGCGGGCTCTCTGTCCGTCCAAGGTCGACAGGACAGAGAGTTGTTTCCGCTGCGGCAAGGACGGACATAAGTCCGTCGACTGTAAGGCCGCCAAGCCGCACTGCGCTATATGCGCAGCCAGCGGCTGCCCGGCGGAGCACATTATGAGGGGGAGGAACTGCAATCCTCCCCTGAAGAAGGGCAAAGCGCAGGTGCCGACCCCGCCTGTCGCTGCGACCGCCCCGGCGGCCGATGAGGGAGAAGCGATGTCCGACTATGATGGATAGAGTCGGACATCGCATACTCCAGGCGAACACCAACCACTGCAAAGCAGCCCAGGACCTGCTAATGCAGGTCCTGGCTGAGTGGTTGGTGGACGTGGCGGTAGTCGCCGAGCCGTACTCGGTCCCTGGCCATTGGCTGGGTGACAGGGACGGCTTGGTTGCGTTGGTGACGCAGTCTTCCACGGACTCCCCTCCCCTCTCGCTTTTAGAGAGGGGACCGGGATACGTGGCCGCCGCGTGGGGAGAAATAGCCTTGGTAGGGGTGTATTTCTCCCCTAACCGCCCTCTTCAGGACTTTGAGAATTTTCTCGAAGTCCTGACCGCCGTTATCGGCCGGGCGGCGCCGCGCCAGGTCGCCGTTGTGGGTGACCTGAACGCCAAGTCGGCGGCCTGGGGAAACCCGGCCGCCACTTGCAACGTCCGGGGGAGGGCCGTCGAATTCTGGGCGGCCTCCTCCGGTGTGTCCCTCCTCAACAGAGGGACAGTCCAGACGTGTGTGCGGCGACGGGGAGGGTCAGTGGTGGACGTTTCGTTCGCCACCCCCGTCCTGGCTGCCCGCGTCGTGGACTGGCGGGTAGAAATGGTGGAAACGATGTCGGACCACAGATACGTGCGGTTCGACATCTCCACCAACCAGAGCCCACCGAGGACGGCCCCATTGGGCCGTTCTCCCTTTCCACGGTGGGCTCTCACCCACCTCGACCGCGAGGCGGCCAAGGAGGCGGCCTTCCTCCGGGACTGGCTCGACCCTCCCATCGACGTCCTAGACGTCGACGGCGCAGCGGTCGAGCTCCGGAGGTCCCTGACTGAGGTGTCCAACTTAAGCATGCCTCGGTCACGCCGCCCGCCCCCCCGACGCGCCGTGTATTGGTGGTCGGGGGAATTGGCGGGACTCCGAGCCGCCTGCGTGGTGGCAAGGAGGGCGTTCGCGCGGAGCCGACGGCGGAGCCAGAGAGACCTCGAGCATGAGGACCTTCTTTACGCCTCCTACGTGGAGGCAAAGAGGGTCCTTAAGGTGGCGGTGAGCGCCGCCAAAGATGCGGCGCGAGCCGAGATGCTCGAGGGTCTCGACAGGGACCCGTACGGGAGGCCATACAAGGCGGCGCGGAACAAACTGCGCCCCTTTGGTCCCCCGCTCACGGAGTCCCTGGAGCCGGCATTGCTGGATGGGGTGGTTCGGTCCCTATATCCATCTGGGACCGACGATTTCAGCCCACCAGCAATGGACCCCCCACGGGGGGTGGCTCCGCCGGAGGAGGACGTCCCTCCGGTCGCGGCGGAAGAGCTTGCCGCGGAGGTTCTTCGCCTTCGCGGTAAGAAGACGGCTCCGGGGCCGGACGGCGTCCCGGCACGGGTGGTGGCCATCGCTGCCTCCCAGATGGAGAGGAGGTTTCGGGACCTTTTCGGCGCTTGTTTCGCGTCGGAGAGGTTCCCGAAGCCTTGGAAGGAGGGGCAGCTGTGCCTCCTCCGGAAGGAGGGACGCCCGGCGGACTCCCCCTCGGCTTACCGACCCATCGTACTGCTCGATGAGGTCGGTAAACTGTTCGAGGGGATAGTCGCCGGGCGGCTAAAAGGCCTCCTCCGGGAGGTGGGGCCGGATCTGTCGGACGCCCAGTTCGGTTTCCGAAGGGGGCGTTCGACGATTGACGCGCTGGCCCGCCTAAAGGGCCAGGTGCGGGAGGCAGTGGAGGTGGGGGACGGGGTGTTGGCTGTGTCGTTTGACATAGCCAACGCCTTCAATTCCGTTCCCCACTCCACGATACTTGAGGCACTCCATTATCATGGAGTGCCTCAGTATCTGCGGAGGCTGCTGGCCAGCTACCTGGAGGACCGAGCGGTCCTCTTGGTAGATAAAGCTGGCCAGTTGCGGCGGTACGGGGCCGAGGCCGGTGTTCCACAGGGGTCTGTCCTAGGACCCCTCCTGTGGAACATCGGCTTCGATTGGCTCCTGCGGGGAGCTCTTCTCCGAGGCACGAGTGTCATCTGCTACGCAGATGACACTCTCCTTACTGCCCGGGGGAGAGACTGGAGGGAGGCGGCGAGCCTGGCCTCGGCCGGCGGATCGCTGGTCGCAGGCAGGATCCGCCGGCTTGGTTTGGGGGTTGCGCTGCATAAAACCGAGGCCGTGTATTTTCACGGGCCTCGGCAGCGCACCCCACCTGACGCCCACATCGTAGTTGAGGGCGTCAGGGTCGAAGTGAAGGCCCAGATGAAGTATCTGGGCCTTGTGCTTGATAGCAGGTGGCGCTTCGGCCCGCACTTTAGCGGGCTGTCGACGCGCCTGCTGAAGACCGCAGGGGCGCTTTCGTGGCTCCTCCCAAATCTGGGAGGGCCCAAAGCGCGATGCCGGCAACTTTATGCCGGCATCCTGAAGAGTATGGCCCTTTACGGGGCCCCCATCTGGGCGGACTCCCTCCATAGGAGGGAGAATGCGACCGCTCAGTAGGTTTCTCGGCGGCATGCGCTCTGGCGGGCACCCCTCCTTGGGAACTCGAGGCGGGGGTGCTAGCCAGAGTGTATGAGTGGACGGCGGGGCGTAGGGCGCTCGGGCAGTGCCCCGCCCCGGAAGAGCGGGAAGCCGTTCGGCGAGAGGCGAGGGATGCCGTCGTCCAGCATTGGACGGAGAACCTCGCCTCCGCCGTATTCGGGCGCCGGACGCTGGACGCTCTCGGGCCAGTCCTAAAGGATTGGCTCGAGAGGCCGCACGGATTCCTGTCGTTCCGTCTGGTGCAGGTGCTTTCCGGGCATGGATGCTTCGGAAAATACCTGCATCAGATCGGAAGAGAGGCGGCGCCGTCGTGCCACGAATGTGGTGCGACGGAGGACACGGCGGAACACACCCTCGAGGTGTGCCCGTCGTGGTTCGAGCCGCGCCGCGCCCTGGTGGCGGCAGTGGGGCCGAACCTCTCGCTTCCTAGCGTGGTCAACGCCATGCTAGAGAGCGAGGGGGCCTGGGTGGCGGTGGCCTCCTTCTGCGAAGACGTCATGTCCCAGAAGGAGGCGGCAGAGCGCGCGCGGGAGGAAGATCCTCTCGCGGCGCCTCTGCGTAGGCGGAGAAGGGGTAGGAGAAGGCGACAATAGTCGTTTTCCCTATCTCTGTGGTGGCGAACAGCGGGAGATAGGCGTGGGGACGCCTTCTCCCGCATTGCACCGTTCACCACCCCCGTCGAGCGGGAACGGCCGAGCACTGCGGTCGTTCCCGGGCCCCTCTCTGTGATGAGGGGCGTGGAGGCCCCGCTGTAAAGGCGGGCGGTCGTCGGCGGGGGACTGGTTGCGAAGGCTCTTGCCAGTTTCCCAGTCCCCCTCCATGAAGACGATGCGGGAGTGCCGCTGGGTTGTTTAGTGGGTATACCGGTCCCTTACAGGGCCGGGGAGTCCCACATACCCCACCCCATCCCCATGGGGGGGGGATGCGTAATGCATTTTTCCCAGCGTCAAAAAGGTCCCAGCGTTAGGTTAGGTTAGGTTAGGTTAGGTTAGGTTCCACGGACCTGCTAGGTTGTCCTAGTGGGCGGGGAGGTGAACCCCGACGTGGCGCGTCCCCAGGTGGCGGATAGGGGATCGGCTCCCAGAAATGGGAGCTACCGGTTTACCGGCGCGGACCAAACACCAAAGGAGGGAGGGTTGCGTCGTCCTGCCCGGTTTTCCGCGAGTCGGCTGTATGGGTCAGTTTCCTTGCGGGATTCCGAGTGGGGCGGCACTTCGTGCGGTGCTTTGTGCAGCGCATCTCGCGCAGGCGGGACGCCCTTTTCAGGGCGCAAGGGGGGGTTACTGTTGGAGAATCGGGGGACACTCTAACGGTCTGCACGACCCCCCTGTGTGAGGGCACGAGGGGTGATTTTGGTATGAGCAAATTCACCCCTCCATAGAGGAGAAAGGGCCCTTTTTAGGGCCAACCACCGGGGCAAGATGGTTGAATGCTAACGCGACCCCATCTTGTCCCAGAAAGGTGGAAGAGGGACTCATCCCAGGTTTTTAGTGGGTATGCCGCCGTGAGGTAGGCGGAGACTCCCACATAACCACCTTGCTCCCCCGGGCAGGTGGTATCCATAAAGGATTTTCCTGGGTCAAAAAAAAAAAAAAAAAAAAAAAAAAAAAAAGGTTAGGTTAGGTTAGGTTAGGTTTTTTTTTTTTTTTTTTTGCGTTAGGGGGGGGAAATCCTCATGGATACCCTTGCGGGTTATGTCGGACTCTTACCGACTAAAACCCTAACCCCTGTGCGTGATATCCTCTGACATGATCAGAGACTTTTTACATCTTCATATGGGATCATACTGGTTATAAATTACACTGAAACCCGCGTGGGGCGACATAGGTCATAAACAATTTAACTATTTAAAAACACATGAATACAGGACCTAAGCTAACAATTTCATATACATTTATCACAGGGAAGGTTTCAAATTTGACTATATCTTATACTATACTTATTGCCGGCAACTTTATGCCGGCATCCTGAAGAGTATGGCCCTTTACGGGGCCCCCATCTGGGCGGACTCCCTCCATAGGAGGGAGAATGCCACCGCACTGCGCAGGCCCCAAAGGGCCATCGCGCAGCGAGTGGCGAGAACCTACCGCTCAGTAGGTTTCTCGGCGGCATGCGCTCTGGCGGGCACCCCTCCTTGGGAACTCGAGGCGGGGGTGCTAGCCAGAGTGTATGAGTGGACGGCGGGGCGTAGGGCGCTCGGGGAGTGCCCCGCCCCGGAAGAGCGGGAAGCCGTTCGGCGAGAGGCGAGGGATGCCGTCGTCCAGCATTGGACGGAGAACCTCGCCTCCGCCGTATTCGGGCGCCGGACGCTGGACGCTCTCGGGCCAGTCCTAAAGGATTGGCTCGAGAGGCCGCACGGCTTCCTGTCGTTCCGCCTGGTGCAGGTGCTTTCCGGGCATGGATGCTTCGGAAAATACCTGCATCAGATCGGAAGAGAGGCGGCGCCGTCGTGCCACGAATGTGGTGCGACGGAGGACACGGCGGAACACACCCTCGAGGTGTGCCCGTCGTGGTTCGAGCCGCGCCGCGCCCTGGTGGCGGCAGTGGGGCCGAACCTCTCGCTTCCTAGCGTGGTCAACGCCATGCTGGAGAGCGAGGGGGCCTGGGTGGCGGTGGCCTCCTTCTGCGAAGACGTCATGTCCCAGAAGGAGGCGGCAGAACGCGCGCGGGAGGAAGATCCTCTCGCGGCGCCTCTGCGTAGGCGGAGAAGGGGTAGGAGAAGGCGACAATAGTCGTTTTCCCTATCTCTGTGGTGGCGAACAGCGGGAGATAGGCGTGGGGACGCCTTCTCCCGCATTGCACCGTTCACCACCCCCGTCGAGCGGGAACGGCCGAGCACTGCGGTCGTTCCCGGGCCCCTCTCTGTGATGAGGGGCGTGGAGGCCCCGCTGTAAAGGCGGGCGGTCGTCGGCGGGGGACTGGTTGCGAAGGCTCTTGCCAGTTTCCCAGTCCCCCTCCATGAAGACGATGCGGGAGTGCCGCTGGGTTGTTTAGTGGGTATACCGGTCCCTTACAGGGCCGGGGAGTCCCACATACCCCACCCCATCCCCATGGGGGGGGGATGCGTAATGCATTTTTCCCAGCGTCAAAAAAAAAAAAAAAAAAAAAAAAAGGTTAGGTTAGGTTAGGTTAGGTTAGGTTAGGTTAGGTTAGGTTAGGTTAGGTTCCACGGACCTGCTAGGTTGTCCTAGTGGGCGGGGAGGTGAACCCCGACGTGGCGCGTCCCCAGGTGGCGGATAGGGGATCGGCTCCCAGAAATGGGAGCTACCGGTTTACCGGCGCGGACCAAACACCAAAGGAGGGAGGGTTGCGTCGTCCTGCCCGGTTTTCCGCGAGTCGGCTGTATGGGTCAGTTTCCTTGCGGGATTCCGAGTGGGGCGGCACTTCGTGCGGTGCTTTGTGCAGCGCATCTCGCGCAGGCGGGACGCCCTTTTCAGGGCGCAAGGGGGGGTTACTGTTGGAGAATCGGGGGACTCTCTAACGGTCTGCACGACCCCCCTGTGTGAGGGCACGAGGGGTGATTTTTGGTATGAGCAAATTCACCCCTCCATAGAGGAGAAAGGGCCCTTTTTAGGGCCAACCACCGGGGCAAGATGGTTGAATGCTAACGCGACCCCATCTTGTCCCAAAAAGGTGGAAGAGGGACTCATCCCAGGTTTTTAGTGGGTATGCCGCCGTGAGGTAGGCGGAGACTCCCACATAACCACCTTGCTCCCCCGGGCAGGTGGTATCCATAAAGGATTTTCCTGGGTCAAAAAAAAAAAAAAAAAAAAAAAAAAAAGGTTAGGTTAGGTTCCACGGACCTGCTAGGTTCTGTCCTAGTGGGCGGGGAGGTGTACCCCGACGTGGCGCGTCCCCAGGTGGCGGATAGGGGATCGGCTCCCAGATATGGGAGCTACCGGTATACCGGCGCGGACCAAACACAAAAAATGTGCTCCTGGATCTGTTGGTTTTGCGTCGTTCTGCTCGATATCCCGCGGGTCGGCTGTATGGGTCAGTTTCCTCGCGGGATCTCGGGTGGAGCGGCGCTTTTCTTGCGGATTCGGGTCACTAGGGGGGGGAAGGGCTCATTTATGGGCGCGACTAGCAGGGAGGCTAGGAAGCAGGAGTCCAAATCTCAAGGTCTGGCGCTCGCCGAGGGGAGTACTGATATGTGAATCGAGAACTGTGCTATTTTGGTACAGGTCTGGATTCACATACCGGTATGGTCGGGGGGAACCCGGCCGCTAGGGCGCCACAAAGAGGACCTCACCTCGTTAAAAAAGGAAAAAACAACTATGGAACAAGCGAATGTGGAAAAACTACCCCAGGCGGGTCCTGTCCTCTCAGAGGATGGAGAATCCCGCAGTGCTCCGGCACTCTGCCCCTCGTATTCTGGGGGGGGCAACAAACGCTTAAACCCTATGGGTTCTTCGTCGATGTTGGTGGCAGGCATACCTGCGAATGCGAATTTCGTCGCCAAGGAAGCTGTGGTGGTCCTGAAGAGAGTGGACACCGTGGTGACCCCGGTGGCAGAAATGCTACACAAGACCAGATGTCCATCCCTGGTCAGTAGCTTCGGGAGTGCGGAGTCCCTGAACTCTGTTATGTCGGTCGTTTCCGACAGCCGGACTAGGTTCTGGCGAAAGAGGCCCAACGCCTCTAGGAGGAATAGTGGGAGCAGTGGGTCCGAGTCAGACCAAAACCCTCTCCCCGCAAGGACGGCCACGTCGGCCACAAAACGCGGTCGCGGTAGGCCCCCAACAACGGGTCAGTATGTCGGCTTGGCCAAAGCCAAGGCCGCATACGTAGCCGCCGAGCGTCAGGCGATAGAATTGGAGGCGGAGAAAGCGGTGGCGGCAGCAACGCCCGCATCGCGTTCTGACGCCGCAAATAAGTACCTGAGTACAGTGACGTCCTGGGGCCCGACGAGAGAGGCCCCAGCCGTCGCCTTGTCCACCCGGGTAAAGGAGAGCCTGACGGCGATTGAATTGGTCGGTAGCAAATCGGGCCACCTTAAAGGCACTTTTCAAAGTGCCTTAAAAAAGTCGGTGGAGGTGCTGCGAGAGGTGTTTGAGGAGTTGGCCTCTCGAACGCCTGCGGATGAGGTGAGTCGGCTCCAAGCGGAGAACCACCTCCTGAAGGGCCAGTTGGACCGGCTCGGTGAAGAGTTGGCAGCTCTCAGAGCCGAGGTGCGGAGCAACAGAGAGCGCGCTGCTCCCACTCCGGTGGTTGAGCTTGAAGCCTTAGGGCAGGATCTCCGAGCTTCTTTAGCAAGAGTCGATGCTCGGCTTGAGAGCCTGGAGCTAGACGGGCGGCTTTTGCCAGCTAAACGCCACCGTCCACCTTTGGCGGTAGATCGATCGATCGAAAGAGAGAAGGAAGTGGCGGCACCTGAGCCACCGGCCCCGGCCCCGGCCCCTAAGAAGGCTAGGCCCCTAGGACCGGCTCAAAAGCTTGCCCCAACTCTGGCTGCAACGGCGAATAAGAAGACGCCAGTGGCTCCAAAAGTTGCCGCCAGACCTGGCAAGAAGAAGGGGAAAGAGGGCAGTGGTACTGCACCCTCCCCAGCTCCCTCTCCTTCGGCTGACCCTGCTCCGACAAGCAAGGCTGGTCGGACTCAGGATGAGGAAGGGTGGCAGACGGTAGGCCCCCGGCGCAATAAGCAGCGCAAGGCCCCGGCAGACAAGGCGCCAAGGACATCGGCGCCCATCAAGCCAGTAGCATCCCAACCGGGTACTAAAAAACTCCGGACCCGCCGTTCCACTGCGGTTGTGATCGCGCTGCAACAGGGGGCTGAAGAGAGAGGGCGGACGTACGGGAACCTGATCGCCGAGGCCAAGTCCAAACTGGACTTGGCAGATCTCGGGATCCCATCAGTACGCTTTCGGCAAGCGGCGACTGGGGCACGAATTTTAGAGGTCCCAGGAGCAGCAAGTGGGGACAAGGCCGATCTATTGGCCGAAAAGCTCCGGGGGCTGTTTGCCTCGGAGGACGTGAAGGTCTCCAGGCCGGTGACTACAGTTGACCTTAGGGTAACCGGTCTGGATGACTCGGTTACCTCGGAGGAGCTGGCGACTGCGGTCGCTAAAGCTGGAGGGTGTTCGCCGGACAACGTAAAGTGTGGCGAAATAAAGAAGGGACCCTCCGGCGCGGGGACAGCACTAGTAAAGTGCCCCGTTGCAGCCGCCAAAAAAGTGGTAGTCGGTCGCCTCCGGGTCGGATGGGTGGCAGTCGGGGTGAAGATCCTCGACACCACTCCACTCCGGTGTTTCCGGTGCTTTGCGCAGGGTCATATTTGGGCCCAGTGTTTGTCAGAGGTCGACCGCAGTCAGAATTGTCTGCGTTGTGGTCAAGCGGGCCACAAAGCCCGGGAGTGCTCCTCCAAGCCCCACTGCCCCGTATGTGAGGCAGCTGGAAAAAAGGCGGACCACCTTGCTGGGGGCAAGGCTTGTGCCAAGCCCCCAACAAAGAAGGCAGCGAAGAAGGCCGCGGCAAAAGCCAAAACAGCTAAGCCGCAGCCTGCCAACCCGCCTCCAGCGGGTGGCTCGGAGGATCCAATGGAGGTTCATTAATTATGGACCTCCAATTCCTGCAGGGGAACCTCAACCACTCCGCCGCGGCTCAAGACCTGTTGGTCCAGGCCATGGCAGAGAGGCAGGTTCATATTGCTGTTGTCGCCGAGCCGTATCGCGTCCCGACCCGTTCAGACTGGGTCGGGGATCGTGACGGCTTGGTGGCGATAATACAGCGCTGCGCGTTGGGATGCCCCCCTCTTACCACCATCAACAGAGGTGAGGGCTTCGTGGTGGCCAAAGTCGGTGAGCTGGTCGTGATAGGGGTTTATTTCTCCCCTAATCGACCGCTTACCGACTTTGAGGGCTACCTCGTGTTGTTGGGAGCTGCCGTTGGTCAGTGCTCTTCCCGTCCCGTCGTTGTCCTTGGAGACCTCAATGCCAAATCTGCGGCTTGGGGTTCAGCGACGACGGACCTTAGGGGGAGAGTGTTGGAGGAATGGCTGGTGGAGTACGATTTGTGCATCCTAAACCGCGGCACAGTGAACACGTGCGTACGTCGTAATGGGGGGTCAGTCGTGGATGTGACATTCGCGAACCCGCCCATGGCAGGCCGTGTCCAAGGGTGGGAGGTTATGGAGAATGAGGAAACGCTGTCGGATCACAGATACATAGCCTTCAGTGTTTCCTCACCGACTCCAGTTACCCCGAGCTCCTCGAGCCAGCCACGACTTGATGGCCCGCGCTGGGCGATAAAGCGCTTGAACAAGGAGCTGCTGCTGGAGGCGGCCCTTATTCAGGCGTGGCTCCCGGAACCACCACCGGTAGATGTAGACGGGGATGTGGCCAGACTCTGCGAGGCCATGACGCAGGCTTGCGATGCAAGCATGCCTCGCATTAGGGCTCCTCCGTCCAAAAAGACAGTCTACTGGTGGACTGAGGAGATTGCAAGGCTCCGCCGCTCATGCGTAGAGGAGCGCCGCGCCTTCCAGCGGTATCGGAGGCGCCGAATCCGCGAAGAAGGCGAGGAGGACCGGTTGTACGCTGTGTACAGGGAGGTGGCGCCAGCGGTCCTTGAGAGGGTGGTCGAGGCACTGTTCCCGACCATTGAAACGGACTTTGTGCCTCCCACCATGGCACCGCCAGCTCCAGATGGGGGAGACTCGGGAAATGAAGACGTCCCCGAAGTCTCGAAAGAGGAGATGGGTGTGGCCGTGTTACGCGTCAAGGGCAAAAACACGGCCCCAGGACCCGATGGTATTCCTTGCCGTGCCTGGGTCCTGACCCTTAGCGGGGAGCTCGAAGTTCTGGAGCCCCGACTAAGGGCTCTGTTTAATAGGTGCATGCGGGAAAGTATCTTCCCGCACAGATGGAAAGAGGGCCGCCTGGTCCTCCTCCGTAAGGAGGGACGGCCGGCTGATGACCCATCGGGGTATCGGCCTATAGTTTTGCTCGATGAGGCGGGGAAGCTACTGGAGAGGGTGATAGCCAACCGCCTCATCGAGCATATGGAGGTTGTGGGTCCGAAACTTTCGGACGCCCAATTCGGATTCCGCTGCGGCCGGTCAACCATTGACGCGATCGGTCGCCTGCGAGACATGGCGAAAGAGGCGGTGTCAGAAGGTGGGCTGTTGTTGGCTGTGTCACTCGACATAAAAAATGCCTTCAACAGTCTTCCCTGGGTGACAATTATGGAGGCACTCCGTTATCATGGAGTGCCCCTATACTTAAAGAAACTTGTGGGGAACTATCTATCGGACAGGGCGGTAGTTTTCCCCACCAGTGATGGTGTAGGTGGTCGTCGGCGGATGTCGCGCGGTGTTCCCCAGGGGTCTGTTCTTGGGCCCCTACTATGGAACATTGGATACGATCATGTCCTTCGCTGCGCTAACCTGCGTGGCGTGGACGTGATCTGTTACGCCGACGACACCCTTGTAACGGCCCGGGGTTCCGATCTTCGGGCCGCTACGTTGTTGGCCACTGCCGGTGTCGCGGCAGTAGTGTCGAGGATTCGGCGACTGGGGCTGGAGGTGGCCCTCCATAAATCCGAGGCCATCTGCTTCTACGGGCCACGGCGGAGACTACCAGCAGGCACCACCATAGTGGTCGGAGGGACACCCATCCCAGTCGGAACGACGCTGAAGTACCTAGGCGTCGTCCTCGACAGCAGGTGGGATTTCGGGGTACACCTCGAGAGACTTGCCCATAGGTTGGTGAGTACGGCAGGCGCCCTTAGTCGGCTGCTTCCCAACCTAGGTGGAGGAAATGGGAGCTGCCGCCGCCTGTACATGGGGGTGGTCAAATCGATGGCTCTTTATGGAGCCCCGATCTGGGCGGAGTCTCTAAAGGACCGCCACAAAGCCCTTCTGCACCGTGCGCAGAGGGTCATGGCAGTTCGGGTGATAAGGGGCTACCGCACCATATCGCATGATGTGGCATGCGCCCTTGCCGGGTCCCTCCCGTGGGACCTTGAGGCCGAGGTTCAATCCTCGGTCTACTGGCAACGTGCGCACGCCCGTAGCCTGGGAAACCGTCCCGCACCCGACGAAGTGGTGCGGTGGCGTATAGATGCCCAGGAAGCAGCTCTGGGCGAGTGGCGGCAATGGCTCGAAGGCCTGACCGCTACAGGTGCGGAATCCCGACGCCGAGCGTTGGAGGGGGTCCTGCCTATTCTGGAGGAATGGGCCGGAAGGGAAGGGGGTCAGATGACTTTCCGACTTACACAGGTTCTCTCGGGGCATGGCTGCTTCGGGAGGTACCTTTGTAATGTAGCCGGAAAGGAGTCGACCCGAGAATGCCACCATTGTGGCAATGTGGAGGATACCGCACAGCACACGATGGAGGCATGCCCTGCATGGGCGGAGCCGCGGGTAGTGCTCACTGCGGCGCTAGAAGGAGGGGACCTTTCACTACCGACTGTCATGGAAAAGATGGTCGGCAGTGAAAGGGTATGGGAGGCAATGGTCTCCTTCTGTGAGGACGTGATGTCGCAGAAGGAGGCCGCGGAGCGGGAGAGAGAGCGAGATCCGCTCTCGCAACGGCTCCATCGTGGGCGGGGCAGGCGAGCTGAGCGCTTGCAACACGACCCGCCAGGAGGGTCTCGGGTAGTAGGTGCGGGGGCACCAGCTGCCCATTAACGAGACCTGCCAGAGAAGGTATGAGGGGGCCACCCCTGAGGAGGTCCGCCCATGTCATCGGGCGGACGCGGGCTACAGACGAGGCCAGGCGGACTGTTGAGTCACCGCCGGCTTCGCCTTTGCCAACAAAGGCGGAAGTAGTGAGGTTTTTAGTGGGTATACCCGAAAGGGGAGTCCCACATACCCCGTCGATGCCCCCCGGCGCGGCGGGGATGCGTAACGCATTTTCCTCACTTAAAAAAAAAAAAAAAAAAAAAAAAAAAAAGGTTAGGTTAGGTTAGGTTAGGTTAGGTTAGGTTAGGTTAGGTTAGGTTAGGTTGGGGTGCTAGGTCGGGTAACCTCCTCGTGGTGCACCCTGGTAACATCGTGGGATACTTCTTTAGTACGCTAAAGAAGTATCGCACGGTGGCCAATAACCCGACACGGAGGATCTCTCCACGTGTCCCTCTGATTAGCAGAGGGCACAGTGAGACGAGACAGGAGGAGAGGACCGCATCTGCGGTCCAGGGATGGGCTTGTGGACATGGCTCGCAGAGCTCTGTCTTGTAAGGCACTCTGCTTTGCAAGACAGAGTTGTGCGGGCCACGTCCGAATGCAACGAAGCGGGGACGTGCTTGGTGTGCATTTCCCAGTCGCTTGTCGGGAAGGGACACTCGCAATGTCGTTTTCTGACTTGCGGCCGCTCGGAGATCCCCCACACTGGGTCGGGGAGACCCGTGGGCCGAGTGATCTTGGGGGCCTTTGATGGTAGGATTTAGGGCGTCCGAAGTCATTGGCCCTTGGGAGGGGTGACGGCACTTTGCGAGGAGGTGTCGTCGCATGCACCCAGGTAGGCTAAGGGGGATTTTCCTCCTGGCCAGCGTTCGGCCGCTCGGTATTCGCTGGGTCGCCAGACTTTAGTGGGACCGAGTGGCGGAAGGGATGGGGGCTTCCTCCGCGCGTCTCTTCAATGAGGGTGCAGTGGTTGAAGCGGGGACGGGCTTGGCGTGTATGTGTTGGTATGTGAAGTTGGCGGGGGACCCCGCATTACCCCTACTTCTGACCAGCGGCGGCATTCTGCGAGTAAATGTCGCTATTACACCCAGCAGGCTTACGAGATGGGATCTCCTTTGCCGACGTCTCGCCGCGAGGTATTCGCAGTTTCTTTTAGATTCTTGTGGGACTGAGCGGCGCACTGGGTCCGTGGGTAGTCGGAGTGAGGGCTCCCGGCTATCCGTTCGCGGGCTCGGGGAAGGCGGCAGTTAACATGTGTGACGTGTTCTGCCGTAAGCACCGGGTGGGTGTGCGGGGGTGGCTTGCCACTCCTGGGATGGGCTGCGGCCGCAGCACTTTGCGAGAGGGGCACCGGTGCGTTCCTATGGAGATCCCGGAGCCCCTTGACATGCAATGAGGCTGGTCACCGGGGAGTTTTAGTGAGTCGTCTGTCGTTTTTTAGACAGCCAACCTCACATATTCCATTTGCACCCCTCAGTGCATTGGAAATCTGTTTGCAGATTTCTCCTCGTCAAAAAAAAAAAAAAAAAAAAAAGGTTAGGTTAGGTTAGGTTAGGTTAGGTTAGGTTAGGTTAGGTTAGGTTAGGTTAGGTTAAAGCTGGCCAGCTGCGGCGGTACGGGGCCGAGGCCGGTGTTCCACAGGGGTCTGTCCTAGGACCCCTCCTGTGGAACATCGGCTTCGATTGGCTCCTGCGGGGAGCTCTTCTCCGAGGCACGAGTGTCATCTGCTACGCAGATGACACTCTCCTTACTGCCCGGGGGAGAGACTGGAGGGAGGCGGCGAGCCTGGCCTCGGCCGGCGGATCGCTGGTCGCAGGCAGGATCCGCCGGCTTGGTTTGGGGGTTGCGCTGCATAAAACCGAGGCCGTGTATTTTCACGGGCCTCGGCAGCGCACCCCACCTGACGCCCACATCGTAGTTGAGGGCGTCAGGGTCGAAGTGAAGGCCCAGATGAAGTATCTAGGCCTTGTGCTTGATAGCAGGTGGCGCTTCGGCCCGCACTTTAGCGGGCTGTCGACGCGCCTGCTGAAGACCGCAGGGGCGCTTTCGTGGCTCCTCCCAAATCTGGGAGGGCCCAAAGCGCGATGCCGGCAACTTTATGCCGGCATCCTGAAGAGTATGGCCCTTTACGGGGCCCCCATCTGGGCGGACTCCCTCCATAGGAGGGAGAATGCCACCGCACTGCGCAGGCCCCAAAGGGCCATCGCGCAGCGAGTGGCGAGAACCTACCGCTCAGTAGGTTTCTCGGCGGCATGCGCTCTGGCGGGCACCCCTCCTTGGGAACTCGAGGCGGGGGTGCTAGCCAGAGTGTATGAGTGGACGGCGGGGCGTAGGGCGCTCGGGGAGTGCCCCGCCCCGGAAGAGCGGGAAGCCGTTCGGCGAGAGGCGAGGGATGCCGTCGTCCAGCATTGGACGGAGAACCTCGCCACCGCCGTATTCGGGCGCCGGACGCTGGACGCTCTCGGGCCAGTCCTAAAGGATTGGCTCGAGAGGCCGCACGGCTTCCTGTCGTTCCGTCTGGTGCAGGTGCTTTCCGGGCATGGATGCTTCGGAAAATACCTGCATCAGATCGGAAGAGAGGCGGCGCCGTCGTGCCACGAATGTGGTGCGACGGAGGACACGGCGGAACACACCCTCGAGGTGTGCCCGTCGTGGTTCGAGCCACGCCGCGCCCTGGTGGCGGCAGTGGGGCCGAACCTCTCGCTTCCTAGCGTGGTCAACGCCATGCTGGAGAGCGAGGGGGCCTGGGTGGCGGTGGCCTCCTTCTGCGAAGACGTCATGTCCCAGAAGGAGGCGGCAGAGCGCGCGCGGGAGGAAGATCCTCTCGCAGCGCCTCTGCGTAGGCGGAGAAGGGGTAGGAGAAGGCGACAATAGTCGTTTTCCCTATCTCTGTGGTGGCGAACAGCGGGAGATAGGCGTGGGGACGCCTTCTCCCGCATTGCACCGTTCACCACCCCCGTCGAGCGGGAACGGCCGAGCACTGCGGTCGTTCCCGGGCCCCTCTCTGTGATGAGGGGCGTGGAGGCCCCGCTGTAAAGGCGGGCGGTCGTCGGCGGGGGACTGGTTGCGAAGGCTCTTGCCAGTTTCCCAGTGTCCTGGACGGCGGCGTGCGTGCTGGCCGGAGATCCCCCCTGGGAGCTCCAAGCGGAGATCCTCGCCGAAGTTTATCACTTCGTGGCGGCGAGGAGATCCGGTGGAGACCCCCCAGCGTGGGACGAAGTCGCCAGCATGCGGCGGCAGGCGCGGGCCGCTCTGTTGCGGCGGTGGACGGAGGACCTAGCTCCACCGGTCCCTGGGCAGTGGACGGTGGAGGCGATCCGCCCGGTCCTCCAGAGGTGGGTTGGCCGGCGTTTTGGGTCGCTGACCTTCCGACTGGTGCAGGTGCTTTCCGGACACGGTTGTTTCGGAAAGTACTTGCACCAGATCGCGAGACGGGAGGCCGACCCGGCCTGCCAAGAGTGTGGGGCGCCGGAAGACACGGCGCTCCACACGCTGGAGGTGTGTGCCGCTTGGGGACCCCAGCGACACACACTTTCGGCACTCGTGGGTCGCGATCTCTCTCTGCCGAGCGTGGTTAATGCCATGCTCGGCAGCGAAAGATCGTGGCAGGCGGTGGTCTCTTTCTGCGAAGCAGTCATTTCGCAGAAGGAGACCGCGGAGCGGGTCAGAGAGAACGACGCCAGAGCTGACCCGCTCCGGCGCAGACGTACAGGAGGTAGGAGGAGGCGATTCGCCCACCTCCTCTCTCCTCCGTAGTGGGGTTACTGTTGGAGAGTCGGGGGACTCTCCAGCGGTCTGCACGACCCCACTCGTTGTCTGTGGGGTGACCTGATATGAGCAAGGTCACCCCACCATAGGCGCAGTGGCCCTACCAAGGGCCACCCACCGGGGCAAGATGGTGAATGCTAGCGCGACCCCATCTTGCCCCACATAGGTGGAGGACGGACTCATCCCGGGTTTTTAGTGGGTATGCCACCCTTCGGGTGGAGACTCCCACATAACCCTCTCGCCCCCCCGGGTGAGAGTGGTATCCATAAAGGATTTTCCCGGGTCAAAAAAAAAAAAAAAAAAAAAAAAAAAAGGTTAGGTTAGGTTAGGTTAGGTTAGGTTAGGTTAGGTTAGGTTAGGTTAGGTTAGGTTAGGTTAGGTTAGGTTAGGTTAGGTTAGGTTAGGTTAGGTTAGGTTAGGTTAGGTTAGGTTAGGTTAGGTTAGGTTAGGTTAGGTTAGGTTAGGTTAGGTTAGGTTAGGTTAGGTTAGGTTAGGTTAGGTTAGGTTAGGTTAGGTTAGGTTAGGTTAGGTTAGGTTAGGTTAGGTTAGGTTAGGTTAGGTTAGGTTAGGTTAGGTTAGGTTAGG